>OY978529.1:26427054-26859554 GCA_963854835.1 Megamerina dolium | reverse complement strand
GCCCCCGGCTTTTTCAAAATAGGTATTTTTTCTAGAAATATTCGAGAATAGAGGCAAAAAAATGCTATTTCCTTTAGCCAAATGTGTATGTGGGGGTTTTTTGGATCGCGGAATCCATTTTTGACATTAGTTTTTATTTTTGAGTGCCGCCAGAGGGCGCTTTCGTACATTTTTTTGGAAAAATATACGATACTGTTGTGGAAATAGACGAATTTTTGACTTTGTATTGAATATATTCAAAATACATACTCGAATTATAAATTGTTAAATCATATTCCATACATTTTGTTCCTTTTTCCAGCTTTTCTAAAAATAAAATCGATAGATTTCAAGCTAAGACCTAAATCACATTTTTACCAGCTTTTGAAGGAAGAAAACCTCAAAATCTAGCTGGAAAATCTTAATATTTATAAATTAATTAATTAATATTTAATTTTAAACATGGATCTATTGCCGTCAACATCACAAGCCGCACCAACATCAATAAGTACCGAAAGTAGTTTGAAACATATGCCTTCTCACGATGTTGATGCTTTTGGTATGTCTTCTGATTTGACTGGTCTGAATCTGCCAACTAAACAGGATATTTTAAGATGCTATTTTTTCTTGGCCGAACGTGATAAAATGCAAAGTAAAATGTTTTCATATAAAACATTTACTCCTCAAGTGACAGACAAATTGATTGGAATTTGGAGCAAACTAAATATTGAAATTATATGCAAACGAAATATTGTTAGAAAATTGAATACCTTGCTTGACAAATACTACACTGCAGATAAATGCAAAGCAAAAGGCTCCAGTCTCACATCTTTCTTAGGATTCATAAAAGAATTATTTTACATTGGGAAATGTAAATGTGACTTGAAAGCTGCTCTATGCACATGTGGAATGATTCCAGAAGAGTTGAAAGAGTTTATGATGGATCAACATAATGACAGAAGATCTACGATACCGGAATACCAGACAGAAATTGAAGAGCAAGCACCTACATCTACAATAATAGAAACAATTGAAGAGAGCCAGGGTCTAACATACGTGCCAGAAGAAGACCAGGAAAGTGATTATGAGCATAGTACACATTTAGTAGAAGCACAAAATGCATCTCAAACGAAACGAGGACCATATACACCCAGATACGATGCTTTCAAGTTTGCTATGATGTGTGACAGATTTGGTGTGTCAGATAGAATAGCATCAGCATTGGCAACATCTCTTATGGAAGACATTGGCGTCAAAGATGGTCATGGCAATCTTGTCATTATGGACAAGTCTAAAGTTCGTAGAGAAAAAGTTAAATGTAGACAAAAAGTGCTTCATAATCAGTATGATGCTTCCAATTTAATTGCATTTTCATTCGACGGCAGAAAAAATGATTCTTTAACGATGGAAAAAATCGATAACAAATTTCATACAAGGATGGTGAAAGAACCTCACCTAGTTGTTTTAAAGGAACCACATTCCCAATTATTAGGCTACATAAAAGTAGAAAATGAAGATTCTGAACACAAAGTTATCAAATTGAACGAATTTTTCATCAACAAAGCAATGTCTCTAGATTCTTTGATTGGCATATGCTGTGATGGTGAGCGAGCAAATACTGGCATAAGAAATGGAATTTTGCGACGATTCGAAATGCAGTTAAACAGACCACTGCATTGGTTTGTGTGCCTTCTCCACTTTAACGAGCTTCCGTTACGGCATTTGTTTGACACTTTGGAGAAATCATCCACCACTGGACCACGAACGACAACCGGAACGTTGAGCAAACAAATAGAAACTTGTGATAATGTTCCGGTATGTAATTTTTTTAAATTTGTATTACTATTTTGAATCGTATTTCTCAAGTAATGTGTTCGAATTTAAATGATAAAATTGTATTTAATTCATCTAATCTCTTCTATTTTTAGGCGGTAAACGATTTTGAGATTATCACTCTGGAAAATATACCTGATTTAAGTGCTGTTGAATTAACTACCGACGCAATGTACTTGTACAAAATGGCGCTTGCAATTTCTTCTGGTGAGGTTTTGGCGGATTTGGCCCACATTAAACCAGGGCCAATAGCACATTCTCGTTGGCTCACCAAGGCCAGTAGATTATTACGGTTATATGTGACAACCAACAAGCCATCTACAAATTTAAAAATTCTGGCAAACTATATAATTAAAGTATATACGCCAACGTACTTCAATATTAAATATTACAACTCTGTCGTGCACGGTAGTGTATTATTTTATAAATTCATACGTTGGACTCAATATTTGGATTCGAATTTAAGCCAAATTGTAAATAATGTTGTTAAAGAAAACTCGTATTATGCTCATTCAGAAAACATTTTATTGGCAATGTTGTTCGACGATGAAAAAAAAATACGCGACTTAGCTCTAAAAAAAATTTTACACTACCGTAACCATGTGGAAGATCCGATGCTACTGAGAGTTTATAAAAAGCCTATCATAAACTTCAATTGCACAGATTTTACGAATATGATTGACATGAATGATAATTCAATCTTATTCGAACCACCATTCACTCGAAATATTCCTTATGAATATCTACAACAATATTTAGAAGACATTGATCCACCGCTGCCTGATCCGAAAATTCCAGTACACATACAAGGAACGGAAAGACATGTTCAATTGCTGGCTAGTGTATCCAAAAGAGTTTTAGAACATAATCGAGAAGGAGTTATGGCGGTGACATTAGAAAGTCGTGAAAAATTCGCTAGACTTGACAGCAAGAAAGACTTTCAAAAATAACTCCTTCGCGTTTATTTCCTAAAACTCTTCGTTTTGTTTCTTAATTACTGAATTCAATTAATTTTTTTTATTAATTACATTTTATATGCTTTTATTATTTGTTATGTTGAATTTTAGAAGAAAAAAATAAAGTAAAATATGCTTTGTTTACTCTTTGTCTTAAATTCGATATAGGTCGTGAATGAATAACCCCCCCCCCCCCCCTTCCCCCATCATTTTTAACGCTAAACACTCTGGGCTATTTAAAGTTTTGGGTTGTCTTATGAGAAAGTCAAATATTCGTCAATTTACACGAAAAATTTCGTAAATTTACCCAAAAAAAAACGATAAAATTAAAAAATGAACGAAAGCGCCCTCTGGTGGTGCTCAAAAATAAAAATAGATCTCAAAAATGGATTCCTCGATCCAAAAACCCCCACATACACATTTGGCTAGAGAAAATAGCATTTTTTTTTTACATCTATTCTTGAGTATTTGGGGAAAAAACCTATTTTGAAAAACCGGGGGCTCGAAAATCATTTTAGAGCTATGGTTTCTTTGGAAAAGTATCTTCAAATGACCCGTAGAACAAGAATCTCGATGAGCCCCTTAACATTTTTTCGTCCCCCTACAATTTGACCCACCCTAATATATATATATATATATATATATATATATATATATATATATATATATATATATATATATATATATATATATATATATATATATACAGGGTGATTTTTAAGAGCCTTCGGATTTGATTGAAAAAAACACATAAAATTTGGAGAAATGTATGAAATCTTTGTTTGAGCCGATAGAGCAATCTATATAATTCAATGTTTAGAGATGATTTCATGTAAATGTTGACCGCGGTTGCGCCTCAAATACGCTGGGTCCAATTTTGGCATACTCTCTCCAACATATCGGCCGGTATCTCAGGAATAAATTCTTCAATATTGGCTTCCAGTGCGTCAACCGCTATATAGGGCTTATCGCTATAGACATGAGCCTTAACATAGCCCCACAAAAAATAGTCTAAAGGCGTTAAATCGCACAATCTAGGCGGCCAATTGACCGGCCACAAACATGAAATAAACTGTTCACTGAACTCGCCTCTCAAGTGAACCATTGTTTCGCGTTCTGTGTGGCATGTGGCACCGTCTTGTTGAAACCACATGTCAGCCAAATCCAGCTCTTCCATTTTGGGCCAAAAAAATGTATAATCATCGCACTGTAACGTTCGCCATTCACAGTAACATTCCTGCCTTGGTCGGTTTTGAAAAAGTACGGTCCAATGTGCCACCGGCCCATATCCACACCAAACAGTGCATTTTTCCGGATGCATTGGCAGTTCTTGCAATGCTTCTAGCTGTTTTTCACATCAAATACGGAAATGGTGGTAGTTTAATGTCTAATAATGTAAATTCGGTGTGAAATCTAGTCTTTCTTAACATTTTGATCATAAAATTCAATAATCTGCAAGCGTTGTTAGTTTGTAAGTCGATTCATGGTTAAATTATAGACCAAAACTGAACATGTTTGATAGTAACATATTACACGAAAACAGCTGAGCTGCTAAAAACAGTCTTGCCACATATATATATATATATATATATATATATATATATATATATATATATATATATATATATATATATATATTTATATATATATATATATCACCTACATCACCTACATCAGGAAATGCGAATGCTAAAAGTGCGTTAGCACAATGAGCTGCTTTCTCAACAATTCCTTCTTTCATGCCACCTCCCATCACACCCCAACAACCGGTTAGCGCAGCTCGATACTTCCCCGCGTAGAATCCGAGATAGCCTGCGCTCTTTCGATGGGCAGGTGGGTCATCTGCTCGATGATTTGAGCTCTGGTACGTACAGCTCTGTGGGTGCCGTAGCTCAGTGGTTAGTGTGTTCGCCTTCTGATCTGTAGGTCGTGGTTCAATACCCGGCTGATGCATAACAAATTTAATATCGAAAAGATTTTTCTTTCGAACGGTACCCACTTGTCGGCAAGCAATTGGCAATTCTTCCGACAGTAACAACTTGCCATGAAAAAGCTTCTAAAAAGAACTCTGTGACAAAGCTCAGAAAAAGTGATGTCACAAGTGTTCTACCGTTCGGAACCGGCTAAAATAAGTAGGTCCATTCTAATACTGTCCAAAATTTAAGACGCACAACAGTAATGGAAGAGAAGCTCTGCCAATGAGCCCTTTGGGGCTTTAAGTGGCACATATTTATTTTTTTTACGTACAGGGCAGCACTGAATTCACTGCATCAGCACGCGGTGGAGGCGGCCATCGAGCGCCATGCTCATAACATCGTGCTGGGGGGCCGCCCACCTCCAATAGCAGACTGTGAACAACGGCTCCCTAGATCTGCTCGCGCCACTTTGGCGCAGCTGAGATCTGGATGGAGCGTCTATCTCAACTGCTATATGCACCGGTTGGCCGATACAATTCCTGACAGATGCCTGCGGTGCCTTCAGAGCCCGTACGACACCCGGCATCTTTTCGCCTGCCCCAGAAGGCCCACCAGTTTGACCCCCTCTGCACTGTAGACGCACCCTCTGGTGGCTGCCATCTTCCTAGAACTTGTGGACTTGAGCAACAACACCCTAACAACTTAAACTTTCGTGATTTTGAAATCTTTGTCTGTCTGTTACAACAACAACAACAACATTATAAAAATTGAAAATGAATTAAGATTAAATAAAATTGTAGTTATATAAAATTTATTACTTAGTGTATATAGACCGCTTTTACAAATCATAAAAGTGGACGAACCTAGCCTTTTAATTTTAATGTGCTTAACTATGACGATATTACTTTAAAACTTCGTCTTAGCTTTATCGGTACTTCTTGTTAACATGTGATAAGTGGGATTAAATAATTTTTGAAGGTTTTCTTCAGAAACACCAAGCATCCGCTCATCATGGCTGCACGGTCGTGTTTCATCCAATAATATCGTAGTTATCAGACCACGTTGACAGGTTAAATGGGAAGGACGGGTACTTCACAATTTACATAGCAAAACATATAAACTTTACGGAATAGCAACTGTAGACGTGGCTTTTCTACTTTTTTTTTTGCTAGTCGTGCTAGTGCTAAAAGTTGGCACGTGGCGATCTCTTTAAATGACCTGGCTCAGCGAAAAATATAAAATTAGCATCACAATATTTCTATTTTGGCTCAGACTGCTTTTTACTTTTAACAGCCATCATAAAAATATCAATTTTGGAGGGATACGGGCTTCTCGGAACCAAATTTGACGCTGTATATATAAATCAAATATAGATGTAATTCAAAGATTCAAGTCCAAAACCTTGCGAATGTCTGCTAATGCAACACAATTCATTCCCAAAGAAATTATTAATCTTGGTTTAAAAGTCCCAACGGTCTATGAAGAGATTCAGAAGTAGCAATAAGTATATAAACGCACCTAGAGTACACCCGAATCATTAGCTGCAGAGTTGTTGAATAGTGAAAACATCATTCCTAGGTTAGGTTAAGTTAGGTTATGTGGCTGCTCTCTCTCTCTCTCTCTCTCTGAGAGGACACAGTTAGGTCAGAAATGCCGATTGTGATTAGTTTTGTCACAGAGCTCTTTTAAGAAGCATTTTTTTGGCAAATTGTTACTGCCGGAAAAATTGCCAATCCTTGCCGCCAGTTGGGTACCGTTCGAAAGAAAAATCTTTTCGATATTAAATTTTGTTATGATTCAGCCGGGGATTGAACCCACGACTTACAGATCACATGGACAACGCATTAACCACTGACCTACGACACCCACATCACTCCTGGATTTAACAAATTTTTGCCACTGACTTAATTGACGTATTTGGATACTATAATTGAATTCAATTGCTATTTAACGTTTGGTTTTATAATAGTATTCAATAGTAGTTTAATATATTGTAAAAAGTAAAATATATAATGGCTTCTGAAGGGAATTCTTATTCATGTCAAGTTTTGTAATAGAATGTAAGAAATACCGAATGTCAATGTAGACAGATTGTAATTCAATAAAGTGAGTTAAAACTAATTTTTTTTTTTGTAGGCGAGGCCCGGTTAGAAAGGATTGTCGATTCTCAAGTCGGATTTCGGTTATTTTGTATGGGAATCCCCTTAAAAAGTGGAGATATGTAGTAAGAATGTTCGAAGTGAAAACAAACGTATATGTTACAGTTATACCCACGATAGAAAGAGTAAAGTCATTAATTCAAACAATATTGTTTTCACTGCTTTTATCATTGGTTAAATAAAATAAAGTGAATTGTGATGATTTAATCAGCCCGATTCTGAATTTTCCTGGGGAACAGAATAAAGGGGAAAGAGAATTTCTACTTTTAGAACTCAGCTGTTTCACCTTATTATGTTTTGTTATGATTAAGAGAATGCAATTAACTTGTGAAAGTGGAACAATATAGTACTATAATTGTGCACAAACAGAACAAAAATATGTACAGCATAGCATTTATATTGCTAGCAGAGAAGCAAAAGCAGGTGAAACAACAACAAAGGGTTGCAAGGAGGCAGTACACGACGCGGCAAATCTGCTTGAACTGTCGGAAACTTTGTAATTATAAGAAGTTATTTTTATTTGTGTTTATTATATTAATTCTTGATTTTCAAAAGTTTGAAAAATATTGTAGGGTAAACAAGCGTGGGTGCCGTAGCTCAGTGGTTAGTGGTTATTCTGCGACAAAGCACAGAAAAAGTGATGTCACAAGTGTTCTGCCGTTCGGAACCGGCTAAAATAAGTAGGTCCCTTCTAATACTGTCCAAATTTAAGACGCACAACAGTAATGGAAGAGAAGCTCTGCCAATGAGCCCTTTGGGGCTTTAAGTGCCACATATTTATTTTATTTATTTAAACAAGCGAAAATCTGTTCAGCTCCTCCTTGTTTTCTTTGTAGAAACCGCAATTGAAATTTCATTTGTTGTTTTGACCTAAAAGTAAGATTAATGCCATAATAATATTTGTAATAATAATAAATACCATTTATTCCATTTTAAACGAAAAAAATTTATTACTTATATTTTGCTTCCAACTCCCTTGCAGATTTTTGACGGAATATTTTTCAATATTCCGCCAATTTTTATATTTCAATTTTATTTACATTCAAAATGACTAATTCCCAGGGAAGATATTCCTAATTTCGAAGTTCGTTTAGAATTGGAGGAAAGGGGAAAACTCCCAGGGAATTTATATTCAGAATACAAGAATAGGGAAAAGGGGAAAAATTCCTGTTAAATTCTTATTTAAAATCGGGCTTAATAAGTTCTGTTTTCACAAAGCAACCATTGTGGTATCAAAAACGTAAAGATCATCAGAATCGTTATATTTTGGACGAATTGTGGGACACAGTAGGAATTGAAATAAAATTTACTAGTGAGTGCATATGTAAATAGGAGTATTTCCACTTCGTTTGTGTTACAAAAAAAAAATTGAATATATTGTGATTTCCACATTTGTGAAAACCAGAACGAATAACCATTTTCAACAGCAGGTTCCTTCATAAAAATGCGTTGTATATTATATACATACATATTTTCTATTTGTACTCATATTATTCGTATTTAAAAAAAGAAAGAAAATAATTGCCCAGTACATACATTACGTCTGTGAATTAAATGCAAATTAGAGAACTTGAAAGTTCGCTTGAAATGATATTTTGGAAATGTATTAGTTTACTTGTCAAAAGCGTGTTTGTGTTTTGTTTTTAGGCAGAATTATTTTAATTGTCTATGAATAAAAACAAACTTCATTTTATTTAATTTTAAAATGTATTGTATTTTCAGTTTCAATTTATATTCTATCTTGACAAACATTTTGATTGTATCCCTAACTGAAGTGGCAGAATTACAATCTCTGTTATTTTGTCGTAATCCATTTATACTGCGCATGTGTGTTATAAACTGTTGTGTAGAACACAAAGGGATTTAAAAAGTTTATCAGCTTTATTGTAAGATGTACTATAGGTTTCCAAAGAATTCGAAACTTGGCCGCCATTATACCAAAATTTAAATTGCATTTAACTTGCTCTTGAAAGACACAGTTAGAAAATTCATTTTTCGTAAATATTCTTACGATAAACATATTTTCATTGGGAACTTTCAAACGAATGGGTTGTAGTATCTCATACAATTAATGAAACTGTCCTCGCACCCATTCTATGGTAAAACTAAAACCAAGACTATTATAGAAAGCCCCTGTAGCTAAATATCTGAAATTCCATAAAAAACAAATTTATAATAAAAACAAAAATCAACCGTAATGTGCATCAAAGCATATTTTTTCTTATTGCGAATTTTTTATATTATTTGTGGTGGGAGGGGGTGTATACTCGGAGGATCTCAACCTTAATATCTCATTCCGCTTGTCTGACCACTGTAGTGTGTTTCAGGCAGAGGTAAAAGTTATTAATACTGCACTCACTTTTGTCAAGCAGAACACTGTCTCTCGCAGAGATATTTGTATCTTGGGTGACAGCCAAGCTGCTATCAAAGCCCTGAATTCCGTTCTCGTTAAATCTAAGACAATTCTTGACTGAGGCAGATCTCTCGATGAGATTGCAGAGCAGTATATCATTCTTCTGTGCTGGGTGTCTGGGCACAGAGGTATACGAGGTAACTGCAAAGCATATGAACTGACAAGGAAGGGCTCAAAGGAGGCCTTATCTGAACTAATACAGATTTAGGGATTCCGATTGCCACATTTAATCATAAATTGGAGGTAATAACCCTCAACGCCTTTCAAAAAAGATGGACGGACACCCATCTGTAGGACCGCGAAATTGCTGTGGCCTAAAATCAGTGGGAAGCGCACACGTAAACTTACTGACCTAAATAGACTAGACATTTCTACCTATGTGGGAGTGGCCACTGCCTCATAGGTTCACACGCTGCAAGATTGGGTCTAGGCCATCTCGCACATGACTTTTACAGAAGCTGCAGAGATGGGGAAGAGCTTGAAATCGTCTCACATCTGCTATGCACCTGCCCTGCTTTATGCAGGATACGCAAACAATTTCTGGGCCATTATCAAATGACTGACCTAGCAGAAATATCACAGATTGAGATTAACAAACTCCTAGCGTGGTATCACAATGGGCCTCTATCTGGCCTACGTGCGCCTTCTCTAATGGAGAGGGCGGCTACACTAACCTGACCTAACCTAACCTATATTATTTTATTAAAAGCAACTGTAAATTATTCCCACATATTCTTTTGGCTCGTGATCATATAAAATATGTATGCAGTTTTATAGCCAGTTTATTTTAGGCTAATAGTGTGCAAGTTGGAAATAGTAAAGTCTTCCGTTGATTTTTAACAATTCAGGCTTATCATGCACTTTTAATACAAAAATTCAATGGGATACAAACTGCATACTTGAAATTTTTCTAAAAATCTAATTAAAAAGTTTAAAATTTTGATGAAAATTTGTTAATTTCCGCAAACCTTGAAATTCAGATGTTAGTAGGATTTTTTGTAGAACGGATTATATTTTTATAAAAGAATGTGTAACATTTAGTTTGATTACAATGAAAATATAACAAATACAAAGCTAATTGGATTTCTTTTGCACAATACTGTATTTACATAAGTGTGTATGTGTGTGCCGTAGCTCAGTGGTTAGTGTGTTCGCCTTCTGATCTGTAGTTCGTGGTTCAATACCCGGCTGATGCATAACAAATTTAATATCGAAAAGATTTTTCTTTCCAACGGTACCCACCTGTCGGCAAGCAATTGGCAATTCTTCCGACAGTAACAACTTGCCATGAAAAAGCTTCTAAAAAGAACTCTGTGACAAAGCTCAGAAAAAGTGATGTCACAAGTGTTCTGCCGTTCGGAACCGGCTAAAATAAGTAGGTCCATTCTAATACTGTCCAAAAATTTAAAACGCACAACAGTAATGGAAGAGAAGCTCGGCTTTAAGTGCCACACACACACACACACACACACACACACACATATATATATATATATATATATATATATATATATATGTATATATATATATATATATATATATATATATATATATATATGTATATATATATATATATGTATGTAATATTAAATTATAATAACAAAACGCTTATTTCCGGTTCATATACAACTTTGCTCGTTTTGCTTGACAGTTCGAGCTTAAACAACAAAGCGTGAAGTGTAGAATTCCTCAATGAACACTTTAGCATCTTCTGCGTTAGATATTTACAATTTATCTCTGCTCAATGTTTTGTTTGAAAATAATCAGAAATTTACTTATTCTGATAAAGGGTTTTCCATTAGGGACATAACAATTTTATCTATTAATTTAACACAGAAATATTTGAGATGTTGGGTTCAAATTTATTGTGAATATATTGCAAGCATTACGTTTTATGAATGAAATTCGATTTCGGTCATATGACCACCACGAGCCAGTTTACAGCGGTCGTTTCTTTGGACCGAATTTTCCACCACTCTAGCACACATTTCGACCGGAACGTTGGCAATTTCGCGTTGGATGTTGTCTTTGACCTCGTCTAAAGTTGCTGGCTTGTTGGCATATACCAGTGACTTGATAAAGCCCCATAAAAAGAAATCCAATGGTGTTAGATCGCATGAACGAGGCGGCCATTCGACCGGACCATTTCTCGAGGTAACACGTTCACCGAATTTGGCTTACAACCGATATATGGCACCGTCTTGTTGAAACCACATATCGCTGATGTCAAGTTCATCCAATTCTGGCCACAAATAATCTTCTAACATAGCACGATAGCGTTCTCCATTGACGGTAACATGACGGTCGTTTTCATCCACGAAAAAATACGGCACAATCACACCTTCGGCATGAAAACCGCACCAAACAGTAACTTTTTGCGGGTGCAACAGTGTCTCAAGAAGCACTTGTGGGTTTGCTGCTGACCAATAACGCATATTTTGCTTATTGACAAAGCCATTGAGCCTGAAATGAGCCTCATCGCTGAAGATGATTTTTCGCTCTTAAAGTTGCGACCACCGACTCAGAATTTTGGTAGTAATTTTTAATAATTTCCAAACGTTGCTGGTTCGTGAACTTTACCATGATGGAAATGTTGACTTTAACTAACGTTTTGACATTGACAGTTGATTAAAAAAGTTTAAAGTGTGCCTTCATATAAAGATACGAAATTGTTATGTCCCCAATGGAAAACCCTTTATAATGGAAGCACTTGAAGTATGTTGGATTGTTTAAAAATCAGTCAAACAAAAAGTAGTATTTAATCTCATAGTATTCATTTCTAAAATAAAGTATTGTTGTTTAGGTACAGCCATAAAACCTAAGAAACAATAACGACTTTAGAGTACCAAATTTTGATTGAGCAACTCTCAAAGTAGTTTATTTTATAATGGAATTAATTATTTTAATAGTCTTACTAGCTTGGAATATGATTATTGAAATGTAAAGAGAGAACTGAATTACATGCACCGCCGAGACCGCCGACCGAGGTTTTCAGAAAATTAAGAAAAACCAAAAAATATTCGTTTACGCTAATCTCTGAAACCACAAAACCGATTTCAATGCAATTTTATAGTTGTGTCTTGCTGGTTTCAACATAAAAGATAGAGTAGTTTTTATTAAAATCGGTTAAAAGGTTAAAGTCGGTCCTGCAACGACTCATTCATATTGCTACTGTTGACTCTTTAATAGTTCGAAATGCAATGAAAATGGAAACAAAACATGCAGTTCATACTCAAAAAGTTAAGAGCGTAGTTCATTGCTTGCCTATGTTGAAAACATTTGTTGTCGAGGGAATGTTGATCGAACGATAAACCGAATCAAACCTAACATCACACTCTGTGCACAGAAAATCGAATCGTCTTGCGCAGCAGTTTAGTAAATACGTTTTTAATCACTGCTTATAAACTTCATAACAACAACAACAACTTCAACTGATATAATTATTGTTAACTTTATATGAATGTGTTGTTGCATATGTGTACAACAAAAACAAGTTCGCTTCTACATGTTCATACCCGAACGATTCGAATCCAGAAGCTTATAGCCTAGACAGACGGCAGCCTAATTCCGGATTACCGGCGCACTTAATCCGAATAAAATAATAACCTGACAGACGGCAGTATTGCGGATTAACTAAACAGCTGATTGCTGTTTTATTAGGTCTGTCCACTTACATTACTATCACTATCAATTTCTGTCATCTATCACTCTCGATATGAAAAAATCTACAAGAAGTACGTGAACTTAAAACTATCAGAAACTTGTTAATTTACATTCACCGTTCGTAATTGACAGCTGGATTTATTTGTTCGCCAACACTTTTCATGTTTAAAACTGTTAACAATTGTTGAAAGTTTTTTGTTAGCGAACACACCTAATTTTTTGTAAAATGGATGGAGAAAATTTCATAATAGACAATTTTCAGCAGTGTTGCCATCGCAAATTGCCCTAATCCTCTTTTATTTTGAGAATTAACTCATCGAGTTTATGCGGATTAGCTGCAGTTAATGCCCGAGTTAATTCGAATTAACTCGGTAATCCGGAATCTGTGTAGGCTATTAGTTGTTATTTTGTTGTATGTCGTTGTATGTTACAGCTATGTTCATACTCAAACTCGAAACAAACATACGGTTGCATACGAAGCAATGAATATTTGAGGATTAATCGAGTGTATGTATGATACGTTTATATGCACCATTTTTGATATCTTCATATATGGTCACATTGTATCATGCATGTCGCGAGTTGCAGTTATTGCATGGCGACAATCATTGCGATCTGACACTTGCTGATGCAGCATTTGCATCCACGCCGTATAACATTCGTCAACCATTTGCAATTATTATCGAACACAATCATCGGCTTTGTGGCAAAAATACAAGAACTGCATGAATACGAATTATGCTGACTGTTGCTGCTAAACAATTCGGATTTTTCTTCATGGGTGCACCAGCCGGAACCGGCCAGACGTTTTTAACCTATCCTTGCAGACACGTTCGCAGCAACGGTATAAAAATATTCGGTGATGCTATCTTAGTACTATCCGGTGATTTCCGGCAGACATTTCCTGTTATTTATGCCGATGAGATTAACACTTTGTTACGTTTTTATTCTGTGAACGTTTAATTCTATTTGAATTACCTTGTTCGATCACTGGATTCTGTTAATGATAACTGCAACACTTATTTTATACAACTATATACAGCAACAATTTATTTAATAAACACTATTTATAATCAACTCTGTTTATAATCAACTATTTACAATAACACTCTAATGTACTTGCAACTTTTGCCTCTGTATCAATGTTTTCGCAATCACGTTTGGAATTAGATTGATTCTCACTGCTCAACACTGGCTCTATTTATACTCTGTTGGCAACACCCCAGAATCTTCCTTTATCGAGATTCTTCTCTTTCTTTCTCGTTGGCTTGTTCTGGTTATCGCTTATTTCTTTTTGTTGACTTTCATGTCGATTCTGCCAATAGTGTCAGTCACAATAGTGATGAGTAACCAACTATCGATACTCGTTACACTGCCCTCCTCTTAACCTTGTTCGTCCCGAACAAGTTTTTATACTTCCCCTCGATATGGCGCAAGTCGCTCCAAGTGCACTACTTTAAACTTTGCTCTTTTATTCCAGGCACGTTGAATACGATACACTACGTCATTTATCTTTGCTCTAATCTCATATGGTCCTTCCCAATGAGTCTGTAGTTTAGGGGACAGGCCTTTCTTTCGTTGTGGATTATGAAGCATTACAAGCTCTCCTTCATAGAACCCTTTTGAATTTGCTTTCAAGTCATACCTGGCCTTCATCTTATCGCTTATCATCTGCGACCGCTCTCTGATGAACTGATGTACTTCATCCAACTGTTCCCGCTTTTCGCTAGTATAATTACCTTCGGTTGATCTCGTTGGTGTTACGACTCCAAATTTTAAATCAGCTGGCAGTCTTAACTCGTTTCCAAAAATTGCCATTGCCGGTGTAGTAGCCGTCGTATCATGTGGTGCGCATCGATATGCCATGAGGAACATTGGTATATGTACATCCCAATCTCTTTGGTATTTATCTACGACTTTTCTCAAATACTCCTCCAAGGTACGGTTAAATCGTTCTACCATGCCATCAGATTGTGGATGCAAAGGTGTTGTACGAGTTTTGTATATACCCAGCATACGGCATATCTCTTGGAATACAACTGATTCGAAATTTCGACCTTGGTCTGAGTGTAACTCCATCGGTACACCAAAACGAGTAACCCATTGGTTGACGAATACATCCGCAACTGTACTAGCTTCTTGGTTTGGAATGGGGTATACTTCAGGCCATTTACTGAAGTAATCTATAACCACCAGAACATACTTGTTTCCTGCGTTGCTTATTGGAAATGGCCCAGCTATGTCCATAGCAATTCGCTCAAATGGAGCACCCACGGTGTATTGGTGCATCTTACCTCGACTTTTCTTAGTGGGACCTTTGGCCATTGCACATTGCTTACACTTCCGAATCCAATCAGCGACATGGTCATGACATCCAACCCAATAAAATCGGTTCTTTATTTTCTCGACGGTTTTGGTGATTCCCAAATGCCCTCCACTGGAGGCATTATGATACTCAGCTATCACTTCATTTATTCTCGCCTTGGGTACCACTAGAAGATCATTAGTGATTTTTCCATCCTCACTTTCCCATGCTCGGAATAAACATCCGTCTCGTAAGTGCAGGCTTTGCCACTGCGCCCAGTATGCCTTTGCTATTGGACTCTCATTAGCCATTTCTTGCCAATCTGGACGTATGCCCTGCTCCTTGTATTCCATAATCTTTACGAGATCTGGGTCGTTCCGCTGATCTTCTTGCACTCGTTCGGTGGTCCATGACTCCTCCGGCAATAAATTCGTAAGTCGTATGTCGACAATATGCTCCTTGCTTTCCACTCGAGAACAATGTTTACATTCCATTTTGCAAGGACGACGAGATAGAGCATCCGCGTTGCCGTGATGTCCTCCTTTACGATGTTCGATGGTAAAATCATAACTCTGCAGCCTTTCAATCCAGCGCGCTAATTGTCCTTCTGGGTTTTTAAATTGCAATAACCACCTTAGCGCTGAGTGGTCAGTTCGTAGATGAAATGACTGACCGTACAAGTATTTATGGAAATACTTTACACATTCCAGTATTGCGAGCAACTCTCTTCGTGTGACACAGTAATTTCTTTCTGGCTTCGACAGGATTTTACTGTAGTATGCTATTACTTTTTCTTGCCCATCTATGATCTGAGAGAGCACACCACCTATTCCATAGCCACTAGCATCTGTGTCCAACACAAACTTTTGACCAGGTACCGGATACGCTAATATTGGTGCTGAACAGAGTTTTTCTTTCAGCTGTTCGAATGCTTTCTGTTGGTCCTCGCCCCACACAAATGGTTTGTTCTTTCTTGTCAACTCATGCAGACTGCTGGCGATGTTTGCAAATCCAGGAACAAATCGTCTATAGTAGGTGCATAAGCCTAGGAAGCTTCTTAACTCGTGAAGTTTCGACGGAATAGGCCATTCTTGTACTGCTGCTACTTTCTCCTCGCCGGTATGTACCCCTTCTGTTGTTACTTTATGACCAAGATATTTAACTTCTCGCCTAAAGAATTAACACTTTTTCATATTCAGTTTAAGCCCTGCTGATTGTATACACTCAAATACTTCTTTCAGCTTTTCCAGGTGGTCGTTAAAATCTTTTTCCATCACGATAATGTCATCGAGGTACACCAAGCACGTTCTCCAGTGTAGTCCTCTGAGTACATGCTCCATCAAACGTTCAAAAGTAGCTGACGCATTGCATAAGCCAAATGGCATAACTGTAAATTGCCATAGACCATCGCCAATACTGAAAGCTGTTTTCTCTTTGTCCTCCTTACCAAGTTCCACTTGCCAGTATCCACTTTGCAAATCAAGAGTTGAGAACCACTTCGCACCAGATAGTGTGTCCAGAGTGTCATCGATTCTTGGCAGTGGATAGCTGTCTTTTTTCGTAATATCATTCAGCTTTCTGTAATCCACACAGAATCGAGTACTTCCATCCTTCTTCTTTACCAGCACAACTGGTGAACTCCATGGACTCGCTGATGGTTCAATAACACCTTGTTTCTGCATATCGCTAATCAGCTTAATGGCTTCGTCTCTTTTGGCCAATGGAACTCGTCGTGGTGTTTGACGAATTGGTCTAGAATCACCGGTGTCAATGTGATGCTTCACGATGGTTGTTCGTCCTCCAGCTTTTCCATTTGAAGAAAAGATTGAACTGTACTTCTCCAATACTTGTAAAGCCTTTTCTTTTTGCTGTTTGGTAAGCATACCTGCCCATTCCTCCATCTGTGCTTTTATTTCCGCCCTGACAGTTCCTGATCTTCCACTTTTTATCGACGAACCCTTTTCGCAGTCTACTACGGCAGTAACTTCCTGGCAATGACCAATCACCATTCCTTTCTTCACAACTGTAGATGTATTAGTTGGATTTAATATTCGCACAGGTACTATTCCATTTTCTTTAGGTTTCACTAACGTCCTACCAAGTATGATGTTTTTATACGTTATTTCTTTATCTGCTTCCACCACCCACAACTTGCCTGTCCCATCATCCACATTCATCTGTGCCCATATCACCGCTTCTGATTTTGCTGGAACCTCTTGGCGTAGACATGCCAGTACTCGTTTGATGTTTCCACTACGCTTGTAACCGATGTTCAATGGTAGTTCGACATTTGCATAGCGCAGTATCCGTTGATTTAAATCTAACGTAAATCCGTTGTCAATCATAAAATCTACACCAATTATTACGTCATCGATGATGTCAGCCACAATGAATTCATGTTCCCACGTGTAATTTCCAATAGATACTCGTTTCTTTATCTTACCCAGAATTTGTGCATCCTCACCCGTTGCTGTACGCAATTTTATTCCCATTAAAGGCTCAAACCTCTTTACCAAATCGCTCTTGATTATAGAATGTGATGCACCAGTATCCAGGGTTAACATGAATTCCATATTGTCCAATTTTCCATCAATAGTCAAGCTGCTTGGCACACGCTGTAGTTGTGAAATGTGAACGATGGGGCAACCCACTGTTGGAGTCAGTTCACGCCCCGCTGAACTGACTCGATTTAGTTTAACGATGGATTTGTGTTAGTAGAGCGATCGCTATCCACCTTATTCTCCTTATTTTGTCTTCCTGGAGAATTGGATCTTGATCGCTTTCGTCGTAGACGGCAGTCACGCGCCATGTGTCCTGGTTTGTCGCAAATAAAGCACTTACCAGTAAATTTGTTTTCGCTTCGACCTGATGTTCTTCCTTCAGGCTGCACTACAGATTTGAATGCCTGACACATTGCTTCAACCAGATCTGCTGTTTCTGTTTCTAGTTGGCGTACCCGTGGCATTGGTCGACACATTAAACTGGCGGCTTCAAATGTCAAGGCACTACTGACTGTTTCGGCATATGTATTCCTGGGTGACATGACTAGGGCACGCTTTGTCTCTCCATCACGTATGCCATCTATGAATGCCTCTATTTTAATTTTTTCGACGAACTCTTCCGAATTACCGGAGAACGCTAGATGACATAAGCGCTCAATATCGGAAGCGAATTCCTGAAGGCTCTCATTACTCCGTTGCACTCGCGATCTCAATTCCACTCGATGTAATTGACTCTTGTATTCATTTCCATATTTTCGCTGGAGTGCGTCCATCAGTGACTGATAGCTACCACGATCTTTCTCTGGAATCATCTGTAACACCTCGGAAGCATTGCCTTTTAACGCGACTATTAAAGCAGCAGTCTTGTCACTATCATCCCATTGATTCTTCGAAGCTGTTGTCTCGAATTGAAGCTTGAAGATATTGAATGGCGTGCTTGCGTCAAATGTTGGTGGCTTTAGTTTGATTGTGCTTGAATCTCGAATCACTGATGTGGCTGGTCCATTTATTTTTAGTTGGTTGAGATCGTGCTGTAATTTCTCGAACTTATCTTCCAAATCATCTACATGTTCCTTCAGATCTGTAACCTTTTCATTAACGGCTCCGGAAATTTCATCTACATGTTCTTTTAGTTCTGCAACTTTCTCATTAATAGCCCCAGAAATTTCTTGAAGTTTGTAGTTAATTGTCTTCTGGAATTCTCCAATGAAGTTTTCTTGGCGAGACGAACCTTCTTTGATTTCCATACGCAATTCACTAATAACGGCCTCTTGGCGAGCCGAATGTTCTTGAAGCTTGGAGTCAATGCGAGACGCATTTTCTTGTAGCTGTTGTTGCTGCTGTTGCATCATGGTTTTCATGAACTCCATGAGTTGACCACTCGAATCTATTTTGCTCTCTTCCTCAGCGTGCACAACTGCTTGTATATCGGCTTCCTCGAAGAACTCATGTTCTTCTACATTAATTCCCTTAGCCTCCATAGCTTGCCTCATCCTCACAAGCAGTTCCGCCTTTGCACCTGATGACGATAGATTCATCTCTACCAACAGCTTTTTAAGCTGGTCCACTTTTAGTTGGTCAATTTTCACCATCTTTACAGAATCCCACTTCTGACACCAATTGTTACGTTTTTATTCTGTGAACGTTTAATTCTATTTGAATTACCTTGTTAGATCACTGGATTCTGTTAATGATAACTGCAACACTTATTTTATACAACTATATACAGCAACAATTTATTTAATAAACACTATTTATAATCAACTCTGTTTATAATCAACTATTTACAATAACACTCTAATGTACTTGCAACTTTTGCCTCTGTATCAATGTTTTCGCAATCACGTTTGGAATTAGATTGATTCTCACTGCTCAACACTGGCTCTATTTATACTCTGTTGGCAACACCCCAGAATCTTCCTTTATCGAGATTCTTCTCTTTCTTTCTCGTTAGCTTGTTCTGGTTATCGCTTATTTCTTTTTGTTGACATTCATGTCGATGCTGCCAATAGTGTCAGTCACAATAGTGATGAGTAACCAACTATCGATACTCGTTACAACTTGTTTAAACAATCATTTTTATGGCGAAACGTCGAGTCAGTTCCATTGACTATCAACATGCGAAGGCAATTTCAAAATAATCCATCGGTATAAATATTTTCTAAACAATTGCTGGATATTGGCAGTGGTATATTAGAACCACATACAAAAACAAAATGCAAAATACGTGATACGGTACGCACTAATCTACAGAAATCCTATGAATCTAATGTTAAATCATACAACTTACGCTTTAGGCCAATTACCTACAAGACAGGGCAGCTAGTGCTGAGAAGAAATTTTGCGCTAAGCAACCAGACTAAAAACTTTAACCACAAGTTAGCGCCGACCTTCCTCAGAGAACGGGTTTGTGCTCGAATAGGTTCTGTTTATTATGTGCTCGGAGATGAGTCAGGCAAGCTTCTCGGCACTTACCATAGTAAAGATATGCAGCACATATAAACGACAACAATAACAACATCAACAATATATCAACAATGTAGGCAATCCACTCGCATCCATTTTTTTTCAGCTTCAAAAACTCACGTTTTGAACCTACCCTGTGATGGTTGCTTTCCTCAACTGCATTTGCCAACTCTGTCTTATCAGAACCCGCACGCTCCACTTCATTGGACTGTAACTCAATGTGACGCTAGTCATTGAGTTTCATACTCGTTTTCCTGCATCCCACGATCTGGCCTCGTTCATTTCGTTCGAGCAGTACACGAAGCAGTCATAAGATTAAATTTTGCTGTCATAAGATCGGATTTTAATATCCAAAAAGTGGCAAGTTAATTTACTTTTGGACCTAATAAATAACCATAGAAGATTTACTAGCGAATAATTTATTTTCGTACTACTATTATCGGTGCGATGGCTTTACGCTCGAAGATGGTGCGATTTAAGCCTAATAGTTATAATAATAATAGGCTAATAATTATAACGAAATTGTTAGATTGCACTAATTCTGCTTCGCTATTTAAACCCACCGAGAAACCACGAAAAGTTTAAGGGAGAACTCGTTCTGTTATCAAGTATCCCAATGGCACCATCGGCGATCACAATCCCGTTCGAACGGCTTCAATTTCCGATTCGTTTACGCGTTCGATATGACCGTTTGTGGCCTTGACTTAGAAAATCCATGTTTCTTCCATGACCAATTATACTTTGCATATTCACTTGTTAGTAAACCATCGAGTCTGTTCATATTGTAACGAGTATCGATAGTTGATTACTCATCACTATTGTGACTGACACTATTGGCAGCATCGAAACGAATGTCAACAAAAAGAAATAAGCGATAACCAGAACAAGCCAACGAGAAAGGAAGAGAAGAATCTCGATAAAGGAAGATTCTGGGGTGTTGCCAACAGAGTATAAATAGAGCCAGTGTTGAGCAGTGAAATCAATCGAATTCAGATCGTGACTGCGCAAACATCTATACAGAGGCAAAAGTTGCTAGTACATTAAAGTGTTATTGTAAATAGTTGATTATAAACAGAGTTGATTGTAAATAGTGTTTATTAAATAAATTGTTGCTGTATATAGTTGTATAAAATAAGTGTTGCAGTTATCATTAACAGAATCCAGTGATCGAACAAGGTAATTCAAATAGAATTAAACGTTCACAGAATAAAAACGTAACAATATTATAACGAGTATCGATAGTTGGTTACTCATCACTAATTGTGAATGACACGAATATTGGCAGCATCGAAACGAATGTCAACAAAAACAAATAGGCGATAACCAGAACAAGTCATCGAAAACCTACACAAAGGAAAACCAATAATGAAAAAGTCACGAGTCTTAATGAACATGTAGATGACTTGGAAGATAAGTTCGACAAAATTACAGCACGAACTCAATCAGATTCAAGTACAATCAAACTAAAGCCACCAATATTTGACGAAAGCACGCTATTCAATATCTTCAAGCTTCAATTCGAGACAACATCTTTGAAGAATCAATGGGATGATAACGACAAGACCGCTGCATTAATAGTCGCATTAAAGGCAATGCATCCAATTAGTAGTGCCTTGACGTATGAGGCCGCCAGTTTGTTGTGTCGACCAATGCCACGAGTACGCCAGCTAGAAACAGAAACATCAGATCTGGTTGATCCGGCATAACCAAAACAGTCGAGAAAATAAAAAAACGTTTTTATTGGGTTGGATGCCACGACCATGTCGCTGATTGGATTCGGAAGTGCAGGCAATGTGCAATGGCCAAAGGTCTCAATAAGAAAAGTAGAGGTAAGATGCACCAATACACCGTGGGTGCTCTATTTGAGCCAATTGCTATGGACATAGCTGGACCATTTCCAATAAGCAACGCAGGGAACAAGTATGTTCTGGTGGTTATAGATTACTTCAGTAAATGGTCTGAAGTATACCCCATTCCAAATCAAGAAGCTAGTACAGTTGCGGATGTATTCGCCAACCAATGGATTACTCGTTTTGGTGTACCGATGGAGTTACACTTAGACCAAGGTGGAACTCTCGAATCAGTTGTATTCCAAGAGATGTGCCGTATGTTGGGTATATACAAAACTCGTGCAACACCTTTGCATCCACAATCTGATGTCATGGTAGAACTATTTAACCGTATATTGGAGGAATATTTGAGAAAAGTCGTAGATAAATACCAAAGAAACTGGGATGTACATATACCAATATTCCCTATGGCATATCGATGCGCACAACATGATACGGCGGCTAATACACCAGCAATAGCAATTTTTTGGATACCGGCAGTTGATTTAAAATTTAGAGTTGCAACACCAACGAGATAAACCGAAGATAACTACACTAGCGAAAAGCGGGAACAGTTGGATGAAATACATCAGTTCATCAGAGAGCGGTCGCAGATGATAAGCGATGAGATGAATGGCATATATGACTTGAGAGCAAATTCAAAAGGGTTCTATGAAGGAGAGAAGAGAATCCACAACGAAAGAAAGGCCTGTCCTCGAAACTACGGACTTATTGGGAAGGACTATATGAGATTATATTAAAGATAAATGACGTCGTGTATCGTATTCTACATGCCTGGAATAAAAGAGCAAAGTTTGAAGTAGTCCACTTGGAGCGAATTGCGCCATATCGAGGGGAAGTACCAAAACTTGTTCAGGACGATAAAGGAATATTCTGGAGTGTTACCACAGAGTATAAATGGGGCCAGTTGTGATCGCGCAGACATTGGTATAGTATCAGAAGCAAAAGTTGCATGTACATTAAAAAGTTATTGTAAATAGTTGATTGTAAATAGAGTTGATTGAATAAATTGTTGCTGTATATAGTTGTACAAAATAAGTGTTGCAATTATTTTTACAGAATCCAGTGATCGAACAATGTTGATTCAAATAAAATTAAACGTTCACAAAATAAAAACGTAACAATATTAATATATATATATATATATATATATATATATATATATATATATATATAAATATATATATATATATATATATATATATATATATATATATATATATATATATATATATATATATATATTGTAACGAGTATCGATAGTTGGTTGCTCATCACTATTGTGACTGACACTATTAGCAGCATCGACATGAATGTCAACAAAAAGAAATAAGCGATAACCAGAACAAGCCAACGAGAAAGGAAGAGAAGAATCTCGATAAAGGAAGATTCTGGGGTGTTGCCAACAGAGTATAAATAGAGCCAGTGTTGAGAAGTGAGAATCAATCGAATTCCGATCGTGACTGCGCAAACATCTATACAGAGGCAAAAGTTGCTAGAACATTGAAGTGTTATTGTAAATAGTTGATTATAAACAGAGTTGATTGTAAATAGAGTTTATTAAATAAATTGTTGCTGAATACAGTTGTATAAAATAAGTAGTGCAGTGATTATTAACAGAATCCAGTGATCGAACAAGGTAATTCAAATAGAATTAAACGTTCACAGAATAAAAACGTAACAATTGGTGTCAGAAGTGGGATTCTGTAAAGATGGTGAAAATTGACCAACTAAAAGTGGATCAGCTTAAAAAGCTGTTGGTAGAGATGAATCTATCGTCATCAGGTGCAAAGGCAGAACTGCTGGTGAGGCTGAGGCAAGCTATGGAGGCTAAGGGAATTAATGTAGAAGAACGTGAGTTCTTCGAGGAAGCCGATATACAAGCAGTTGTGCACGCTGAGGAAGAGAGCAAAATAGATTCGAGTGGTCAACTCATAGAATTCATGAAAACCATGATGCAACAGCAGCAGCAACAGCTACAAGAAAATGCGTCTCGCATTGACTCCAAGTTTCAAGAACATTCGGCTGAATTGCGTATGAAAATTCAAGAAGGTTCGTCTCGCCAAGAAAGCGTTATGGTCGAGTTCCAGAAGACAATTAACTACAAACTTCAAGAAATATCTGGGACTATTAATGAGAATGTTGCAGAACTAAAAGAACATGTAGATGAAATTTCCGGAGCCGTTAATGAAAAGGTTACAGATCTGAAGGAACATGTAGATGATTTGGAAGATAAGTTCGAGAAATTACAGCACGATCTCAACCAACTAAAAATAAATGGACCAGCCACATCAGTGATTCGAGATTCAAGCACAATCAAACTAAAGCCACCAACATTTGACGCAAGCACGCCATTCAATATCTTCAAGCTTCAATTCGAGACAACAGCTTCGAAGAATCAATGGGATGATAGTGACAAGACTGCTGCTTTAATAGTCGCGTTAAAAGGCAATGCTTCCGAGGTGTTACAGATGATTCCAGAGAAAGATCGTGGTAGCTATCAGTCACTGATGGACGCACTCCAGCGAAAATATGGAAATGAATACAAGAGTCAATTACATCGAGTGGAATTGAGATCGCGAGTGCAACGGAGTAATGAGAGCCTTCAGGAATTCGCTTCCGATATTGAGCGCTTATGTCATCTAGCGTTCTCCGGTAATTCGGAAGAGTTCGTCGAAAAAATTAAAATAGAGGCATTCATAGATGGCATACGTGATGGAGAGACAAAGCGTGCCCTAGTCATGTCACCCAGGAATACATATGCCGAAACAGTCAGTAGTGCCTTGACATTTGAAGCCGCCAGTTTAATGTGTCGACCAATGCCACGGGTACGCCAACTAGAAACAGAAACAGCAGATCTGGTTGAAGCAATGTGTCAGGCATTCAAATCTGTAGTGCAGCCTGAAGGAAGAACATCAGGTCGAAGCGAAAACAAATTTACTGGTAAGTGCTTTATTTGCGACAAACCAGGACACATGGCGCGTGACTGCCGTCTACGACGAAAGCGATCAAGATCCAATTCTCCAGGAAGACAAAATAAGGAGAATAAGGTGGATAGCGATCGCTCTACTAACACAAATCCATCGTTAAACTAAATCGAGTCAGTTCAGCGGGGCGTGAACTGACTCCAACAGTGGGTTGCCCCATCATTCACATTTCACAACTACAGCGTGTGCCAAGCAGCTTGACTATTGATGGAAAATTGGACAATATGGAATTCATGTTAACCCTGGATACTGGTGCATCACATTCTATAATCAAGAGCGATTTGGTAAAGAGGTTTGAGCCTTTAATGGGAATAAAATTGCGTACAGCAACGGGTGAGGATGCACAAATTCTGGGTAAGATAAAGAAACGAGTATCTATTGGAAATTACACGTGGGAACATGAATTCATTGTGGCTGACATCATCGATGACGTAATAATTGGTGTAGATTTTATGATTGACAACGGATTTACGTTAGATTTAAATCAACGGATACTGCGCTATGCAAATGTCGAACTACCATTGAACATCGGTTACAAGCGTAGTGGAAACATCAAACGAGTACTGGCATGTCAACGCCAAGAGGTTCCAGCAAAATCAGAAGC
The DNA here is from genome assembly GCA_963854835.1 of Megamerina dolium. Lineage (NCBI taxonomy): Eukaryota > Metazoa > Arthropoda > Insecta > Diptera > Megamerinidae > Megamerina > Megamerina dolium. Next base: position 26,833,922 of record OY978529.1, on the reverse strand, counting down.
GGTGATATGGGCACAGATGAATGTGGATGATGGGACAGGCAAGTTGTGGGTGGTGGAAGCAGATAAAGAAATAACGTATAAAAACATCATACTTGGTAGGACGTTAGTGAAACCTAAAGAAAATGGAATAGTACCTGTGCGAATATTAAATCCAACTAATACATCTACAGTTGTGAAGAAAGGAATGGTGATTGGTCATTGCCAGGAAGTTACTGACGTAGTAGACTGCGAAAAGGGTTCGTCGATAAAAAGTGGAAGATCAGAAACTGTAAGGGCGGAAATAAAAGCACAGATGGAGGAATGGGCAGGTGTGCTTACCAAACAGCAAAAAGAAAAGGCTTTACAAGTATTGGAGAAGTAAAGTTCAATATTTTCTTCACATGGAAAAGCTGGAGGACGAACAACCATCGTGAAGCATCACATTGACACCGGTGATTCTAGACCAATTCGTCAAACACCACGACGAGTTCCATTGGCCAAAAGAGACGAAGCCATTAAGCTGATTAGCGATATGCAGAAACAAGGTGTTATTGAACCATCAGCGAGTCCATGGAGTTCACCAGTTGTGCTGGTAAAGAAGAAGGATGGAAGTACTCGATTCTGTGTTGATTACAGAAAGCTGAATGATATTACGAAAAAAGACAGCTATCCACTGCCAAGAATCGATGACACTCTGGACACACTATCTGGTGCGAAGTGGTTCTCAACTCTTGATTTGCAAAGTGGTTACTGGCAAGTGGAGCTTGGTAAGGAAGACAAAGAGAAAACAGCTTTCAGTATTGGCGATGGTCTATGGCAATTTACAGTTATGCCATTTGGCTTATGCAATGCGTCAGCTACTTTTGAAGGTTTGATGGAGCGTGTACTCAGAGGACTACACTGGAAAACGTGCTTGATGTACCTCGATGACATTATCGTGATGGGAAAAGATTTTAACGACCACCTGAAAAAGCTGAAAGAAGTATTTGAGCGTATACAATCAGCAGGGCTTAAACTGAATATGAAAAAGTGTTCACTCTTCAGGCGAGAAGTTAAATATCTTGGTCATAAAGTAACAACAGAAGGGGTACATACCGACGAGGAGAAAGTAGCGGCAGTACAAGAATGGCCTATTCCGTCGAATCTTCACGAGTTAAGAAGCTTCCTAGGCTTATGCACCTACTATAGACGATTTGTTCCTGGATTTGCAAACATCGCCAGCAGTCTGCATGAGTTGACAAGAAAGAACAAACCATTTGTGTGGGGCGAGGAACAACAGAAAGCATTCGAACAGCTGAAAGAAAGACTCTGTTTAGCACCAGTATTAGCGTATCCAGTACCTGGTCAAAAGTTTGTGTAGGACACAGATGCGAGTGGCTATGGAATAGGTGGTGTGCTCTCTCAGATCATAGATGGGCAAGAAAAAGTAATAGCATACTACAGTAAAATCCTGTCGAAGCCAAAAAGAAATTACTGTGTCACTCGAAGAGAGTTACTCGCAATACTGGAATGTGTAAAGTATTTCCATAAATACTTGTACGGTCAGTCATTTCATCTACGAACTGACCACGCAGCGCTAAGGTGGTTATTACAATTTAAAAACCCAGAAGGGCATCGAACATCGTAAAGGAGGACATCACGGCAACGCGGATGCTCTATCTCGTCGTCCTTGCAAAATGGAATGTAAACATTGTTCTCGAGTGGAAAGCAAGGAGCACATTGTCGACATACGACTTACGAATATATTGCCGGAGGAGTCATGTAGTTTAAAAGTCGTAGATAAATACCAAAGAGACTAGGATGTACATATACCATGTGGCATATCGATGCGCACAACATGATACTACGGCTACTACACCGGCAATGGCAATTTTTGGAAACGATTTAAGACTGCCAGCTGATTTAAAATTTGGAGTCGTAACACCAACGAGATCAACCGATGGTAATTATACTAGCGAAAAGCGGGAACAGTTGGATGAAGTACATCGGTTCATCAGAGAGCGGTCGCAGATGATAAGATGAAGGCTAGGTATGACTTGAAAGCAAATTCAAAAGCTTCAATGCTTCATAATCCACAACGAAAGAAAGGCCTGTCTCCTAAACTACAGACTCATTGGGAAGGACCATATGAGATTATAGCTAAGATAAATGACGTAGTGTATCGTATTCAACGTGCCTGGAATAAAAGAGCAAAGTTTAAAGTAGTGCACTTGGAGCGACTTGCGCCATATCGAGGGGAAGTATAAAAACTTGTTCGGGACGAACAAGGTTAAGAGGAGGGCAGTGTAACGAGTATCGATAGTTGGTTGCTCATCACTATTGTGACTGACACTATTAGCAGCATCGACATGAATGTCAACAAAAAGAAATAAGCGATAACCAGAACAAGCCAACGAGAAAGGAAGAGAAGAATCTCGATAAAGGGAGATTCTGGGGTGTTGCCAACAGAGTATAAATAGAGCCAGTGTTGAGAAGTGAGAATCAATCGAATTCCGATCGTGACTGCGCAAACATCTATACAGAGGCAAAAGTTGCTAGGACATTGAAGTGTTATTGTAAATAGTTGATTATAAACAGAGTTGATTGTAAATAGAGTTTATTAAATAAATTGTTGCTGAATACAGTTGTATAAAATAAGTGTTGCAGTGATTATTAACAGAATCCAGTGATCGAACAAGGTAATTCAAATAGAATTAAACGTTCACAGAATAAAAACGTAACAATATATATATATATACATATATATATATATATATGCAATTAAACACAATTAATTTTACGGAATAATAAAATAAAATGAAAATCGTAACACACCATTAACGGTGAGTAGATTTTAGTGCATTGTTGTATTCAATTAAATTTTATGCATAAATTTATGAAACTATTAAAATTTTTCCAAAATTTACGTATATATACTTGGGAAATATATTATTATATTTGCAAAAATGTATATTTTTTAGAATTTACTAGTTTTACATGTTAATAAGTTCGTATGTGTAAAATGTTTTTAAAATTTTACAGATAGATACACAACCATGTACATCATTAAATTCCTTTCACCATATTTTTGACATTTCGTTGAAGTGTTTATTTTTGTTTACTTGGATTTCGGTAAGTGTGCATATTTATTTGTTTATCTACAAAGAAATGTATTAATCTACTTACATTTGTGAAGAAAATTATTTAATTTCTTTATTTTTTGTAGAACAATATCACAGATTTACATCGATGTGACTGAACCGGACATGGAGTATAGAATTCAAGTATATTTTGAATTATAATTTGTTTCTATGGTTTGTGTGCACCGTATATTAGAATAAATAAATAAAATAAATATGTGGCACTTAAAGCCCCAAAGGGCTCATTGGCCGAGCTTCTCTTCCATTACTGTTGTGCGTCTTAAATTTTGGACAGTATTAGAATGGACCTACTTATTTTAGCCGGTTCCGAACGGCAGAACACTTGTGACATCACTTTTTCTGAGCTTTGTCACAGAGTTCTTTTTAGAAGCTTTTTCATGGCAAGTTGTTACTGTCGGAAGAATTGCCAATTGCTTGCCGACAGGTGGGTACCGTTCGAAAGAAAAATCTTTTCGATATTAAGTTTGTTATGCATCAGCCGGGTATTGAACCACGACCTACAGATCAGAAGGCGAACACACTAATCACTGAGCTACGGCGGTAGTATACGTCTACAAAATTGACGTTTTTTCCAATTTAATTCATGAAAGTGCTTCATAGTGTATTTGTAATAGAAAAATGTTATGTTGTACAAGTACAAGTGATTGTTTCTTTTTTTGATGCTTTCTTCTACTGATTTAAAAATTTTGTTCAATATTAAATATGTATATATTTATTTGAGGAAGAAGATTCAAAATAGGTATTGCTTGTATTCTGGCTGCTGTTCCGCGCTTGATAGCATAAATTTGCATTTCTTCTATTATCTAAAATAGGAGAAAAACAGCATTTTAAATAAATTGTAATGAAATATGTTGCATGCGGTCTATGTTAAGTTTAACTTATATCCTACACAGACGGCAACCTAATTCCGGATTACCGAGTTAATTCGAATTAACTCGGGCATTAACTGCAGCTAATCCGCATAAACTCTATGAGTTAATTCTAAAAATAAAAGAGGATTAGGGCAATTTGCTATGGCAACACTGCTGAAAATTGTCTATTGTGAATTTTTCTCGATCCATTTTACAAAAAATTATGTGTGTTCGCTAACAAATAACTTTCCACAATCTTTAACAGTTTTCAACATGAAAAGCGTTGGCGAACAAATAAATCCAGCTGTCAATTACGAACGGTGAATGTCAATTTACAAGTTTCTGATAGTTTTCAGTTCACGTACTTCTTGTAGATTTTCTCATATCGAGAGTGACAGATGACAGAAATTGATAGTGATAGTAATGTAAGTGAGCAGACCTAATAAAACAGCGATCAGCCGTTGAGTTAATCCGCAATACTGCCGTCTGTCAGGTTATTATTTTATTCGGATTAAGTGCGCCGGTAATCCGGAATTAGGCTGCCGTCTGTCTAGGCTATTAAGTACATCTGTAGCTAAACATGGGTGTATAAAGCAAATCGATGGTACTCTGTGGCTTAACATGGATGTATAAAAGAAATATATGTGCTTTATTGGTTTAACATGCATGTACAAGAGAGGTATTATATGTTGGAGAGTATTATTTAAAGTGGATGTACGAGGCCAGTACGGTGAACGATTCTCGTCGTGCGGCATCACTGGTGTGTGTAATAGTGAGCAGGGGAAGAGCATATGAATGTGTGAATGATGAAGCCACCGTTGTCTATGTGATACAAGCCCTACTTCGGCAGGAACCGGTGAAGCATGTGTGGCAGTATTGGTGCCGATGGTAACAGAAAAAGAAAAAAGTTTTTTTTTTACCAATTTGTGCTATAAATATTCGAATCCGTTGGTTGAGGGAGATCATTCTGTATTTTGAAAAACCGCGGTGCAGATGAGCCACCGATAATGGTGATAAGGGGAGAGAAAGTGGTGAAGTGAATCGTTCGAGTGTGATTGGTACGGTGAATCGGGATAGTATCTATCGTGGACAGTCACAGATTAAGTGATATATATTAAGTGATATATACTTACTTACTTATGTGGCCATAACAACCGAATATCGATTTAGGCCGAAAATAACATGCTTCGCCAGCCATCTCTGTTCTTCGCTAGCTGGCGCCAGTTAGAAATTCCAAGCGCCGTCAGGTTCTCCAGTACTTGGTCCTTCCACCGGAGGTTAGGTCTTCCTCTTCTGCGTCGTCCTCCAGCGGGTTCCGAATATAACACCTTCTTAGCTGGAGCGTGTTCTTCCATTCGCTCGACATGACCTAGCCAGCGCATCCGCTGGATTTTGATGCGGTTTACTATGTCAATATCGGCATACAGCTCGTACAGCTCATGGTTGTACCTTATTCGGTACTCGCCACCAACGCAAATAGGTCCAAAGATCTTGCGTAGGACTTTACTCTCGAAAACTCCAAGCATTCGCTCATCCGAGGTGGAAATTGTCCAGGCTTCAGCGCCATATGTTAGGACAGGCATGATGAGAGACTTGTAGAGTGTAGTTTTCGTTCTTCGAGAGAGAGCTCGACTTCTCAATTGCTTACTCAGCCCAAAGTAACACCTGTTAGCAAGAGTTATCCTACGCATGATCTCCAAGCTGACGTCATTACTGCTGTTAATGCTGGTTCCAAGATAGACAAAGTCCCTTACTACTTCAAAAGCGTAGTTGTTAACAGTGACGTGCTGTCCAAGACGCCGGGACTCTTTGTTTGTTGACACTAGATACTTCGTCTTGCCCTCGTTCACCGTGAGACCCATCCGACGCGACTCTCTTTCCAACTCTGAGAATGCTGCACTGACTGCTCGCGTGTTAATGCCGATTATGTCAATATCGTCGGCATACGCTAACAGCATGACACTTTTGTTGAAGATAGTGCCATTATGTCGTAAATCAGCAGCTCGTATTATTTTCTCCATAATAAGATTGAAGAAGTCGCACGATAACGAATCACCCTGTCTGAAACTCCGTTCGGTATTAAACGGTGCGGAGAGGTCCTTCCCAATTTTCACTGCACAACGTTAGTTATGCAGTGTCATTCTACAAAGTCGAATGAACTTTGCAGGAATACCGAACTCAGACATTGTTGCATAGAGGTAATCCCTTACCGGACTGTCGAAAGCGGCTTTATAATCAACAAATAGGTGGTGTGTGCCGATCTGTTTTTCTTGGGTCTTCTCCAGGATTTGGCGCAGTGATATATATTATATATTATTATATATATGTGAGTGCGGTGGAGGGAACCCGTGATGCAGAAGCAGGAAAAGAGTCGTGTTCCGGTCACATCGAAAAAGAAGCAGCAGAATTTGAGATATCAAAGGAGTGAAAATAAAGAAATGAGATAAGTCCTAAATTTTTTTTTTTATTATTTATGTATGGAGGCGTACGTCAACAGAGCTGCTCCTCGTGCGGGTCTGAATATAAGCATACTCAAATGTTAGTTGTGTGAGTGATTCCCGCCAACAAGGTACCTGGAACAAATGAGACTGAGTCCTAAATACGGAGTGGACCACCGTAACGCACATTAGAAAAACTTAAATTTGAAATTGCTGGTGGTGATGTATTATGCCTGTGTTTGAATGGTGTTGGTAACATAATGTAGTGTGAGGTAACATGCTTGTTAGCACGACATTCGATGCAGTAAAGACCTCGTGAAGGATCAATGAATACACCACGTGCACCGCGACACAAGGCACCTCTAAACTCCAATGGATTTAGAGGTGCCTTGTGGATTCATTTATTTTAGTATTATGGTTATTTGCGTGCATATTGTGTTGCCCACACTTTTTTATTTATATTGATTGCATTATTTTTTTTTGGGATCTATATATACATTTTATGAATTTTAATTTGTAATTGCTAATTTCGCTAATTTTGCTAATTTGGTGTAAAAATTGAGAAAAACCAAAATTTACCATTCTTTTTTTTGGTCTTGTTCCACTGTTTATGCACAAGAGACGGTCAAGTGCTGCAACAGTGTTAGTGCTGATACAAATAATTGCTGGCCTGTTTTTTTTTTTTTTTGTGTGCGAGACAGTCACCTGCTGTGATCCCTCCATTGAGCTCAATAGAGGTAGTACATAGCTAGGGTATTTATTTTCTTTCGTTTCTAAAATTTGTTTTTTCTTTCATGCGAAATATTTACGTATACATATACATATAGCACATATGTAGTTTTCCAATTTTTGTTTAAAGGATATTTTTTTGTGTTTATATTTTTTTTTTTTTTTGTTATTGTTGTGTAGGTTGTGGTTCAATCCCCGGCTGATGCATAACAAATTTAATATCGATAAGATTTTTCTTTCGAATGGTACCCACCTGTCGGCAAGCAATTGGCAATTCTTCTGACAGTAACAACTTGCCATGAAAAAGCTTCTGAAAGAACTCTGTGGCAAAGCTCAGAAAAAGTGATGTCACAAGTGTTCTGCCGTTCGGAACCGGCTAAAATAAGTAGGTCCCTTCTAATACTGTCCAAATTTAAGACGCACAACAGTAATGGAAGGAAGCTCAGCCATTGAGCCTTGGAGCTTTAAGTGCCACATATTTATTTTTTTTTTTTAGAAATTTTTTTAAATGATAGCTTTAAGTAATTATTTGATCTTTATATTTTAAATTAATTCCTGTTATTATATTTCACCTATCAATAAATTGTAATTTGTTTTTGTGAATTTGAACTAATAATGAGCGGCTTAGATGCTTTTTATAGGGGATATGGGGTTGGAGCGATAGTAGGCAATTGCTTCAGTGCTGTTTATCCATGGGGATTACCCGCGATGTTGCAAGGTATGCACGGGCCATCCAGGTAGGGTGGATGCTTATCGGCGCATACCGAGGTGAAGTTAGGGTGAGTGGCGTTATGGTAAATGTAAATGTGTGGTCATATGTGTTCTATGTATATGGTCATGGTTGTTCTTTTTATGGTACAGTCTAAGGTAGAAGTTATTTTTCGCTTACTGCTCTATTGAAGTGAGCAATAATGGCGCCCAACATAAACAAAAATAATAGTAGGTCTAGCGTCTTCATCAGATGGTAACGTGTGTGTGTTCATACGTAGGCGGTTGGACATCGACATATGTGGATCGCCGACATACGTGCTAGTTCCAGATGTGTCGATTCACTGTCTAGTATTTCAGTATTTTGGACAGTCGGTATAAATGTTAATGTCGGTACATATACGAGGTTACACACACTAATAAGTAATGCATTAACAATAACAAATGAGACAAATACACATTTCAAAAATAATCGAGACAAAATTTGCATCTTACTGCTCTGTAAATATCAAATGAAAATTATGGTGCCAAACAATATAGGTGGTGTTTTTACCTCATCTATTTAGTCTTATGTTGATGGTTTGAATAGATGATTTCAGTTTTTGATTCCTCCAGCGATATATTTGTTGTTGTTAGAAATTCAAAATAAGATATTATCTCCAAAATGAACACTTACTCGACTGTCAGTTCTGGTTGTTGTTCGTTATAGCAATCACGCCGTTGTTACAAGCAAAACCTCGTTACCACCCAACGATTTAAATGGTTACAATCTTCAGCAACTAAAAAATTGGATCGGATAATAAGTGTTTATTTCGAGTTTTCTATTGTAATCAGCAACGAATTTTTCCTTCCAGCAATAAAAAAATGGTCTTACAACCACAGAATTATTGATATTTATGTTTTTATTTTATGTTTTTATGTTTCCTTTTTTTTTTTCAATCGTTTTTGTATTTTTTTACACATCTGTGGTTTTAGTTATTGTAGGTTGTTGTTTATTTGCTCTTCTATTTCGGGCAAAAAAAGTTTGTAAGCATCGCACTGTAGCGCTCGCCATTCATAGTAACCTTAACGATAATTCACGGTCATCAAAAACACTGGCGGATGCAGCCGCGATATTTTTCTCTGTCCGCACTCTACATATGCGTGTTGGTGGTTTAATGTCCAATAATGTAAATTTTGTGCGAAATTTAGTCACAAGATTCCGAATAGCCGCCTCAGAAGGTCGCCCAAAATGACCATAAAATGGAAGAAGTGCACGATGCTCTTTCTTAACCGAGCATGATTTTTGATAATAAAATTCAATAATCTGCATGCGATATTCGTTTGTAAGTCGATTCATGGTTAAATTATAGACCAAACTGAACATGTTTGACAGTAATTTATTGAAGGTAATTTCAATAAATTGTCACAAAATCTTTGGAATTTCGTCTTGCACATATACAGTGGCTCCCAGCTTATTTCGTACAGTGACAGTTTAAAAATTGCTGCAGTCGTAATTCCTAATATAGCAAAAATTTGAACAAAATATAAATGCCATTTTAGAAAGGAAGGTTTGTTTTTTATTTTCCAAAATTTACTTTTTCAAAATTTTAGTGTTTGACACTATAAAAAAATAAAATAAGAAAAAAATAGGAAAATTCATGTCACAGCTTATTTCGTACAGTCTCTTTAAGTTCAAACTAAAAACAAAGTAAGTTGATTTTAATATTTAGTTGACATCCCTTAGCGTTAATGACAGCCTGGAGTCTATTTGGCATTGAATCCACCAATTTTTGAGTGATGTCTGGTGTGATTTTTTTCCATTCTTCCATCAGTACCTTCTTTAGGTCTTGCTTATTAGAAATCTTGTGTGTTCTTATTTTATTGTCCAAAATAGACCAAAGATTTTCAATCACATTCATGTCAGGTGACTGTGGTGGTGGAGACATCAAGTGTGGGCAGTTCCAAATAAGCCAAGATTGGACAATCCCAGATTTATGTTTTGGGTCATTATCTTGGTAGTACCGAAATTCTTCCCGCAAACCCAGTTTGTCTGCACTTTGAAGTAAATTGTTTTTCAGAATCTCGAGGTACTTCATTTTGTCCATTGTTTCCTCAATAAAAACCAATTCACCTACTCCGGCTGCTGACATACAGGCCCAAACCATCACGCTACCGCCACCATGCTTCACTGTGGGCTTAAGGTTCTCCTTGTTTAGCTCGGTATTCGCTTTACGCCAAACATATGACATTCCGTCCGAGCCAAAAATATTAAACTTAGACTCATCCGCGAAAATAACGGTATTCCAGAACGCAGGAGTATTAATAATATGGTCTTTGGCGAAGTCAAGTCGGCGTTGTATATTCATTTTCGAAATGAATGGTTTCTTTCGGGCTACTCGACCGTTCAAGTCATGATTGCGCAGCACACGTCGGACAGTTTCAGCACTGGATGATTTTCCTATTTCACGCTGAACCTCTGCAGCCAACTTCGGAGCGGATAACTTTGGATTTTTCTTAATTTTTCGTACAATATAACGCTCGTCTGAAGCGTTGAAAATCTTATTAGGTGCTTCTCTGCCCTTGTTCTCCAACCGATTTTCGCGAACGAAGCGTTGAATGATGTATTGGACAGTTGAGGCACTTAAATTTGTCATTTCAGCAATTTTTTTTTAACTATTTAAAATAATAATAATAAAAATTGTTATAATAGTTAAAAAGGTCCAAAAACTCATACAATTCAAAAAAACTTTGTAACTGCGCGGCAGAATGAAACTTACTTACATTGAAGTTTGTGTACGAAATAAGATGTGAGCTGAAAATCAGCTGATCAATAGTTTTTCTCTCTTGCATGACAAAAAGAACAATTTTTGGGGTTCCCCGTTTTCTTATTAGGTTTACTAAACACATACATAGACATCTACATTCAAAACTTATTGATAAGTTTTTTAGTTTCGATGTTACAGCCATGTACATAAAAATATATACACTGTACGAAATAAGCTGTGAGCCACTGTATGTTTAATGGTTCTCAAGACAAACAACAAATTATTTTTCTTAACCCTTTTAGAACCGCCCAAAATTGATTTTTTTATCATAGTTCTTGCATGACAAAAAGAACAATTTTTGGGGTTCCCCGTTTTCTTATTAGGTTTACTAAACACATACATAGACATCTACATTCAAAACTTATTGATAAGTTTTTTAGTTTCGATGTTACAGCCATGTACATAAAAATATATACACTGTACGAAATAAGCTGTGAGCCACTGTATGTAGATGTTTTTGATATAATTCAACAAAGTATGATACTAGATACTTCGTTTCATTTACTGACGATATTTCACGTGCTATTTGAATTTACTGTATTGAAAGAAAAAGTGATGTTTCAGAAAAGTTAAAAGATCACGTTGCTATGGATTAATTATTATGCAGAACGAAAATTGCAAAATTGAAAGCTGACAATGGCGATGAATATATTTCAAATGAATATGTCATTTTGTAACGAAAAAATTGTGGTATGATTTTAAACCAAATTTAAGTAAGTTAAGAATTTTTAGTACTTCTTGGTTTGAACTTAATAAAAGATTATTCAAATCCACAGTCTAGTTTACGATATCAACGTCAACTCATTGGATGTCTGACTTATGTAGCCATTACGGATAGACCAGATTTATGTGCATCTAAAAATTATTTTAGTCAAACTCAGAATTGCTATTACGATTGTCATTTTAATTATAATCGTGATTCAATGGCAAATACTTTGGATTATATTCTGACTCAGCTTTGGTGCTGACAAGAATGAGAGAAAATAAATTTCTGGTGACGTATTCGAGGTTTTTGGAAATACCGTTAGTTGGTCATCGTAAAACTGTTAGTCTCTCTACAACAGAAGCAGAATTTGTTGCATCATCTCATTGTGCTCATGAAGCAATTTGGTAAAGTTATTTACTGCAAGATTTGGGTTTGGAATGCAAAGAGCCCACGATTATATATGAGGATAATCAATTATCGATTAAACTTGGTAAAAATCCACGTATGCATAAATTACTCAAACACATTCACGTAAAAGATTGCTTTATTCGAGAAGTTATTGATGATGGAAAGATTCAAGTTAATCATGACAAAAGGTCTTGAAAAACAATTATTTGAGAAACATCGTAATAATTTGGATGTGAATTAAGAAATTCTATTTTGGTTAGAGTGAAATCATTATTTTGTTATGATAACGTAAGCAAAATTATTTTATTTGATTTTTATGATTTTAAAATAAATTATAATTTAAATTGATTTTAATTTGTTGCCCGTATTTAATATAAGAGGCGGTGCTGGTGTATGGCAACACTCATACTTTCACAAATGTCATTTGCATCTCTTCGTTATAAGTTAGTTCATTACAAACCTACATCCGCAACTATACTACTTTCTTGATTTGAAATAGGATATACTTCAGACCATTTACTGAATTAAACTATAACCACCAGAACATACTTGCTCGGAATACACATCCGTCTCATAAGTGTAGACTTTGCCATTGCGTCCAGTATGGCTTCTTACCCGAGAACAATGTTTACTATGCACGGTGCAAATACGACGAGATTGAGTATCAGCGCTTTTGTCGCATATGAAGCACTTACCAGTAAATTTATGCTTGCGTTGATTCCTTGTTCTTCCTTTAGTCTTCGCAAACGATTATGTCATCGTTTATCACATATGAAGCATTTACCAGTAAATTTGTTTTCACGTCGGCCCCTTGTTCTTGCTTCAGGCTGAACTAGTTGTTTTACTGCCAAAAACACTGCTCCAACCAGATCTAATGTTTCTGCTTTTAGTTGGCGTACTCGTGGCATTGGTTGACATATCAAACTAGCGGCTTCATACATCAGAGCACTACTGACTGTTTCGGCATAGTATTCCATGGTGACATGACTAGGGCACGCTCAGTCTATCCCTCACATAAGCGCTCAATGTCAGAAGCGAACTCTTGAATTGACTCATATTCGTTTCCATATTTGCGCTGGAGTGTGCCCATTAGTGATTGATAGCCACAATGATCTCTCTCTGTTACCTTCTGGAAAATCATTGGCAATTCTTAGGCAATAGTAATCAAGTCTCTGTGACACATAAAAATGCGCCGCTTTGCTCTATTTTTTAGTACTTTAATAATTTTCTTATGTAAAAGTTTATGTTGCGTTTAATAAAATGTAATGTACTAAATTTTTTCTAAATGTAAGAAGGGAAATATGTTTTGTCCTTTTCGGGATTTGAACCTTCCCAATGCAGAGCTCAGGTCTAACCATTTGGCTACTCCCCTATGTGTACGGCGTTGACTAAAAAGTAGTTTTATTGTGCAATACTTAAATTTAAGAGTAAAAACCAATAAGTGTAATAAGATAGATGCATATAACTTGTACTGAGGCAAACATGTATGTAAGAAGATAATAGAAAATCACATGTATACAAAAATGTCTGCAATTATTTCCCACAGCTCTTAATAAAGTGATTGAAACGAGGTGATTAACAAATGACACGCGTGACCGTCATGTTACTAGGTAACGTGACCGGGACTGTTATTATTGGGTATCTATTTAGGTAAATAAGGCTATTTTGTATGTATATACACTACACTGCAGAAGTTTGGGTACATTTCAAAAATGACACATATTTTGCATACTTCGCTATATTTTTTATTGAACATGTTTCTATGACATAACATTATTACTATGATTTTGAACATGTTTGACTTATTTTTGTTGTTTAATTTGATCAAAATATGTTGATCTTGAAGATACAAAAAATTTAACTAGTTTCAAATTGCCTATTTTGTAGTATTCTTTGGCATATTACGACCCGAATCGCTTTTTAATCAATTTTAAAATAGTTCAAAATATTCTCGTATGTCATTTGCCACCACAAGTAAAATTCATAACGGTATATTTTGAAAATATATCACTTGTGTGCATAATGTTCATTTCAACACGTTTTTATCATAAATAAATAAATAAATAAATATGTGGCACTTAAAGCCCCAAAGGGCTCATTGGCCGAGCTTCTCTTCCATTACTGTTGTGCGTCTTAAATTTTGGACAATATTAGAAGGGACCTACTTATTTTAGCCGTTTCCGAACGGCAGAACACTTGTGACATCACTTTTTCTGAGCTTTGTCACAGAGTTCTTTTAGAAGCTTTTTCATGGCATGTTGTTACTGTCGGAAGAATTGCCAATTGCTTGCCGACAGGTGGGTACCGTTCGAAAGAAAAATCTTATCGATATTAAATTTGTTATGCATCAGCCGGGGATTGAACCACGACCTACAGATCAGAAGGCGAACACACTAACCACTGAGCTACGGTATTATCATAAATACTGATGTCAAAACGTAATCTAATCGATCAAAATTGCAAAAACCAAGTAGTTTTCAAAAGAAAAACTAGCTCAAATTATTATTTTGCAAAAATACGGTAATTCAATGAGAATAATTGCACAAATTGTGGGTGTTTCATTAAAAGGAGTTTGACAATCGTGGCAAGATACGCTGAAGCGAACTCGGTTGATGACAGATCAACCGAGTTCGCTCTGTTAGACCCATAAAAACAACCAAATATGATAATCGGCTGTTAAAAATAACCAGCATAAGTTGCAGATTCAAAATTGTGCCATATAACGTTATTCCATCTGGCTTCGGTTTGATAGGTTAGGGGTTTATGTTTCAGCAAGATAATGACCCTGAAACCACATCCAAACTTTGCACAAACTATATCAAATCGAATGCAGATAGCGGCACTCTTCAATTCATGGAATAATCACCCCAATCGCCCGACGCGAATTACATCGTAAATATTTGAAAATAAACTATTAACGCAGAAGATGTAAAAGTGTTCATTGTGGAATACCTTCGACACTTCACGCTTTGTTGTGAACGGGCCATAAGCGTTTTGTCATTTTAATTTAATATTACATACCAAGGTAGCACTATAACAAAAAAAACTATTGCGTATATTCTGTTGTGGCCCTTGTGCCTGAGAACGCCAAATGCAGCTAGCAACCTTCTGTGAAAAGTTGAAAGACACATACACACTTATGTAAATACAGTATTGTGCAAAAGAAATCCAATAGCTTTGTATTTGTTATAGTTTCTTTGTAATCAAACAAAATTTTACACATTCTTTTATAAAAATATAATCCGTTCTACAACAAATCCTACTAACATCCGAGTTTCAAGGTTTGCGGAATTCAACAAATTTTCGTCAAAATTTTAGACTTTTTAATTAGATTTTTAGAAATATTTCAAGTATGCAATTTGTAGCCCATTGAATTTTAGTATTAAAAGTGCAAGTTTGAAGAAGCTTTAAATTGCTGTTGATTTTTTCGTTTTTACGTTCTTTCATATAACGCAGGCTCGATTTCGTTTTTTACAATATAGGGAAGAAAAATGAGCAGGATCGTCAACAAAAAGAATTCTAAAAAGTCAACGGTAAGACTTAGCTATTTCCAACATGGGTGCCGTAGCTCAATGGTTAGTGCGTTGGCCTTCTGATCTGTAGATCATAGGTTCAATCCCCGGATGAAGCACAACAAAATTAAAGATCGAAAAGATTTTTCTTTCGAATGGTACCCACTTACCGCGCAAGGATTGGCAATTTTTCCGGCTGTATCAATTTGCCCAAAATGCTTATTAAAAGAGCTCTGTGACAAAACTAAGTTAAAGTGATGCCGTTCGGAACTGGCTAATATAAGTAGGTCCCTTCTAATGCTGTCCAAATGTAACACGCACAACAGCATTGGAAGAGAAGCTCGTTGGTATCATAATGGCCATTTCTGCCCTAAGTGTGTCACCTCAGAGAGGACAGCCACATAACCTAACCTAACCTAGCTATTTCCAATTTGCACTTTAAAATAAACTGGTTATAAAACTGCATACTCGCTCTTACCATGGCTCTTACTATATTCTTATATATAATTCCTACAGTTTTTATAATTAAAAATAATTTATATTATCACGTACCGCAACAATATATTGGAATAATTTACAGTTTGTTGCTTTTGATAAAATAATATAAAAAATAAAATATAAAAGTTTTACCATAGAATGGGTGCGAGTACAGTTTCATCTTGTACGAGATACAATGGATGCTATTTGGGAGATACTACAACCCATGCATATGAAAGTTCCAAATGGAAAACACGTTTAAGGAGTTTTACGAAAAATTGAACTTTCTTTACTGCCCAGGAGCAATAGATGGCAAACATGTTCGAGTTAAATGTCCACCTAACTCAGGAAGTATGCAATTATAAAAACTTCTATTCTATAGTTTAAGCTATTGCAGATGCAAATTATAAATTCATTGAGACTGATATTGGTGGGTATGGTAAACAAAGAGATGGAGCCACTTTCCATTCCTCTTCTTTGCCTTGTTTAATGGAAACTAAATGTTTAAATATTCCTTCTCACACTGTTTTGCCATCAACTAATATTATAATGCCTTACGTTTTTATTGGAGATGAAGCTTATCCATACACCAGAAGATGTTTGGTATCAGAAAAGCAATATTTTAATACGCGCCTTTCAAGAGCAAGACGTGTAATTGAATGTGCTTTTGGTATTATGGCGGCCAAGTTTCGAATTCTTTGGAACATCTCACAATGTGGTTGATAATTATTATTATTGACATGGGAGGTGTTCAAATAGAAAACGGTGAATGGTATATAACGCACATGCATAGTATAAATGGATCACGACAAAATAACAGAGCATCTAATTATGCCACTTCAGTTTAATTTTTAATTGCAATCTCTTTTCATCATTCAACTTAAAATAAAAATAAACATAAGAATATGAATCACGTATGGAATACGATACATCCAGTGGTGCAGCCATTTATTATCTTCGCCCATTATCAAAGAAGACTTGCTGTTGATTTTCTCTTCAGCAGCGTAAATTTGATGGAGTTGGAAATTAGATCTGATATTAGTGGGTTAGGGTGGATTTGAAGTTTTGATTGTGTGATTTGGCATGCTTTTTAATTACTTTAGCAACCGTTGAGACTTTCAAGTCACGATGTATTTGATTGATTGTGACATAATATGGGGCGTTTACTATCTTCGTGCATGCCTAGGTATTTAGTTTCGTTACATTGCAGAATATTTACATCATTGAGTGTGTATGTGAGATAGATGCCGGTGGGCTCATACCTTGGTTGAGTTGTACTTATGTGATTTTATGGCTACTTGAACCACCAACTGCTTCTTGCTTATAATAAATTGAAGTTGTTTTTGCTTAACCGTTCTTAAATTATAAAATTACTACTAAATAGAGGTAGAGGCAAATATACAAAATATATACAATAGAATTCAATATATAAAATAAATATACCAGGGCATGTGAGATTGTATAGGGATTTTGTTGTTGTTGACGTTCTGCTGGCGCTTCTTCTGTTGATAATGTTGTTGTTGATGAGGCACTTCTCTTGATCCACTTATATGAGGTTGAGTTAATGTGATGTCTATCAGTTCACTCATTTCGGGTGACATATTTTGCTGTTGTCATATTTTCCAACATCAAATTATTGCTGTCAATACTTGATGACATATCTTGCTGTTGTTGTCGGTGATTTTCTTCTATTTGTTCTGCTTTAGTTGTTGTTATTAATACGGTTGAGATGATGGTGCTACTGCTAATTCCCGTTGTTGTTGTATTCGCAATAGCACGCTTTTGATTAATTTGTGAATTGCACTTTTCCAATGCTTGTGTCGCACAATCTACTGCAGCTTGCTGCATTTCGTCGTTCATATCAGCATTTTTAATAACTGCTTTACGGTCAGACATTTTGTCATACATGTTGTTCGTTTATGATTTTCCGAATTGTAAAGCCTTTCGTTGGTGGCTAATACCATTATTCAAGATATGTAAATCAAACCCTGATTTATTTAACTATTTTCGGTATCGAGAGGAATTAATTTAAGTTTCCACCGAAACGCACGCAAATTACAAGACAATTGTTTTTATGTACTTGCTTTGTACAAAAGAAAAAAACACTCGAGATATATACACGCACATGTGTTATGTGTATTATTTATTATAAAAAACACCACGGGATACAAATTTATAATTTTAATTGTACTAGTACATGTTTTGTTGAGATAAAAATGTATATAAAAAAATGAAAAAAAAAGGCGCGCGCTGTCCGTATTGTTCGGGAAAATATTTATCAGAAGAAAAAAAAGAAGAACAAGAACAAACGAATCAACTGCTGAATGATCAAGTCAGAGTTGCATTCGCCTTCTATAAAGGTGGCACCAGACAATGCGTGTGACATAATTTTCTGGCGTAGACACAAAGGGCACAACACGTGTATTTGAATATATGCAATTTCAATTTGCCTTCTATTTCTAATCACCGATAACAAAACAAAACTAAAAAAAAACAAAGCCAAACCATTTCCCTATCTGCTGTTGTCTTGCATATAGAGGCAACAACAACTCATTAATATTGATCTCACTTTATTACACATACATAAATAATTGGTTTTCACACGTATACAACAACAATAGCACTGATTTGGTTTTATTAATATACAATATAAGTAGGCAACAACACTCGTATTATATTGCCTTTCTATTAGATCAACTCCCAGTGAGAAAAATTGCGGCTCGGACGCATTGACACGATATTTTTATCGAATTTCAACAATCGATGTAAATATTCTACCCATTAATTTTCGGTAATTCTCTGTTATTGAAGATTTTCTTTCGTTTACGAATTTGATACCGAATTATCACAAAACCGCAGTACATATATATATATATATATATATATATATATATATATATATATATATATATATATATATATATATATATATATATATATATATATATATATAGCCGCTGGGAGGCGGCTATATATGAAGTGAGTGGCGAAAATCTCTTCGGTTAGAGGTTGTGTGTTGGGTTTGGGACCCGTCACATAAAAACACATGATTTACGGATATGCACCTGGAATGTCCGGTCCCTTTATAGGGAGGGTGCCTCTATCCAGCTGGTTGATGTCCTCGAAAAATACAGAGCTGACATCACCGCTCTCCAGGAAATGCGATGGACGGGGCAGGGCTGCTAGAAAAGAGCGTCCTGTGACATCTACTACAGTTGCCATGCTGAAAGGCACGAATTAGGATGTGGATTTTTGGTCAGCAAGAGACTACGACATCTTTTCTCACAGTTCACGCCTGTGAACGAACGGCTGGCCACAATCCGCATCAAGGCAAAATTCTTTAACATCAGCCTTATATGTGCCCACGCTCCGACGGATGGTAAGGACAATGTGACCAAGGAGAGCTTCTTCCATCGCCTCGAAGAAGCTTATGACCGCTGCCCCCGCCACGATATCAAAATCGTGCTTGGCGACTTTAATGCCAGGGTGGGCAAGGAAAGTACCTTTCGTCCAACTGTCAGAAAATTCTGCCTCCACCAGAACACCTCCGATAACGGAATGAGGCTGATCGACTTCGCCGCAGCACGAAACATGGTAATTGGTGGTACCAGATTCCAGCATATCGACATCCACAAAGCGACAAGGCTGTCTCAAGAACAAAGAACAAGAAACCAAATTGATAATGTGGTGATTGACGGAAGGCATGCTTCCAGTGTGATGGACGTGAAATCGATCCGTGGTGCCAACATCGACTCGGATCACTACCTTGTTGCAGCTAAGGTGCGCACACGTTTATGTGTTACAAATAACAAGAGAAGTCCCACACAGAGAAAGCTCGACGTCAGTAAGCTGCGATCACCAGAGACAGCAGATGCATTTTCCACTCGACTATCCGATCTGCTTATGCAGAACACTCCCACACTTGATGATACATGCGCACGGTGGACACATATATCCCACTCCATGACTACTGCTGCCGAGGAGGTAATCGGTTATTACCGGCCTCTGAGGAATGGGTGGTATGATCAGGAGTGTCGCGACGCTACCGCAGAGAAAGACGCCGCCTACAGAAAAACCCTGAGTGCAGGCGCAACGCGAGCTGTTAAGGAGCGGTACAGAGAGAAAAGGAGTGCAGAGAGACGTCTTTTCAGGCGCAAGAAAAGAGAACAAGAAAGACGCGAGTGTGAGCAAATAGAGATGTGTACCGACAAGAATGAGACTCGAAAATTCTTCGAAAAGGTCAAGCGCCTGAGTGGAGGTTTAAATATCGGAGCCTCTTCTTGTCGTGATGGAAATGGGAATCTGGTTACAGATGTCCAGAGTGTACTGAGCCTATGGAGGGAACACTGATGGTGTTGATGTTCCACCACCCGACTATGACGAGGTTGAAACGGCCATTTTAAGGCTGAAGAACAACAAAGCTGCAGGTGTTGATGGCCTGCCTGCCGAGTTGTTTAAGACCGGAGGCGATGAGCTGCTCACCCGCATGCACCAGCTCATAAGCAGAATATGGTCGGATGAAAGCATGCCTGATGATTGGAGGCTCAGTGTTCTCTGTCCTGTACATAAAAAAGGAGACCACAATTTGCGCCAACTACCGTGGAATAAGTCTCCTGAGCGTCGCATACAAGGTCCTATCAAGCGTATTGTGTGAAAGATTGAAGCCCATGCTCCTTTTCGTGAAAGTCACCAATAAGAGTGGACGTGTTTGATGGAGTCGGAAAAGTGATTGTTTTCGGTAAAAAAAAAAAAATTTAATATTTTGCGAAAAGACGCTAAGAAACTCAAGGAGTTATTTCGGTGATTTTGTTTTTTTAGAAAAAAAAAATATAAATAAAATAATAATATCGTTTGCAAACATTTTGTTTATAATATGAGTGTTCAGCGCTCTCCACTCCGGCAACGGCAATCGCCTGTTAATGTGTGTGTAAACAATAAATTGCAATCACCCGCGCAAACCCCCCCGATAAGTGCATTATAAAAAAAAACAGTTGATACACACTGCACAAGTGAAAGTAACAGTGCAAATCTTTTGCCTGTTCATATTCCTCACTCTAACACTACATCAAAATTTGCAACAACAATAAATACAGACAAAAAAATAATTTGTTCTCTCGGGATATACTATCTCCCTCTATACCGTGGAGTGTACAATGCGCTTCTCCTGCTGTAACACCAACAGCTACAACATCAAAGCAAACAAATAACGGCCTTTCTACTGAAGTGCATGACCCAGTAGTTAAAGCAACTAGTGCGATGACTAATAAAGAACCAGTTGCTGTTCAAACTGGAATTGATCGCTACATTACTGTAGTAAAGCGAAAAAGAAGTCCACAAAATTCAAAACAAATGAATTCAACAAAAATTCAAAAGCAGAACACTGCCCCTATTAGTTCGGAAAATAGATACGCCTTGCTTTCAGGTGATGAAAGTAACGAAAATATTATCTCCAAGAAAAATTTCAAACCCCCACCCATTTTCTTAAGAGAACGCAACTCAGATAAGTTGATTTCTAGAATTACAAGTCTTATAGGACCAAAGAATTTCCACGTTGTTCCTATTCGCAAAGGCCAAATTGAGGAAACGAAAGTGCAGATCTACAGCGAAACTCATTATCGCAAAGTAATTGCGGAATTTGATGCTGTAAAAAAGAATTACTACACATATCAGCTAAAAAGTAGTAAGGGCTTAATCGTAGTACTCAAAGGCGTCGAACCCAACGTTGACATTAACGAAATCAAACTTGCAGGAAGAAGGGTTTCAAGCCAAAACAGTATTCAACATTCTCAACAAGAGCAATATACCTCAACCGTTATATCGTATTGAGCTTCAGCCTGAAACAAAACCCCTAAAAAAAGGTGAAGTACACCCCATATATAAAATTCGATATT
Organism: Megamerina dolium; assembly: GCA_963854835.1. Lineage (NCBI taxonomy): Eukaryota > Metazoa > Arthropoda > Insecta > Diptera > Megamerinidae > Megamerina > Megamerina dolium. The sequence continues at coordinate 26,812,276 of OY978529.1, read as the reverse complement.
TATTGCATCGCAAAATCACAATCGAAGAACCCTATAAGAGAACTGGACCTCCTCAGTGCAGTAACTGCCAAGAATATGGACATACTAAGACATATTGTACCCTGCCAGCTGTTTGTGTGATTTTTGGAGATCTCCATAAATCAAACATATGCCCAAAATCTAAAGACGATGCTAGCATGAAAAAATGCAGGAATTGTGGAGGTAATCACACCGCAAATTATAGAGGTTGCCCAGTATATACAACCCTAAAGCTAAATTTCTCCGCTAGCAATCAACCTCTAAAACCAGTTGAGCAAACTCAGATAGCCAACTCAAGTAAGAGACAAAATATTGATGCAACACAACTCTTCTCTGCAATCCCAAACAATAATCAAACCAATTCATACGCTAGCGTGTTAAAACAAAACCCACACCAACAAAGCAATGTAAATAATGAGCAGAAACACTCACTGCCCACCCAACAGCCAAGTACCCTTGAACATTTGCTTCAAACATTAATTCAGAATATGAACCAATTCATGAACTCAATGCAAACAATGATGCAAGAAATGATGAAAAATCAATCGATGTTACTCCAAACATTGCTATCCAGACCATGAGTTGTCTCAAGATATGCCACTGGAACGCCAACGGCTTAAGCCAGCACCGTTTGGAGCTAATTCAATTCCTTGAATCCAGCCAAATCGACATAATGATGATATCTGAGACCCATTTCACTGACAAAAATTGCTACCAAATACCATATTACAAACTGTACACCACAAATCATCCGCATGGTAAGGGACGCGGAGGAACTGCCATAGCGTCTACTTGCAAGCAACATCTATATGTCTGGTAGAATACATCTCTAAGCTAGTAATATCTGCGATATACTGTCCCCCAAGATACAGTATTACCGAACAGCAATATAAAGAATTTTTCTCAACTCTTGGTAGCAAATTCTTGGTTGCTGGCGATTTCAACGCCAAACACACTTACTGGGGCTCCCGCTTAATAACTCCAAAAGGCAGAAGACTATGTTCAATCATCACTAACCACGGCTACGATGTTATTTCAAATGGTCAACCGACATATTGGCCACCGGACAAGAGGAAAATACCCGATCTCATAGACTTTGGAGTCGCCAAAGGTTTGCAGATGGAAAATATCTCCACAGAGTGTAATTATGATCTATCATCTGACCACTCACCCACGGTAATATCTATAAAATCACCAAGCCCCCAAGGTAATTGCGTTAGAAAGCAAATAGACTGGTTAAAATTCAAGAAAAATATAAATTCCCATCTTCCTCTGAGTACTGTATTAAGAAATGGACACGATGTAGACTCAGCACTCGAAAAATTCAACCAGCTGCTCTCATTAGCTCTCAGCTCAGCCACCTGCACAAAGGTATGCAAGCAATCAAACTATAGCCCATACACACCAGCTGATATTGAATTGCTAGTAAGACAGAAAAGAAGACTCCGAAGACAATGGCAAGAATTCAGATCACCGAATCTGAAAACACAGCTACAGCACTGCACTCGAAAGTTAAAGCAAGCCTTAAAAAATAAAAACAACAAAGAGTTAGAAGAGCACATAGCGAAATTAACACCTGGTGAAGCGTCAGACTACTCTTTGTGGAAATCAGCAAAAAACTCAAATTGGCCAATTCTCACTGATTCCCATCACTTCCATCCGTTTGAGTGACGGTAATTGGGCTAGAAGCAATTGTGAGAAGGGTTTGGCTTTTGCAAACCACCTAAAAAGTGTGTTTACACCCAATCCACCCTCTTCACAGTCCTCATTACCAAAATTAACTTCTCAACCTTGCTCAATAACGCTCAAATTTAAAAAAAAGGACATATTCAAAGCAATTTATAAAAATTTAAACCCAAAAAAATCACCTGGTCCAGATAAAATTACCGGTAAAATGATAAAAGAGCTACCTCCGGCTTCAGTAATTCATCTGATGCACATTTTCAATGCTATCCTTCGTATTAAACACTATCCCAAATGCTGGAAAACTTCAAAAATTATTATGATAGCAAAACCAGGAAAAGACCCTACAAAAGTTGCATCGTACAGACCTATCAGCCTCCTGCCTCTACTTCCTAAAGTATTCGAAAAGCTACAATTTCTGAGGAAGTTGCATTGTCTTGCAGAAGCTACATTCAAAAATTACACAGTCATCCGAATACCCTTGCTAGGCAATTGTGGTTGAGCACGGGGCATCGTCGATTAAAAAGAAAAGATACACTGAATATGCTGTGAAATTGCTATACCTCGTGACTCAACAAATTGTGATGGAACGTTGGGAATATCACATAATTTTATTTAGTTTGTAAGATTTGATTACTTATTGTTAGTTTCTAAGTAATTTTAGAAAGATCCAATAAAAAATAAACAAAACAAAAATAAATAAAAAAAAATGCTCTACAACCTGATTGGACCTTATCAGTGTGGCTGCAGACCTGGTAAATCTACCATCGACCAAATTTTCACATTGCGCCAAAACCTGGAGAAGACCCAAAAAAAACAGATCGACACACACCACCTATTTGTTGATTATAAAGCCGCTTTCGACAGTCCTTTAAGGGATTACCTCTACGCAACAATGTCTGAGTTCGGTATTCCTGCAAAGCTCATTCGACTTTGTAGAATGACACTGCATAGCTCCCGTTGTGCAGTGAAAATTGGGAAGGACCTCTCCGCACCGTTTAATACCGAACGGGGTTTCACACAAGGTGATTCGTTATCGTGCGACTTCTTCAATCTTATTATGGAGAAAATAATACGAGCTGCTGGTCTACGACATAATGGCACTATCTTCAACAAAAGTGTCATGCTGTTAGCGTATGCCGACGATATTGACATAATCGGCATGAACACGCGAGCAGTCAGTGCAGCATTCTCAGAGTTGGATAGAGAGTCGCGTCGGATGGGTCTTACGGTGAACGAGGGCAAGACGAAGTATCTAGTGTTCACAAACAAAGAGTCCCAGCGTCTTGGACAGCACGTCACTGTTGACAACTACGCTTTTGAAGTAGTAAGGGACTTTGTCTATCTTGGAACCAGCATTAACAGCAGTAATGACGTCAGCTTGGAGATCATGCGTAGGATAACTCTTGCTAACAGGTGTTACTTTGGGCTGAGTAAGCAATTGAAAAGTCGAGCCCTCTCTCGAAGAACGAAAACTACACTCTACAAGTCTCTCATCATGCCTGTCCTAACATATGGCGCTGAAGCCTGGACAATTTCCACCTCGGATGAGCGAATGCTTGGAGTTTTCGAGAGAAAAGTCCTACGCAAGATCTTTGGACCTATTTGCGTTGGTGGCGAGTACCGAATAAGGTACAACCATGAGCTGTACGAGCTATATGCCGATATTGACATAGTAAAGCGCATCAAAATCCAGCGGCTGCGCTGGCCAGGTCATGTCCAGCGAATGGAAGAACACGCTCCAGCTAAGAAGGTGTTATATTCGGAACCCGCTGGAAGACGACGCAAAAGAGGAAGACCTAACCTCCGGTGGAAGGACGAAGCACTGGAGAACCTGACGGCGCTTGGAATTTCTAACTGGCGCCAGCTAGCGAAGAACAGAGATGGCTGACGAAGCATATTATATTCGGCGTAAATCGATATTCGGTTGTTATGGCCACATAAGTAAGTAAGTAATACATTGAGCTTGGATTACGGTGCCTTAAATACGCTCACACAGATACCCCAAGAAGCTATATACAAATTCGAATAGAATATTTATCCGCTAATACTGCTATATATTTGCATCTACCGCAAGCATTCGCCTTGTTGTTTCCCTTCGTGTAATCTGTTACTTCGAATGATTCAATCCAAGACATTTCTTGGCAACGCTATTTACTTGATTAACATTTATTGCTAGTTTCTTCTACGTATACTTTTAACATGTCAGCTGTAGAACGCTTTAAGGCCGCGGCAGAGGAAATAAATGACTTCCATTCATACTTTCAGGCAATTAGTACTATTGCCTTGGAAGTACAAAAAAAGGAATTCGAAACCCTTTGGAGTCAGCTTAAAAAACAATATAACTCCATTATCTTTGGTGAAGCGGATAAAAACATTGATATTGGTCAAATAAAGAAAGCTTACAGGGAGGTTTACACCTCCTACCTCCGATGCCTTTCCAACATCAATGCCCATATACGCGATCTAACAGTTGTGGTGGCCTCTCCCACAAATCGAAGCTCACCCGTCGAAAGGATAGATAATGAATATCCTGCCTCCACTATCAATAGCCACCATGTGACACCGAATGTTTTTACGGAGATTACGTATCATGGCCGAGTTTCAGGGATATGTTTACTGCTTTATACCGAAATAACCCCCGGTTATCACCCATTGAGAAACTGTATCATTTACTCCAAAAAACCCGTGGAGAAGCGCACAGCATCATTAAGTCGACTCCTCTGACTAATGATGGTTTCGCGCTTGATTGGTACAACCTCGAAGAGCGATTCGAGAATAAGAGACTGCTTTTTAATATACAGTTGAAGACGCTTTTCGGCCTACAGTTGGTGAATAACGAAACCGGTCCCAATCTGAAGCGCTTACAGCGCACCATAAATGACCGTATTACCAATTTAAAGCTCTTGGACGTTGACACATACCAGTGGGATGCAATATTTGTGTATTTGTGTTCGACTAAACTCCCGGAAATTACATTGTGTCTCTGGGAGCAGTCATTGAAGAATAAGCGTGAGGTTCCTAAGTAGAGTGACTTTGACGCTTTTTTATCTGAGCGGTATTAAACTCTCGAATCCGTCTCAAATCTCCGAGTGGTTCCCGGCCGTTCAGCCATCCACCTACTCGATAACCCAGTCGATTTGACCCTCCCAAGCGACCCAATACTCCTCCAATGGACTCACGAAGGGTGAACACATATCAAACTAACGTTGTCAATCGTGTCTGCCCATTGTGCTGAAATACACACTCTCTTCGCTATTGTCCAGAATTTTTAAAGTTATCGGTAGATGATCGCTACAATATAGTCAAAAAGTATAAATTGTGCACCAACTGCTTCGCAATTTCCCATGACTATATGCACTGTAAAAGCCTATTCCCATGTTCGTTGTGTAGAAAGAGGCATAATACATTATTGCACCGCCGAGAAAATACATCTCAATCTCGCAACGAATCTCCAGCAACAACTTCTTCTGCGGCACCAATGGAACGACCGCGTCAGTCATTTACGTCTCAACTGCAATCCGTTAAACCAAACAAAACGGCTTCCGACACTGCAAGCCTCCCAACTAGAAACTCCACGATGCTACTTGGAACGGCACTTGTATACCTCCGATACCACAACACTACCTTTACAGCTCGGGCATTAATAGACTCAGGATCGGAAGCGACCTTTATGTCTGAACGTCTTTATGTCTGGAATAGGTTACGCCTCCCTGTTTGCAACGTTCGGACGGAGGTAACTGGCCTAAATGAGGTCATTCCTCAAATATGTGTTCTTTGGTGATTGGATCCTCAATTGACCCGAGCTTTACAGTGAAGGTGGATGCTTTAGTACTAAAGAAGCTTACTGGAAAGCTGCATTCATGCCCTACGTCTGCTCAATTACGTACGGAACTCAATGGTTTACGGTTAGCGGATGAGAACCTGCACATAAGTTCTCCAGTAGACCTGGTGCTAGGTGATGACATTTATCAGTCAATATTACTAGACGGCATTCGCAGAGAAATCCTGGGAACACTGATTGCCCAAAACACAGTTTTTGGCTGGATAATCACGGGCCGTTGTACACCATCACAAGGACATAAAACGGTTTTATCGTTTTATAATGAAATAAGCCTCGATAAAGAAATTTCCCGATTCTGGGAAATCGAGAAGCTCCCGAAAATAACTCTAGACTCATAACTCATCTAGATCAGCTGATGATTTGTATTCCGAGAAAATTACAAAAAAACAACTTTCCGAAATGAAGATGGCCGTTATGTCGTATCTCTGCCTTTCAAGAGACAATTTCCCGAAGAATTTCCATTAGGAGAATCTCGCAATTCGGCGAGAGCTCAGTTCTTTCGTAATGAACCACGATTACTTAAGAGCCCCCAATTTAAGAATGATTACGATCATGGGCTCTTAGAATACCTCGAATTAGATCATATGAAGCTAATAATCCCAAATGTTCATTTAGAGCCCAGCTTTTCATATTACCTCCCTCACCATGCCGTGGTGAAACCGGATAGCACTACCACGAAACTTCGTGTAGTTTTTAATGCCACTAGTCGTACATGCAGTGGCAATAGTTTCAACGACGTGCTATGTACTGGGCCTATTTTGCAATCCGATCTAATGGTCTTAATTTTGAGATGAAGACTCTAACGCTTTGTTTTCAATGCTGACATTGAGAAAATGTATCGGCAAATTCTCGTATATCCAAAGCGCACCCCATATCAACGAATCTGTTTCCGAATCGCCGAATGAAGAGCTACGACTGCAGGTTACGACTGCTTCTTCTTTTCTCCGGGCCCCCTCTCAACAAAGGCCTCATTCACTAAACATGTGGTTCTATCGATGATTGCCAAACTATTCGATCCAGCTGGATGGTTGGCACCCAAAATTATTGTTGCAAAAATGTTAATGCAACAGTTGTGGCTAGATAAAACAGATTGGGACGAATCTATTAAGCCACTAACGCTGCACAAATGGCAGACATTTTTGTCGGATTATCTGAATCTGGCATCTATACGCATTCCCCGTTTTGTGGATTTCTCTCCCGACTCAAATCTGCAATTTCATGGCTTCTGCGATGCTTCGGAAAAAGCTTATGCTGCAGCAGTATATATACGTATAGAGAATTCGACTGGTGAAGTTCGTACCCATTTGTTAGCAGCAAAAACCCGTGTTGCCCCAGTTAAAACCCTATCACTACCACGTTTGGAATTATGTGGAGCAGATCTACTAGCAAATATGTTAGACGTTTTAATTCCACAACTCCGAATCCCGAAATATACTCTATTTTGCTGGACTGATTCGACCATCGAGCTCTCTTGGCTTAACAAGCCGTCGTGTCACTGGACGACATTTGTGGCGAATCGAGTTTCATCTATCGTTGAGAAGATTGGAAACTCAAATTGGTCTTACGTTTGTTCTATCGCGGTACTCGCGGTACTACTGCCAAAGAACTTGCCAATAATGAATTATGGTGGCAAGGGCCATCTTGGCTCAAAATGTCACGCCCTGATTGGCCCAACACAACTTTGAATGATGAGCTGATTAATACGCCTGAAATGAAGGTTATAAAATCCCACTTCGTAAGATCGGAAGAATCCAATGATATTTTGGATCGTTTTTCTTCTCTCTCTCGCGCATTACGTGTCATTTCTTACATCTTTCAATTCTTCCATAACACTCAAGCAGCGAAGCGAGCTGTGTATTGATTTGCCTCTCTCAGCATCTCGACTGAAGAGATCGTATTTTTTTTTTTGTGTATTCAAAAGTTGTTGCTTTCTTTGCCTAAATCACAAAATATTTGAATACACAAAAAAAAATACTTTCATATTACACGTTCATCTCCCAATATATATTGCTTCTCATTCTACCTTTGATTCTAACAAGAACAAACGAACGACTGCTGACTGATCAAGTCAGAGTTGCATTCTCCTTCTATGAAGGTGGCACCAGACAATGCGCGTGACATAATTTTCTGGCGTAGACATTGAGTTTTACGGGTGGGCAGGTGCTACGCTTAAGGATGAAAAGAGTCCTTCGAGGTTCATAAGTGCCACATATTTATTTCTTTTATTTATATATAGGTATATACTCATATTATATAAAAAATACGCCATAAACAAAAATACAAAACGAAGATGTAAATATATGTATGTATATATTATATATAAATATGTTTTATAGAGAAATGTTGTTGGTTGCACTGAAGAAAGCGAAGCCAACGATCTCTGTGAATCGGCCATTACTTCTCTTCCTAAGTTACAATTTTGCTTATTGTGTATGCTTGCCATCTAAATTTTTATGAATGCGCAGTTAGCTTTTCTCTGCGTATCGGTAATATTGTGTACTCTTGCCACCACAGCACTTAACGTTACCAAACGAATAAACTCCTAGCGTTTAGACTACGCCCCTTCTACTAAAACCCACTTACCAAGTGAATCGATGCCTTGATTAGACTCTCTTAAACGGGATTTCACTGTTGAACCCACACAAATCTAGCTACTCCGCTTTGCCACACAAACCCACCAGTACATGGACTGTGAGAACGTTGGTCTTTGCTTGCACCGAATATATCATATGTACCACAACGGCACTTGAAACATGAGGTACCGACCAACGTAATTTCTTAAGTGTTGAGTGTCCTTTCAGAACATTCATAGTATAGTTGAAGTTAGGAGAATATGCTCACCCAGCATACTGCATAATAGTGGCAAAGCTTGCACTTAAGAGATGGATGTCTTAGGCCGAGCATGTGAAAGTGAGTATGGAAAAATCACTAATGATCTTCTAGTGGTACCTAAGCCAAGAATAAACGAAGTGATAGCTGGGTATCACAATGCTTCCAGTGTAGGGCATTTGGACACCACCAAAACCACCGAGAAAATAAAGAAACGATTTTATTCGGTTGGATGCCATTACCATGACGTTGATTAGATTCGGAAGTGTAAGCAATGTGCAACGGCCAAAGGACACACTAAGAAAAGTCGAGATAAAATGCACCAACATACTGTGGGTGCTCCATTTGAGCGAACTGCTATGGACATAGGTGGACCTTTTCCAATAAGAAACGTAGGGAACAAGTATATTCTAGTGGTTATAGATTACATCAGTAATGAAGTATACTCCAGGTATACCCAATTCCAAATCAAGAAGGTAGCACAGTTGCGGATGTATCCGTCAACCAATAGATTACTCGTGATGGTGTACCGATGGAGTTACACTCAGACTGAGGTCGAAATTTCGAGTTAGTTGTATTCCAAGAGATGTGGGTATACACAAAATTCGTAAAATGCCTTTGCGTCCACAATCTGATGGTAAAACGGTTGAATCGTTCCTTGGAGGAATATTTGAGAAAAGTCGTAGATAAATACCAAAGAGACTGGGATGTAAATTTTGACCAAATTGCGAAATATGATTACACTTCAAAAGGAAGCATCCAACAAATCACCATTATATGAAGAGAACCAATACAAAGTAAAGAATAAAGAAAGTTTCTTAAATGCATAAATATTAAATGAAAATTCCAATTCAATGTCATTAACTTTTGCAGAATACACCATCAGCTGCTCTGGTAACAAGTGTGAAATTTAATTTTGTTAAAATTGCCAACATTCGAAGACTCCAAAACCGCACTACAAGCCAAAAGTCTATCACAAATAGCCGATAGAAATTCTTCGAATCCAATATCACATACAATATCTAAACATGCAAACCTTCGACGAACATGAATAGTGGAATGCCAAACGCTCAAAAAACATGTACAATTTCTCTTGGAGAGTAATGACACAAGCGGTACAAAGTCATCAAATAGTGGCTCAATGGACAATGGGCAGCATACTTTTATCCAACACATATTGTCTTCTAGCTGGATCTTGCTGGACGTACATTTGGTGCTGCTGCGTCCTGGATACGTATTATCCACTTCTGGTCCTGCTACACGCTCCCAGTTTATCTTTGCATTATTATCTTTATTCACGGCACAGTTACTCACAAGTCAACAAGACACTTCGAACATCACGAGTCACCACTTAACAACACGATATAGCCAACGGCTAAGTCGGCCTATTACCGCCACGGAAGAAAATTTGTACAAAATGCTTACCGCAATGAATGGATCATTTCTTTTATACCGCAGGTAGGAAAACATCGGACGCTCCTACCGGTTCTAATGAAGTAGGACGAGATTTTTTTCGTCGACAAACGGTGGGTGTCTAACCCACTTACAACTCCAATATACAGCGGTCGCAGAGCAACGTCAGCGTAAGTATCCCTATACAATCATGTTAGACAACATATACAAATACTTTAACTGCTTTGCACATGTTATCAACAGCTTTGTATATGTTGACAACAGTTTTCTACTATTTTCTCCACTCTGCAAATCTCTTTACATCTATCCATGCTCCCCATCATTCTGCCATTACATCTGTCTAATTCATTTTCTCTGTTTATCTATTCTTTTTTTTCAGAAAACTTGGACCGCAGACAACACGCAACAGGATTTCGGCTTTACGACAGCGCTTCAGCTCAAGCAAAAAAAAAAAACCAAACGAATGGCTGAATCGATTCAAAAATGGGATTTGGATGAAATTAAAAATCATTAGAACAGAAATGGAATAACAAAAAATTATCACATTAATCAAAGTTACAAAAGATTTTACCAAATTGCGAAATACGATTACACTTCAAAAGGCAGCATCCAACAAATCACTATTACATGAAGAGAACCAAGACAAAGTAGAGAATAAAGCAAATTTCTTGAATGCATAAATATTAAATGAAAATTCCAATTCAATGTCATTAACTTTTGCAGAATACACCATCAGCTGCTCTGGTACCAAGTGTGAAATTTAATTTTGTTAAAATTGCCAACATTCGAAGACTCCAAAACCGCACTACAAGCCAAAAGTCTATCACAAATAGCCGATAGAAATTCTTCGAATCCAATATCACATACTATATCTAAACTTGCAAACCTTCGACGAACATGAATAGTGGAATACCAAACGCTCAAAAAATATGTACAATTTCTCTTGGAGAGTAATGACACAAGCGGTACAAAGTCATCAAATAGTGGCTCAATGGACAATGGGCAGCATACTTTTATCCAACACATATTGTCTTCTAGCTGGATCTTGCTGGACGTACATTTGGTGCTGCTGCGTCCTGGATACGTATTATCCACTTCTGGTCCTGCTACACGCTCCCAGTTTATCTTTGCATTATTATCTTTATTCACGGCACAGTTACTCACAAGTCAACAAGACACTTCGAACATCACGAGTCACCACTTAACAACACGATATAGCCAACGGCTAAGTCGGCCTATTACCGCCACGGAAGAAAATTTGTACAAAATGCTTACCGCAATGAATGGATCATTTCTTTTATACCGCAGGTAGGAAAACATCGGACGCTCCTACCGGTTCTAATGAAGTAGGACGAGATTTTTTTCGTCGACAAACGGTGGGTGTCTAACCCACTTACAACTCCAATATACAGCGGTCGCAGAGCAACGTCAGCGTAAGTATCCCTATACAATCATGTTAGACAACATATACAAATACTTTAACTGCTTTGCACATGTTATCAACAGCTTTGTATATGTTGACAACAGTTTTCTACTATTTTCTCCACTCTGCAAATCTCTTTACATCTATCCATGCTCCCCATCATTCTGCCATTACATCTGTCTAATTCATTTTCTCTGTTTATCTATTCTTTTTTTCAGAAAACTTGGACCGCAGACAACACGCAACAGGATTTCGGCTTTACGACAGCGCTTCAGCTCAAGCAAAAAAAAAAAACCAAACGAATGGCTGAATCGATTCAAAAATGGGATTTGGATGAAATTAAAAATCATTAGAACAGAAATGGAATAACAAAAAATTATCACATTAATCAAAGTTACAAAAGATTTTACCAAATTGCGAAATACGATTACACTTCAAAAGGCAGCATCCAACAAATCACTATTACATGAAGAGAACCAAGACAAAGTAGAGAATAAAGCAAGTTTCTTGAATGCATAAATATTAAATGAAAATTCCAATTCAATGTCATTAACTTTTGCAGAATACACCATCAGCTGCTCTGGTACCAAGTGTGAAATTTAATTTTGTTAAAATTGCCAACATTCGAAGACTCCAAAACCGCACTACAAGCCAAAAGTCTATCACAAATAGCCGATAGAAATTCTTCGAATCCAATATCACATACTATATCTAAACTTGCAAACCTTCGACGAACATGAATAGTGGAATACCAAACGCTCAAAAAATATGTACAATTTCTCTTGGAGAGTAATGACACAAGCGGTACAAAGTCATCAAATAGTGGCTCAATGGACAATGGGCAGCATACTGAGGCAATGAAAATTCACTGGATATAGATGTTGTACGACTTTCAGAAAAATTTGAATAAAAGAAAACATAAGCCAACCGATAGAACATTGTCTGATGCTGTGTCAAGAATCTGGTCGCATGCAACACTTTATTACATAATAGAGGGTTATTTTTTTAAAAGCCTTCGGATTTGATTAAAAAAATACATAAAATTTAGATAAATGTATGAAATCTTTATTTGAGTCGATAGAACGATCTATATAATTCGATGTTTTAAAGATGATTTGATGTAAATGTTGACCGCGGCTGTGCCTTAAATGGTTCATACTCTAGGTCTAATTTTGGCATACTCTCTCCAACATATCGGCCGGTATCTCACGAATAAATCGATAATTCACGATCATCAACAACACTAGCGGATACAGCCGCGATATTGTCCTCTGTCCGCACTCTACATATGCGTGTTCGTGGTATCCAATAATGTAAAGGTTGCCCAAACTGACTATAAAATGAATGAATCAATGAACCGAGCATGAATACTTACTTACTTATGTGTCCATAACAACCGAATATCGATTTAGGCCGAAAATAACATGCTTCTCTGTTCTTCGCTAGCGTCAGTTAGAAATTCCAAGCTCAGTCAGGATCTCCAGTACTTGGTCTTTCCACCGGATGTTAGGTCTTCCTCTTCTGCGTCGTCCTCCAGCGGGTTCCGAATATAACACCTTCTTAGCTGGAGCGTAGTTGTCAACAGTGACGTAATGTCCAAGACGCCGGGACTCTTTGTTTGTTAGATACTTCGTCTTGCCCTCGTTTACCGTAAGACCAATCCGACGCGACTCTCTTTCCAACTCTAAGAATGCTGCACTGACTGCTCGCATGTTCATGCCGATTATGTCAATATCGTCGGTATACGCTAACAGCATGACGCTTTTGTTGAAGATAGTGCCATTATGTCGTAGATCAGCAGCTCGTATTATTTTCTCCATAATAAGATTGAAGAAGTCGCACGATAACGAATCACCTTGTCTGAAAACCCGTTCGGTACTAAACGGTGCGGAGAGATCCTTCCCAATTTTCATTGCACAACAGGAGTTATGCAGTGTCATTCTACAAAGTCGAATGAGCTTTGCAGGAATACCGAACTCAGACATTGTTGCGTAGAGGTAATCACTTACCGGACTGGCTAAAGCGGCTTTATATTCAACAAATAGGTAGTGTGTGTCAATCTGTTTTTCTTGGGTATTCTCCAGGACTTGACGCAGTGTGAAAATCTGGTTGATGGTGGATTTACCAGGTCTGAAGCCACACTGATAAGGTCCAATCAGGTTGCTGAGCATAGACTTCAACCTTTCACACAGCACGCAATAGAACCTTTTATGCGATGCTCAGGAGACTTATTCCACGGTAGTTGGCGCATATTGTGTAGTCTCCTTTTTCCAAGCAGGAATTTTGATAATTTTTGACAGTAACATGTTACACGAAAACAACGGAGCTGCCAAAAATAGTGTTGGCAAGAAGAAAGATTCCAAAAAGAAAGTTGCTAAAAAATCACCCTGTATTACTATTATAGTACTAAAAGTCCATTCATATTGAAACGAGTATCGATAGTTGGTTACTCATCACAACAGAGTATAAATAGAGCCAGTGTTGAGAAGTGAGAATCAATTTGATCTCGAACGTGATTGCAGAAACATCGATACAGAGGCAAAAGTTGCAAGTACTTTTAAGTGTTATTGTAAGTAGTTGATTATAAGCAGAGTTGAATGTACATAGAGATTATTAAATAAATTGTTGCTGTATATACTTGTATAAAAAAAAGTGTTGCAGTTATTATTAACAGTATCCAGTGATCGAACAAGGTAATTCAAATAGAATTAAACGCTCACAGAATAAAAACGTAACAAAACATGTAACTTTTTTTTGTTTTATGGTAAAATATTGTAACGAGTATCGATAGTTGGTTACTCATCACTATTGTAACTGACACTATTGTCAGCATCGAATCGAATGTCAACAAAAAGAAATAGGCAATAATCAGAACAAGCCAACGAGAAAGAAAGAGAAGAATCTCGATAAAGGAAGATTCTGGGGTGTTGCCAACAGAGTATAAATAGAGCCAGTGTTGAGAAGTGAGAATCAATCTAATCCTGAACGTGATTGCGAAAACATCGATACAGAGGCAAAAGTTGCAAGTACATTAAAGTGATATTATAAATAGTTGATTGTAGACAGAGTTGATTGTAAATAGAGTTTATTGTTGTATATAGTTGTATAAAATAAGTGTTGCAGTTATCATTAAAAGAATCCAGTGATCGAACAAGGTAATTCAAATAGAATTAAACATTCACAGAATAAAAACGTAACAATATATATATTGAATTGATTCATGGAAAATTTTAGGGTTCTTTGCAATTTTAGTGTTAGAAATTTCAAAAAAATTACATTGGGCTAAACGAAGCGTGGATTGCTTTGTAGTTTCAGAGGTTATAGGATTTGTGTTTGTGGAGAATGTACAGTAAAAGCTCCTTATTAGTGTATGATACGTTCTGAAAAACACTGCGAATGCAGATACCGCGGATGTGGAATAGAAATTTGTATGGGACTAAAAGGGATGCGTTCCAAAATTACAAGAAAAAGGAATAAAATACTAAAATAAAATAGCTCAGTGGTTAGAGTGTTGGCCTTCTGATCTGTAGGTTGTGGGTTCAATCTCCAGCTGAAGCAAAACAAATTTAATAACAAAAAGATTTTTCTTTCGAACGGTACCCACCTGTCGGCAGGCAATTGGCAATTCTTCCTGCAGTAACAATTTGCCATGGAAAAGATTCTAAAAGAATTCTGTGACAAAACTCAGAAAAGGTGATTGTGCCGTTCGGAACCGGAACAAGGTTAAGAACAGTGCAGTACAACGAGTATCGATGGGTGCCATTCACTAATTGTGAACGGCACGAATAACTGCAGCACCGAAACGAATGTCAGCAAAAAGAAATAGGCGATACCAAGAACAAACCAACAAGAAAGAATGAGAACGAACTAGATAACGATAAAACAAGATTCTAGGGTGTTGCCATAGAGTATAAATAGGGCTAGTTTGTTGACAAATCAATCAATTCAGTTCCGAAAGTGGTCGAGGCAACATCACACGATATCAAGTTAAAAGCACATTAAAGATTGATTGCAAATAGTTGACCGAATAGTGTTGATTTAGTAAGGTGTTGTTGTATATAGTTAGTACAAAAAACGTGTTGCAGTTATAATTGAGATAATCCAGTATTCGAACACGATTGCTTCGAGTAGAATTAAACGTTCACAAAATAAAAATGTAACAATATACAAGATACACTTATTTTGTAAAACTATATACAGCGACAATTTATTTAATCAGCTCTATTTACAATAACTCTTTAATGTACTTGCAACTTTTACCTCTGATACTGTATCAATGATTGCACGATGACTTTTGGAATTCAATTAATTCATCTGTCAACAACTGGCCCTATTTATACCCTATGGCAATACTCCAGAATATCCTTTATCGTAATCGATATTCATCCAACTATTTCCGCTTTTTGCTAGTGTAGTTGACCCCGGTAGTGTTGCGACTCCAAATATTAAATCAGCTGGCAGTCTTCACTCGTTTCCAAAAATTGCTTTTGCTGGTGTAGTAGCAGTCGTATCATGTTGAAGATCCTTAGTATTATTCCATCTTCGCTTTCCCATGCTCGGAATAAACATCCATCTCTCAAGTGCAGGCTTTGCCACTGCGCCCAGTATGCCTTTGCTCCTTGTGTTCCATAATCTTTACGAGATCTGAGTGGTTCCACTGATCTTCTTGCAGTCGTTCGGTGGTTCATGACTCCTCTGGCAAGATATTCTTAAGTCGTATGTCTACAATGTACTCCTTGCTTTCCACTCGAGAACAATGTTTACATTTTATTTTGCATGGACAGCGAGATGAAGCGTACGCGTTACCAAGATATCCTCCTACACGATGCTACATTGTAAAGCCATAACTCTGCAGCGGTTCAATCCAGCGTACCAATTGTTGTCCTTCTGGATTTTTAAATTGTAATAACCAACTTAGCGTTGCGTGGTCAGTTCGTAGATAAAGTGACTGACCGTACAAGTATTCATGAAAATACTTTACACATTCCAGTATTGCGAGCAACTCTCTTTGAGAGACACAGTAGTTACTTTTTGACTTCGACAGGATTTTACTGTAGTATGCTATTACTTTTTCTTGTTCATCTATGATCTGAGAGAGCACACCACCTATTCTGTAGCCACTCGCATCTATGCCCAACACAAACCAGGTACTGAATACGCTAATACTGATGCTGAACAGTCTTCTTTCAGCCCCACACAAATGGTTTGTTCTTTCTTGTTAACTCATGCAAAATGCTGACGATGTTTGCAAATCCAGGAACAATTCGTCTATAGAAGGTACACAAGTCTAGGAAGCTTTTTAACTCGTAAATATTCGCTACAATAGGCCATTCTTGTATTGCTACTACTTTCTCCTTGTCTGTATGTACCCCTTCTGTTGTTAATTTATGACCAAGATACTTAACTTCTCGCCTGAAGAGTGAACACTTTTTCGGAATCAATTTAGTCCTAATGGTTGTATACGCTTAAATACTTCATTCCAGGTGGTCGTTAAAATTTGTTCCCATCACGATAATGTCAACGAGGTAGACTAAGGTACACGTTTTCCAGTGTAGTCCGAAATGAAATGAAGCACTTACCAGTATATTTGTTTTCGCGTCGACCTTTTGTTCTTCCTTCAGGCTGCACTACTGACTTAACTGCCTGCTTCACACTGCTTCAATTGTATTTCTTGGTGACAGGAATAGGGCACGCTTAGCCTCTCCATCATGTATTCCGTCTATGAACACCTCTATTTTTATATTTTCGATGAAGTCTTCCGAATTACCGAAAATCGCTAGATGACATAAGCGCCTAATATCGGACGCAAATTCCTGAAGACTCTATTTACCACGTTGCACACAAGTTCTTAATTTCACTCGATGTAATTGGCTTTTATATATGTTGCCATATTTGCGCTGAAGTGTCTGCATCAGTAATTGGTAGCTTCCTCGATCTTTCTCTGGAACCATCTGCAGGACTTATGACGCATTACTCTTTAATGCCACTATTAAAGCAGCGTTCTTGTCACTATCGGCTTTTTATCCAAGTCATCATGTCAATCTATACGTTCCTTCAGCTTATCATCCAAATCATCCACATGTTCTTTCAGCTCTGTGTCTCTGCCATTAATAGCTCAGAAAATTTCCTGAAATCCGAGGTCAGTTCCTTTTTGTAGACTCTCGATGAAATGTTCTTGGGGAGCCGAATGTTCTTGAAGCATGTAGTTAATTATTTCCTGGAATTCCCCAATAAAGTTTTCTTGGAGAGACGAATTTCCTTGAATTTCCGTTCGCAATTAACTAATAACGCCCTCATAGCGATATGTATTTGCTTATAGTTGTTGCATCATGGTTTTCATGAAAGTCATGGGTTGATTGCTCGAATCTATCTTGCTCTCTTCCTGAGCGTGCACAACTATCGACTTCCTCAAAAAACTCAAGTTTTTCTACATTAATACCCTTAGCCTCCATGGTTTGCTTTAACCTCACCAGCAGTTCCGCTCTTTTACTTCTACCAACAACCATTTAAGCTGGTCCAGTTTTAGTTGACCAATTTTCAATATCTTAATAGAATCCCACCAATTGTTACGTTTCTCTCTTGTAACTTTTAATTCTACTCGAGTCAAACCTGTTCGATCACTGAATTCTGTCAATAATTAATGCAACACTTATGTGTTGCTTATTTATTTATTTATTTATTATTTATTTATTTATTTGATACTACCCTTTAATTTAATTTGTTATGGTGTGATGTTGCCTCGATGGTGTTATGTTTCCTCTATCACTTTCGGAATTAAATTTATTTATTTGTGAACAACTAGCCCTATTTATACTCTGTGGCAGCACTCCAGAATCTTCCCTTATTATAATCCTTTATTATAATCGACTTGTTCTGGTTTTGTTGACATTCATTTCGATGTTACCATTATTCGTGCTATTCGCAATTAAGGACCGTTCGCGTACATAGGAGTTTTTACAAATTTGACTATTTCTTACTGGAAATGCATGCCAAAAACCAATAAAAGAGGGGAAATTAAGAGAGCAAATTATTTCCTCTTTGAGATAATTCTTGAAAGTTTTTACTGGTAATATTTCTACAAGAAAGAATTCGTAATATAGAAAAAATAGCTGTTCTTACTGGCAAGTGACAGAATTGAAGGAGTTTGGATATTACTAGTAAATCTTACAAATTTTCGTTCTCGTACTTTTCCACTTTGTTCTCGCAAAGCCCGGCTTGCCAGGCTTTGGAATGGGGACGATGCGTGCTACCTTCCGAATGTCTGGAATGATGGAAGAGCATATCGACAGATTGAAAATAGTCGCGAGGTATTCCAACCCTGAGTCGCCCAAGTTCTTGAGCATCACCATTGAGATCCCATCCGGGTCTAGTGTCTTAGACGCTTTGGCGCCTTAGATGGCGTTACCCACCTCTTGTGCCGTAAAATCGTTGATGTCGTTGTTAGCCATAGTCTTGAGGGCGTGAAGCTACCTAATGATTGCCCTTTTTGATTTGTCGCTCGATACAGGGTGTTCGACAAACTGGCAGAACAGACTCGTGTATCTCTCAGCATCCTCCACCACATCTGTGTTGAAGGAGATAGCTGCGAGGCCTTTACGTCTCTCTGGCTTAAAGAGAGCTTTAATGGTTGGTTCCGACCATTTCTTCTTCGTATGTTCATCCACAAGCTGCTTGATCCTGGCGTATATCTCCTCGATGCGTTGGTCAGCAGGGTTGACCGCTCTGATGGAGCGAGTATAGCAGCTTCTCGAGGAAAATTTGGTCGGATGATGGGTGTTCTGCCAGACGATATACATTGGGCGGCGGCTGTCCTGATCACCTTTCTGAAGAGTTGTTCATCGGCGCGCACGTTTGATGGCGTTTGTGTACGAGCGAATCCGCAGTCGGTCTGCGTTCGGAATTTATCCCAATTGGCTTTGTTGTAGTTAATGAAAGTTTTCCTTTCAGCCTAAATAAAGTCGTCTGCACGTTCAATAGTAATGGTAATGGGAAGATGATCAAAACGGAGCCTGAAGCCCGTGGTCCAACTGACAGGGAACACTTACGTCCGGTGAACTGAAGCAGGATCTCGTCATTCTAGTCTGCAAGCCGTTGTTGAGGACTCCGAAGGAGGAGCCGTCTATCTGCTCCGCAATGCTGTTGCCATGATGATCATAGCCCAGAGCCGAGATCCACATCTCGTGGTGAGCATTGAAATCACAGATCACAAGCCGATTGTCACCATTAAGCTGCTGCGCGATTTGGGGCGAGTAGCCACCGTCGCAGCTGCTACCGTGTGGAATGAAGACACTAACAATCTCCACCTCAGTACCCCCAGATCTGATTGCCATCGCTTGGAGTTCCATGAAGTGGTCACTTGCGCAGGTTGGTAAAGGCAGCTGGCGATATTTGATGCTATTATGAAGAATAAAAGCTATACCACCTCCACTGTTGAGCGTTCTGTCGACTCGGAAGATGTTATAGTCACCTAAATGGGTGAGTTTTGATCGACTTGACAGCTTGGTCTCTTGAATCCCTGCTATCGGAATGTTATTGCGATCCATATGATCAACAATTTCATGGAGCTTACCCCAAAGGCCATTGCAGTTAAACTGCAGAATACGGAACGAGGATGACGGTCTGTTAGTAGTTGTAGTGGTCCCAGGTTGTGGTTGTGTGGTTCAGGGATGTGGTGGCCGTGAACGGCCCAGCTGCGGATATTGTAATTGTTGTCGAATATTGCATTGGACGGAGTACTGGGTGCGCTGTATTCGGTTTTTGCATACCGTGCAGAATCAAGTCTGAGGACCAGGATTCAGTTCGATTCCAGCGAGTTGAAGTAATAGACGGAGAAGTGTGGCCGAAAAGCACCACTCCGAATATGAAAAAAAAACGAGGACATGCCTGCGCTTGCCGTTGACGACGTTGAAATTGTTGTTGAAGTTGATAACCTTTGGTCGAGACAGATGTCTCGAGTCGTTTCGGGACGTAGACCCAGTTGTCGCGGAAACGAATATTAGCTGTTCGTGAAACTTGCAGGTTATTGCTGGTTTTGCATTTTCGTATATTTTTCTCTCTGCGAGCGAATGGTGTAAATTTCTGAGAAATTTTTTTACTGTATAATTTTACATTAAAAAGTACGAAATCGGGCATATTTTTGCCTTTTGCTGTTGTTTAAATTGTGCTCTCAGCATAAATTTGGTGTTCTAGCGGCAAGATACAATAAAAGTAAGTGAACATCTGTCAAAAATCAGCTGATTTCTTAGTAATAAATTTTGTTTTTTATACACTTTGAAAATATATTTTTTTCTTTAATCATAAATTAATTTGAATAATAACCGAGTTTATTGCTTTTGAACACATAATGTACAATGGCGGAGGAAAACAAATATACAAATAGCGTAAATAACAATTGAGCAGGAGACAAAAATGTCAATCAGTAATTAAAAAGTAATACATTTGTTTTTTATATTTATACATATTTCAATTCAGGAAAGTGAATCTGAAAGTATGGAAGATGAAATTGAACCAAAATTTAAATATCATCGTATTGCAAATAATTTGAAAACAATACTTAATAAAGATATCGTCACATGTAGTTCAATACATCCCAAGGTAAGTCGTCGTAGCAAGTGAAAGTACCTCCATACTACATACATATGCATTATTCGCAGTTTATAATATTTGGCACATTTCTGGGACACGTCTACCTACTTGATCATCAAGGGAATTCTGTAGAATCGAATCTTAATAAGTGTCGCAATGAGAATGCACATAAAGTTGCTGTAAACCATATTGATATTGATGCGAAAGCAGAATATGTAGCTACTTGCTCTGATGATGGAAGGGTATGTATCTACACAGATATCAGTGTTTGAAAAATAATCTGGCGAATTTTAAAAATTATTGTAGGTGAATATAACTGGACTGTTTAGCGATGAAAACAATCAGAATCTTAGTTATGACAAATCAATAAAAGCAGTTGCTTTAGATCCTGATCCAAAATATACTGCTGGTAGGCGTTTTATTGTGGGTAAGGTTTAGTTCATATTACCGACTGCCGTTTAAAAGTCTGTTAATTCAACAAAAATTTATTAGGCGACGAGAAACTCACAATATATGAGAGAAATTTCCTAAAGAAGTTGAAATCAAATGTCTTATCAACCGCTGAAGGATACGTATTATCTATCTGTTGGAATGGCTCATTTGTGGCATGGGCTAGTCATTTGGGTGTACGGGTTTATGACTTTAATGAAAAATGTTCTTTAGGTCTAATGAAATGGGAAGAGCCCAGCAAGTGAGGGAACATATATTACATAGTTTTTTGCATTATATTTATCCTTTTGATTACTCTTATCAGTGCCCGTTTGCAAGACTTTCGTTGTAACTTTCGTTGGTCGAACGCTAATACACTGCTCATTGGTTGGGTAGACACGATACGCATATGCGTAATACGTAAACGCAACTCGATCGATGCGTCACTGCGTGATAAACCTAGCCTAGTTGTTGATCCAGTTTCAACATTTCAAACATCTTTCTATATATGCGGCTTGGCACCATTGACCATTAATTTGTTAGTGGTACTGGGCTATCCAAGAGAAAAAGATGCGAATAATCAAGCTCTACGTCCGGTTTTAAGTGTTATGGATTATAAAATGAATAGCAGTGAAGAAGTCCTAACTGATAGTTTATCGATAAGAGGGTATGTCGTATATCTATTTATATGCATACGAAAAAAAATTGTGTGTCGGAAATTCGTTTTTCATTTTAGTTATCAACAGTACAAAGTAAATGATTATAGCCTGGGTTGTATACTTGAAGAGAATCGGTATTTTATAACTGCTCCCAAAGATCTTGTCGTTGCTAGTCTCTATGATACGGATGATCGTGTGCAATGGCTAATTGAACATCGGTAAGCTACATATAATATTACTGATACAATTTATTTTGCGCTTCAACTAATTTACTACATCAAAATACGATATGGCTGTTGTAAAATAATCAATATATACGTAACTTCACATAGCAATATTATCGCAACACTTATCAGCCGACTTTTCCCAATCATAATAGTATTCAGTTGGTCGCTTTAGTCGCTGCTCATTTGTATCTTCAAATGTGCATAATTTGCCCGTGTACAAATCATGCATCATTTTGTCATTGCGTTTGTGTAGTACCAAATGCTGTCGTCGACACTTGCGTGGCATGTAACCCGTATCGAAACGTGTGTCGTGTCGGCGATAGACGTAACGCAATGGTGCCAACCATGTGCCCATTGAGACATCTTCGCTGGCGTACGCTGTCAAATCATGTGTATTTTTTGCAATAAATTGGCATATTTTTCGTGATATTACATAGCCGCCACCCAAGGCATATGTGATATAGCGATTTGCCAGAAAATAATTAGATTCGCCCCATTGTCCCTTTGTTTTAATATTGGCCCGACCATTAAAATAGCCCCAATAGAGTTCTGGTACTGGCTGTGTAACATATTCCGACGATTTACGCAGCATTTTACGATCGTAAGAGACAAGCTCATTAAGTAGATAATCTAATTTTACATATGTATCATCGTCGACTTTTAACAAATAGCTGAACTCGTAATGATTGGTCAGCGCATCAATGGCATGCAACATTTTCTCTGTCAAATTGCTATATGTATCTTGCAGACGTGGCAATAAAAGTATATCTCTGTACTTTTTATATTCCTTTTGTAGTTCAGCACGTAAACTTGCCTTTATACCCGCCGAACCAACGGCAAAAATATGCTTTATTTTAATATTTCTTTTAGTATCGTCATCATTCTGCATCCCATCCATCCAATCCAAGTAAATACGTATACTATTTGCTTGCTTTGCTACACTTTCCATCTCCAAATGGCCGCGTCGATCATAATCGGGTATATAGATGAAATCTTCCGGATAATAAGGATGTTGTAATGGCTGTCCTAGCTTCAGCCAAGTGGTACGCATTGTATGTCGTCGATCGAAATTATTGGGTGCACTTAGAATTAACACCACCATAAAGAGATCCGGATGTGGTTCCAAGTTAACAATGCCACTCTTTTGTGTGGGACACTTTTCTACGGTAGTTAATATGGTTGTGATGAAACTACCAAAGAAAAATGCAAACATTGCAGTGAATAATGTTACAAGATTATTCATACGCCGCATTTTCAATTATCATTTATGTTTGCGTACTGTGTAGAAGATTGCTTTTCTCAATTCGATGCGGATAGTTCCACCTGCAATTGTTCAAAATATCAGCAAAACCAATCTTAAGTATTGTATAATTTGTTCTAACCTTAACTTCATTGCTCTTTATTGTAAATATGTATTTTATTAATATCATACATGATATACTTCGTATATGTTAATACAATGATTGCCTATTGACTAGAAAATATAAACAACTCGTAATAACAACGAACAGCTGATTGTCACTCTATTACCACAGTCACTGTATACCAGCTCTGTTTTTAATATTTACATTCCTGTATTTCGCTATTGATGCATTATTACACCATGCACTAAATTTGAGCGTTCGCCGATGTGTTGTCCGCCTATTGTGTGTAAAGCGTCAAATAGAAATAAAATTGTTGCGATTATTACTGTAGATTTATAATAATTATATGAACTTATCTTTTAGAAAATTTGAAGAAGCAATGGAAGTTATTTCAACACACGGCGGTAGCTTATCAATATTGTCAGTGGCCAGGTATCTACATAAAACTATACCGTCGATCATTTTGAGAAAATCGAAATTTTAGAAAATTTGTCTCCAATAAGGAAGATTCCAGATGACAACTACTTGATAATAACAAATTTTTGACTCTGAAAGTTTCGATCACTGTTATCGTGTTTCTTACTGATCAAAGAATGTCTATTCGATTTTTCTCAATTTGCTTGCAATTTTAAAATTGAATTAATATTATACCAATATAATCAAATTTTTAGATTGTATATGAATCATTTGCTTACGTTGAAGCAATTTGATGCAGCAGCCAAGCTATGTCTGCGGGTACTGGGAAATAAAAAAGCGCTGTGGGAAGAAGCTGTGTACACATTTTTCAAATATAATCAGTTGCGCTCGATTAGTGCATATCTCCCAACATCGGATGATTGTAAATTGGGTCAACAGGTCTATGAGATGGTGTTATATGAGTATTTGAGATTTGATGCTAAAGGTTTTTTGAATCTCATCAAAGAATGGCCCCCACATTTGTACTCATGTGATGCTGTCATTAATGCTATACATGATAAATTTCGTAAACAGAATGCCAACGAACTACTCGAATCGCTGGCTATACTATATTCGCATAATGAAGATTTTGAGAGTGCGCTGCGAATGTATTTAAGGTAAATACACTTGCACAAAAATGCTACTGAAATTTATATTAATTCCACATAACTCTTGCTTTGTTCACTTTGCAGATTAGAAAATAAGGATGTATTTAAATTGATACATCGTCATCGTCTTTACAGTGTTATACATAAAATGATCATACCACTGGTGCAATTGGATCGTGAATGTGCTTTTAAAATATTGCTTGACAAATCAAATATATCCCCAGATATTGTTGTAAAGCAATTGGAGAATAATCAAGAATATTTGTATTTGGTTAGTATAAAAAATATAATATGCATACATATCACTTCTGATTACCTATTTATATTTTTTAGTATTTAGATGCTTTGGATAAAGTAGATAAAAGTGGCACGTTCCATTGGAAGCTTGTAAATTTATATGCCAAATATGAACCAAAGAAATTGTTACCATTTTTACGATGTTCCAGTCATTACCCAATACAAGAAGCATTAGATATATGTAAGCGTCTATTGTATTATCCAGAAATGGTATATCTATTAGGAAAAATTGGTAATACAGTGGAAGCTTTGAATATTATTATTGAAAAGGTATGTTGGATTCTTCCCATAATCTTGAAATTGATATGCAATTTTCTTTAGTTATTACGCACACATACATTGTATTGCAGATAAAAGACATTGAAATGGCAATTGAGTTTTGCAAAGAACATGATGATTCCGATCTATGGAATGTGCTCATTGATGAGTCAGTTAAAAATCCTAATATACTCATTAAACTTTTGGATGGTATAGTGGGTGAGTAGAATTTTAACTCACATACTACTAGTATACTAAATGTATTTTGTTATTTAGGTTATGTTAACCCCGAAGCATTAGTAAATAAAATTAAATTAGGACAACGAATACCGGGTTTACGAAAAGCTGTAGTAAAAATGTTATGGGATTTTCGTTTACAAGTAAGATATTCTTTGAGATGTCTTTATAATACTATACTTTAAGCTGCCTCACCAAAAACAGTTGCTGTTTTTTTAAGCGAGTTGGCAAAATCAAGATTTGACATTTTCCCTATTTAACTGCAAAACTTAGAAAGAAGTGCCTTAGAGCAGCTAAGAATAATATTCATGGGATGCATTCATTAAATTACATTCACAAGAATGACAATCGTGTTGGTTCTAGGACTAGGGCACATTTCCGATTGCCAACACCAAGGGCAAATCGGTAGACACAGCTGTTATTTTAAGAAAATTGGTAAAATCAAGATTTGGCATTTTCCCTATTTCACTGCAAAACTTAGAAAGAAGTGTCTTAGAGCAGCTAAGAATAATATTCATTGGATGCATTCATTAAATTACATTCACAAGAATGACAATCGTGTTGGTTCTAGGACTAGGGCACATTTCCGATTGCCAACACCAAGGGCAAATCAGTAGACACAGGTGTTTTTTTAAGCAAATTGGCAAAATCAAGATTTGGCATATCCCTATTTAACTGCAAAACCTAGAAAGAAGTGCCTTAGAGCAGCTAAGAATAAAATTCATTGGATGCATTCATTAAATTACATTCACAAGGAATAGCTCAGAATGACAATCGTGTTGGTTCTAGGACTAGGGCACATTTCCGATTGCCAACACCAAGGGCAAATCGGTAGACACAGCTGTAATTTTAAGCAAATTGGTAAAATCAAGATTTGGCATTTTCCCTATTTAACTGCAAAACTTAGAAAGAAGTGCCTTAGAGCAGCTAAGAATAATATTCATTGGATGCATTCATTAAATTACATTCACAAGAATGACAATCGTGTTGGTTCTAGGACTAAGGCACATTTCCGATTGCCAACACCAAGGGCAAATCGGTAGACACAGCTGTAATTTTAAGCAAATTGGTAAAATCAAGATTTGACATTTTCCCTATTTAACTGCAAAACTTAGAAAGAAGTGCCTTAGAGCAGCTAAGAATAATATTCATGGGATGCATTCATTAAATTACATTCACAAGAATGACAATCGTGTTGGTTCTAGGACTAGGGCACATTTCCGATTGCCAACACCAAGGGCAAATCGGTAGACACAGCTGTTATTTTAAGCAAATTGGTAAAATCAAGATTTGGCATTTTCCCTATTTCACTGCAAAACTTAGAAAGAAGTGTCTTAGAGCAGCTAAGAATAATATTCATTGGATGCATTCATTAAATTACATTCACAAGAATGACAATCGTGTTGGTTCTAGGACTAGGGCACATACAATGTGTATATTGTAGCTCGTTAAGAGCTGAGCGGCATTTAAGGGCAATTGCAGATTTGTCGAACGTTCTTGCGAGAGATTTAATGGCGGCTTGACTGTGGGTGTAGATATAAACATCTTTGAAAGATATTCTATTACAGCGAAGCAACATTTCCGCCTCCTTTATAGCCATAATTTCAGCATGAAAAACACTGCAAAAGTCGGGTAATCAGAACTTAAGCTTAACGCATAAGGAATCAGCGTAAGCCACCTCCTACCATTCCCTCCAATTTGGAGCCATCTGTGTAGCATTGTACCGATTGAAATCCAGTTTCGGTTCCAGTTAGTCAATGACATTCGGAATTGTAGTGCACTACCCCAGGATCTTTGAATGTCCGTATTCTGGTTGAGCCCAGCGTGAAGCTATATTTATCCTAATTGCTGATATAAGCGCTCTTTGCTTGCCAAATAAATCTAAGGGGAGTAGATGCAATAGCGAGTAGAATGCGGGGAGTTCTTAGAGCACCTGTTGTCAACACCGCAGACGTCCTTTGAACCTTGTCTATTAGCCGTCTGTGTACCTCATTATTTAAAGATTCTCACAAGACCATCACTCCGTAAAAGAGACGACCGTGAGTATAGCCATGATACGATTGTAGGATTCATCTCCCATCTTTTACCAATGGCTTTCTTACAGGAATAGTGTGCTGCTGTTGCTTTACGAACACTTTCCTCCGTGTTTGGATTCCAACTTAGTTTTCTATCTAAAATTATACCCAAGTACTTCGCCTGTTCAATTAGCTTTAGACTAGTTTTCCCAATTCTAGGTTATGTAAAAATAGGTATTTTATGCTTTATAGTAAAGAGGACTAGCTCAGTTTTGGCAAGGTTGATGGCCAGACCAGAGTTTGAAGCCCATTTGGACAGGATTGATAAGACATGGTTCATCATTTCGGTGAGTGTATTTAAATATTTTTACGAAGCCACAAGTGTCATGTCATCTGCATAAGCCACCGCTTTGCATCCCGTGGCCTGTAAAGATATGAGAACTTCATTGATGGTTAAGTTCCACAAAAGAGGCTACAGCACAGGTTCATCCACCTGAAGCATAGCAAGAGAGTTTTCGACTGCTTCTGGGTTTATGTTATTGAAGGCCCCCTGAATATCTAGAATGGTGACCAAGCTATATTCTTTGCAGTGCAAAGATGTTTCGATCTTCTGCACAAGTGAGTGAAGGGCTGTCTCAACGGACCCTCTTTTGTTATATGCATGTTGCAATGAAGAGATATTCTTAACATCTATAGTGCCCTTTAAGTGCACATTAAGTAGTTTTTCAAGGGTTTTCAATAAGAAGGATGATAGACTTATAGTCTGAAATCACTTGGCTTTAAGTGGGACGTTTTTCCGCTTTTAGGGATAAACACCATTAGCCACTTTTAGCCATGTCTTGGGGACATATCATAGCCTAAGGTATGCAGAGAAGATTACCGCCGTCCAAGGTGTTAGAAGATCCGCACACTTCTGCTTGTCCGCGGGTATATTACCATCAGGTCCTGGTGACTTGAATGGTTTAAAATTATTTATCGCCCAATTTATTCTTGTTTATTGATTATTTTGTGCGGACATCGTAGGTAATTCTACTAGGATTAACATTGGGAGTTCGGTCAAGGCTGTCCTCCAAACAGCCTGGAAAATGGGTATCAATTAATACCCAAAGAGTTTACAGACTTGAAGTAGTCTAATCACCATCCCACTTCATAAAGAAGCTGGGTGTAACTGGATTCGTTGTGAGAATCTTTCGTAAGCGGCTTGCCTCTGAAATTTCCTCTATGTACTGCAAAAGTCATTCTATGATGAATTTTTTGCTTTCCTTATCGCTTTTTTAAATACTCGTAGGCTCTCCTTATAGGGTTCCCATTGATTAGTGATTTTGGCTCGGTTGAATTGCTGTCGACACTACTTCCTTAGAGTGATGATCTCTACCGACCACCACGGAGGTCTCTTCTTTTTTGGAGTCCTTTAATTGGACAGGACGCTACAGTAGCTTTCCTGCAAGCTTCTGCAATTTGTTGAACAGCGGCCTCAAGCTCCTCCTCAATTTTCAGGCTTGAGGGCGCCATGTGAGTGAGGGATTTATTTATGGTGGCCCTATACTTATCCCAATTTGCACGTTTCATATTTAAAAATGGTATCTGCTTTTGTGGCCTTATATCAAGGCGGAAGCTAATATATGATCCGAGAAAGAGTTTTCTTTGTCAACCCTCCATTCCCTAACTAGACAGTCCGAAGAGTCGTTTGTAAGGGTTATGTCTAAAACCACCTTCCCTCCACATGGGAAGGCGCTCTAGCGAGTGCGATGGAGAAGCCTTGTGGAGGCCCTATGCTCCAATTAGGAGTTTAAAGGAAAAAAAATATATTTCTTAGAATAAATTCAAGGACGTACTCACTCCGTGTATTGGTGTCCGTGCTACCCCAGGTCTCATCGTGCGCATTTTCGTCACAACCGAGTATCAGTGGTAGCTTCTTCCGTTCACAATAATCCACCAGTTTTTGGATTGCCGCAGGTGGTGCCTGCGGATCCTCCCCTGGTAGATAGATTGCTACTATTATTTCTGTTAAAGTCCGTTTATGTCTACCGGGATTTGCACTGCCACTAGGTCCCTCGAGCGAAACTCTGAAAGACAAAGAAAGTTCATATGAGTAAGTATCAAACAGATTCTCAGTTTATCACATCGTATATCCGATATTAGCTGTGTATTTTTGTGCGCCAAACCTCTTATTTGTCCCCTGAATATCCAGGGTTCTTCGCAATCACCGCCGAAGCAGCCTTCGAGTGATGGAGGTTAATTTGAGCAACCCTAGTGCTGTTCACGCTGTTGTTGCTGACACAGATCGAGTGCATCCACTGTTAGAGCCTCATCAATCTCTGACAGGGAGACTATCCGAGTCATTTTCTGATTTCAGGTTTAGCACACATTAGGATCGACATTACGGACGTAATGTGTCCTAAACTATTGTCAGACAGGTCGGATCGAGTTCGTCAAGCTCCTCACTTTCGTGAGATAGTGAGGACTTGCTCGACCTTCTCATACCTGAAGACCTCTTCTTCTATTTCTCCAGCTACATCCCCGGGTAGGGTGTCCCCTGGTGTAGCCACTTTCTCGTCCATTGCCATTGACTAACAGTTTTTCAGTTTCTACCCCTGCTGTTCTGCCTTGCATCCTGCTAACGTCTGAACTTTTCCGTTGATCTACTCAGCTACTTTTTTTGTTCCACTGTCTACCAGTATTAGTACTGGTCGAAAGTGGATACCGTCGAGTCTTAACTTCGACTTCCATCCCTTATACATCTCCTTCATTAGGAGTTCCTCAATCTTCCCCTGTTCCTCATGTGTGAGTATCTGCTCAGGGTAAAGCTTCGGGAGTACTAATACCTTTAGTGAGGTTGCATAGCTGACGCCAGGCCTGCTGATTGTATCTGTATACGTTGTTGGTTTAGTCCTATCGTCCATTCTTGTCTTTTTGTTATAGTTGCTGCCTGCCGTATTTGCACCCCTTTTCCTCACATAGGGAAGTTTATTGGAAGCCCGATCCCGCACCTTTTTCAACTCGTCCTCTGGTGTTAAGCCTTCTTTGAGATAGTGAGAGAGAGTTTCGCCGGAAATCCGTCCAGTACTCAACGAGGGTCTCCTTGACTGCCGAAGCAGCTTAAGAACACACTTGCTTACAACGTTCCTCCCGTAATTGTCATACTGGGCTGCCAAACGGTTTCGCCGTATGTAGTGTTTATTCCTTTTAGACACCGAGGTATCCTTAGAGCCCATTGACTCTTAGCTTTCCTGTCGCAACCCAGTCATCTTAAAAATCCATGGTGCAGGACCAAATATCTTATCTTTGGCACCTTTACTATCCGTCCGTTTTTCGGTCCTATTTAGTGTTAGTACCTCGCGTTCAGTTTCTTAGATATTGGTGATCCGCAAGTTATCCATATCCCACGAATAATGGGGGAAGAGGACCACCGTGCCATAACCCCCAATAGCACGGTAAGCCCGCAGTTACTCCCTAAGGCGGACAGTTATCAGTAAGGTGCAACGCTAAAATACGATTGCAAACAAATCCGATGGATACACACTATTCCAGAATGGATAACAGACCCAATACAACATGGGAGACTCTGCTAAAATGCCCAAGTCCAGGCTTAAGCCTGAGTCTAAGTCTAAGCATTTTGTAAAGATAAATTCTCCACGAAAAACTGCATGTATATTTGTTTCGTTTTAGTGTTGTCTGTCAATTTTTATTTATGTTTTTATGTTTTCACTAACGGAAGATAATGTCATTGAGTCATTGCATTGTTTTTGTCGAACTGAACACTTCTTTTTTCCCGAGGTACTTTGGCTTTATCCATGACAATCAAATCACCAACTTCATCTTTGAAACCGATGTCTTTGAAAAGAGCCGTAGCTAAACATTAAACAGCCCTACCCTATGAAACAACCAAATCTATCGTTTATCATTGCAAAATTTAAAGCATCGTATCTTTTCGCATATGAACCTCGTTTCAAAGGTGAATTTGGCATTGCAAATGTAAAATCTTCATCAATATCCATAATCGATAAATCCGGAATCGGATCTAAACTAAATGGTGGCAGTGTTGATTTTAATATTTCCATATCCACAATGCATTCAAGAATAGTATGGTTTCAAGCGGTTAGTTAATCAAACAAAAAATCATTCAATGTATCAGGATTTTTAAAATTGCATTGGTATTTTCCAATGTAAAATATCTCATTTATTCAGTCCAGGAATAAATGAGAATGGCTTGATTCTATCCTCGGCATTCACACACCATTACATCCACAAAAACTTACTGTTTGATGCGGTTTTGTGGAATCATTGGCCCATACTTTATAAAAACCAGGCAACAGGCAACAACGTAACAACGTAACCGAATGGCAATCGTTACAGAGCCATGATAACTGTTTATTTTGTTCTCCAATTCCGTGGTATGAATGTTGATGAGATGTGGTTCCAGCAAGAGAGCACTACATGCCATACATCGAACTTAATAATCAATTTATTGAAGAAAACATTTTGCGACAACATAATCTTTCGGAATAGACCTGTGAACTGACCTGCAAGAGCTTACGAATAAACGACTCTGGACTTTTTTTGTGGAATATGTGAATGGGCAAGTTTATGGTAGTTTTTTTTATGTGAATGGGATAGTTTATGCTGATAAACCAGTAATTTTGAATGAATTGCAAGCCAACACTGAGCAAACTATTGACGAGATTGATTGTAAAAGTAACCGATTGGTGTTCCATATTACGCGGCGGCCATATGCCTGAAATCATATTTAAACACTAATAGCATAAAATTATCCTTCCAATAAAGCCAATTTTTAATTCAGAATAATATATATATATATATATATATATATATATATATATATATATATATATATATATATATATATATATATATATATATATATATATATATATATATATATATATATATATATATATATATATATATATTATATTTAAGTAATTTGTTTATTTTGCAGGTAAAAATTCAAGAAGGTTGCAATAAAATACAACTTTCTGACTATTTTGAGACACATGTTTCTGTGGTACGTGCGCACAATCGCGGCATGTGCGTTTCATATGAGAATAGATGTGCGAAATGTGTTCGCACGCTATTTGCAAAAGACACCATACCACGCAATGATGTAACTGTCTTTAATTGCGGGCACATGTATCATGAACCGTGTGTGCCAGGTGGTTTTAGAAATGAATATTGTGGCGTTTGCAAAATAGATTATGGAGAAGAGGTGAGCGGAACAACGGAGTAGACTATAATACATAGCATAACAAAATTTAAAAAAATGACATAGCATACTCAAAGGGCGAAAAAAGTGAACTCAATTGTGTGCGTGTCTCGATTTATGTTAATTGGCAGTTATTTTGCAATCCTTATATATTCATAATATTACGAAATATATTTTGTACTTTAGCATAGATGTATGAAGAGACTTTCCATCACTTATAGAAAAAAATCCAATTGTTAACAATTGTTGAAAGTTGTTTGTTAAGGACAAGCGAAGAAACCTAATTATTTGCTTCAAATTCAGTACCTTTTTAGTTCAAGTTCAATTAAGATTCGTAAAATAAACATCTCCATTTTACATGTATTATTTGTTAAAACCAAGGCATATTGAACAGGTAGCAGCAGGAGACCAGCTACTTTTATTTTTTTTTCAAATTTTGTGTGACCCCTGAATTGTCAAACTTTATTAATCTTTTTGTTTGTTGACATTCTAGAGGTTATTTTATAGCTTTTATATAGCTTTTAATTTTTATATCATAATTGATTTTATATATGTTATAATTAAAGTGCATACAATATTTAAAATTGCTTTGTGTTTTGTTATTAAACCAGTACATTGTGTCATGAACGGTAGGTACCAGGAAATAAAAATAATTCTTTTCCGTCATATTGTTGAAATTTTTGGACACGCTCGTGACATGATCAAATCTAATGAAAGACAGCAAAGTAGAACGTTCATCCCCGTATACCTAATCATATATTGTGGTGTACAACCCCATTATTTGGTTCAGTTCAATTTTAAAATAACCAAAGTCATAGTATAACTAACAAAGCAAGCTAATCTGAGGCAGGAATTATGACGCTGTCGATTTGAAATAAATGTATAGAAGAAATGCAGTTTTGTGAAATCTATCATTCTATGATTATGTATAAGGGTCAAATATTTCAAATGCATTTATATATTTTTTCTTTTTTATTATTATTAATTTTATTCTAATTACATCAACTTTTAAATATTTTTTTGGCATAAGTATAGAATAGCCCACTAAAAGGGGGGAAAAATTAATAAATTTATTTTTGGTGAATATAAAAAACAAATTTTTTTTAGCTAACGCCCATATTAGGTGTAGCTCGAGGTCAAAGTTCAAACGGACATCGTAGGTAATTCTACTAGGATTAACATTGGGAGTTCGGTCAAGGCTGTCCTCCAAACAGCCTGGAAAATGGGTATCAATTAGTACCCAAAGAGTTTACAGACTTGAAGTAGTCCAATCACCATCCCACTTCATAAAGAAGCTGGGTGTAACTGGATTGCGAGAATCTTTCGTAAGCGGCTTGCCTCTGAAATTTCCTCTATGTACTGCAAAAGTCATTCTATGATGAACTTTTTGCTTTTCTTATTGCCTTTTTAAATACTCGTAGGCTCTCCTACGAGTTCCCATTGATTAGTGATTTTGGCTCGGTTGAATTGCTGTCGACACTACTTCCTTAGAGTGATGATCTCTACCGACCACCACGGAGGTCTCTTCTTTTTTGGAGTCCTTTAATTGGACAGGACGCTACAGTAGCTTTCCTGCAAGCTTCTGCAATTTGTTGAACAGCGGCCTCAAGCTGCTCCTCAATTTTCAGGCTTGAGGGCGCCA
The DNA here is from genome assembly GCA_963854835.1 of Megamerina dolium. Lineage (NCBI taxonomy): Eukaryota > Metazoa > Arthropoda > Insecta > Diptera > Megamerinidae > Megamerina > Megamerina dolium. The sequence goes on along the minus strand of OY978529.1, from coordinate 26,778,065 downwards.
TGTGAGTGACGGATTTATTTAGGGTGGCCCTATACTTATCCCAATTTGGACGTTTCATAATTAAAAATGGTATCTGCTTTTGTGGCCTTATATCAAGGCGGAAGCTAATATATGATCCGAGAAAGAGTTTTCTTTGTCAACCCTCCATTCCCTAACTAGACAGTCCGAAGAGTCGTTTGTAAGGGTTATATCTAAAACCACCTCCCTGTTGCAGGTAATGAAGGTCGGTTCTGTACCCATGTTTGCGAGAGTCAAGTTAGAACTAATATATTCAAAAAGTGACTCACCTCGATTGTTGTTGTTTGAGCTGCCCCAGATATAATGGTGTGCTTTGGCATCGGCTCCCATCACCAGATTCGCATCGCGTTTCTCCGCCTCCCGAACTGCCTGCCTTATTATAGGGTGAGGTGGTGGCTCAGTATCGTGAGCCATGTAGGCAAACATCAGCCAATATGATGATCTAACGCAATGGTCACAGTATCTTTGTCGCTGTAATCAGATAGTAGGAATACTTTGTAGCATTTCTTCACTAAAATACATTATCTAGGCTTACCTGCATTTTGAGCGTAATAAAGTCCATAATTTGGGGAGATTATTTCGCGCACCTTGTTATCCAGGACCCACGGTTCCTAATGTGACGAGGTGTAAGTTCCATAAGAACTTTCAATGATGCTGTTAGACATGTGCGCATAGCTCCTGTTATACATACACATGCTAGTCTTTGAATCTTGCCAAGTGTAATCGTTACACTCTGAAGCTTTGAGTAATTCTCCCAAACGGCAGCTCCGTAAGCTATCATGGGTCTAACGATTATAGTGTAAATCCATCTCAGTATCTTTACTATGCCACCCCAACTTTTCCTTGTTATCGATTTACAAGACATAAATATTCTAGTGGCTATAGTACTATCTGTAGTACTGTAGTACTAACTCTGTTCTGTCTAAACTGATAGATTTTAAATTCCTAAGATTATACTACCTAGTGAATGGAACAATTGTGGAGCAAAGAGAGCCTGAGTATTAAAGGGCCACTTTGCTGCACCATCTTTTTATCAGTTTTAGCCCTAGCTAGATTCTTTCACATAGAGTATTTTCGAACTTTCCTCTACATATTATCACTATATCTCTAACCCTGAAGTTGTAATCCAGAGTTTTCTAGTTTTACAAGTAGTTCATCCACTACCATATTCCTCATTAGCGGTGATAACACTTCCCCTTGTGGACATCCTCGTGAGGTGTTTGCTTTTATGCTTCCTATACTAGTTAGTATTTCTACCTTCCTGGTGAAGAGCATATTGCATATTATGAAGGATGTCGGATAAAGAGGGTATTTCTTACCGACCTTTGGTATAAAGACAACCTTTGTCATTCTCCAAATTTTTGGTATATAACCCAATGCAATGCTGCTCCTGACAATCTTAGTTAGTGTACCAAAGCTTATAATATGCCATCGACACCAGGAAATTTCAGTGGTTTAAAGGTGGTTACCGCCCATCGAATTCTTGGCTCCTCTTTCTCAATATTCTAGTTTGTCCTATTTATTATACTAAAATGTTCAATTTGTTCTGTTACTGATGGGATTGAAGATCCTGGAAAGTGGGTATTTAAAAGAAGCTGGACTCTCTTCCCAACCATTATTTTCCATCATCCTTTTTAAGGTTAGTAGAGGTAAGTCTGTTCGCCCTAGCCTTAGTTAATACTTTATAGAGTCTTGATGCCTCCTCAATATCTTCTATGCTGTTGCAGAAATTTCTAAAACATTCTCGCTTTGCTTCTCTGATCTTCTTATTGTAAAGAGCCAGAGTGTTTCTGTAAACTTCCCAATCCCTAGTTTTTTTGCCCTCGTCTGTTTACGAGCAAACTAACAAACGTTCGGTAAGTTGCATGAATAAAAACACCCAAAAAATTTTTTTATTTGTTATCTTTCTCCAGTATTTGAACTTTTCTACATAATAGATCCACTGATCAAGGCTATCCTCAAAATCACGTTTTTGTATGTTGTTAAGTTCTACGTTAATTGCATTGATTACCTCTGCATTGCTACCAAAAACTTTTGGAAATAACCAGAAATCACAAGGCGTCAGATCCGGGGAATATGGTAACGGGCGAATTATTTCGATGCTAAAAAGCGCAATGAAGTTACTTGTCATTTCAGCAGTGTGAGCTGGCGCATTATCATGGTGTAAAAAGTAGTGGCACAGTTCCTCTTTGTTTCTGTTACCCAATAAATTATCGTTCCATATGCTGTTTGGAATTCACTAAAAATTTCTATGGGCTTAAGGTGACGTCGAAATCCATTAAAAATTGCATGTCAAATTTCTTCTGACGGTGGTAGAATTTCCACCCACCTTTCGTCAGTAATTTTATGTTTTCTATTCTCCATTCTTACGAATTGACACAGACCAATTTGAAACTAGCTCACTACCAATTGCCAATATTTAGTAATTCCATGAAACACCTGGAGAAGATCAACATTAGGATAACTAGCTGCTGCCAGCATCACATGGGACGGCGCTCTACCGTGTGCGATGGAGAAGCCTTGTGGAGGCCCTATGGTCCAATTAGGAGTTTAAAGGAGAAAAAAAAATCGATTTCTTAGAATAAATTCAAGGACGTACTCACTCCGTGTATTGGTGTCCGTGCTACCCCAGGTCTCATCGTGCGCATTTTCGTCACAACCGAATATCAGTGGTAGCTTCTTCCGTTCACAATAATCCACCAGTTTTTGGATTGCAGCAGGTGGTGCCTGCGGATCCTCCCCTGGTAGATAGGACATTGCTACTATTATTTCTGTTAAAATCCGTTTATGTCTACCGGGATTTGCACTGCCACTAGGTCCTTCGAGCGAAACTCTGAAAGACAAAGAAAGTTCATATGAGTAAGTATCAAACAGATTCTCGGTTTATCACATCGTATATCCGATATTAGCTGTGTATTTTTGTGATCCAAACCTCTTATTTGTCCCCTGAATATCCAGGGTTCTTCGCAACCACCGCCGAAGCGAGGTGGTGATGGAGGTTAATTTGAGCAACCCTAGTGCTGTTCATACTGTTGTTGCTGACACAGATCGAGTGCATCCACTGTTAGAGCCTCATCAATCTCTGACAGGGAGACTATCCGAGTCATTTTGTGGTTTCAGGTTTAGCACACATTAGGATCGACATTACGGACGTAATGTGTCCTAAACTAATGTCGGACAGGTCAGATCGAGTTCGTCAAACTCCTCACTTTCGTGAGATAGTGAGGAATTGCTCGCCCTTCTCATACCTGAAGACCTCTTCTTCTATTTCTCCAGCTACATCCCCGGGTAGGGTGTAGCCACTTTCTCGTCCATTGCCATTGACTAACAGTTTTTCTGCTCAGGGTAAAGCTTCGGGATATTTTTTTTGTGCCCGGCCGAAGGCCGTCTATCAAGAAAGACTTATGCGAAAATACTGATTGTCGCGAAGCCGTCGTCGGGCCTATAAGGGTTATTGTTTTTGCGCCCGGCTGAAGCCCGGCTATCAGGAAAGCCTTTTATCCAAAAATACTGATGAATCCGAAGCCGGCGTCGGGCCTATAACGGTTACTTTTTTTTAGACCGCTCGAAGGCGGGCTAATAATAAAAACTTTTATGTGAAAACACTGATGGTCGAGAAGCCGTCGTCTGGTGTATAAGGGTTTTTTTTTTGTGCCCGGCCGAAGGCCGTCTATCAAGCAAGATTTTTATGCGAAAATACTGATGATTCCGAAGCCGTCGTTCACTTGAAATTTTTACTCGAAACTGATTAGAAATGCACAAAACCACCAAAAACTCTTAGAAAATAAACGTTATCCATACAAAATATATATAAAATACCATATAAAATCCCGTTACTTTCTTATTATAAGAGTTATACGCCTGGAATTTTGTCAACCTATAAATAAATGTACAATATATCTGCCTACCAAAAAAAATTAAATTTTACTTCATGAACCCCCGGAATTCAACATCAAAAACGAATATGGGCACTGAGTGCCCAACTCACGGTTCTAAGATTAAAAGAATTGTTAGCTGCCAAAATCCAACGCCAATTTTAATTTTACTCCCTTCTTCACGAAATAATCGATAAAAAAAAGAGTTGCAGAGGGGAAAAATCTAACAAAGCTATAGCGATTTGCATAAAATCATAGATTAAGGTGGTAGTAATTTTATATGGAAATCTACTTCTTTGATACTGGATTTGAGTTATAATATTAAAAATGAAGATTATCTCGTATATGTAAACACACTATTACACTCCTTTTGATTAATCGATTATTAATAGATTAATAGTAAAATAATCATAAACGACATTTTGAAGTTTAATAAATTCTATTATATAACTATCTAAACTGGCTTACAAAGGACAAAATTGCTGAATGAATGAAACAAATCATTGTAAACGGTGTAAAAAATTGAGATCATATGTAAACGTAGATTAATATTCACAAAACTGAGTGTTTGACAGTGCCACATAGTTAAGCTTGCATCATTGTAATATGACGACAAGATGGTGTCTGCAGCAAAAGTTGTGATGATGACTGTGCTTGGAAAGAACTGAACACGGAGACGAAATCATCAAAATTTCATCAAAAACATTTCCCTAAAGTAAGACATTAAATGTTTAATAACAAAACGATTATCAAAATTACTGTATTTGAAAACGTGGTTCAACAGTAATGATATTCATCTAAACGTTTAAATTTACGAAACGCTGAAATTTATGATGAACGCATCTAGTGAAATATTTGTGTAACATAAAGAGTTGTCCATGTAGATTTCTGCATTCGTTTAAATTTACACACTGAAATCATCGCTCAAACTTACACAATTTGTGTAAACCACTTCTCATACAAAATTTGGCAGCTGTTTCATGAGCTCGTAAGTTTACGGGGTTTAAGTAGTTTACGACGCATTTATGCGTATAGATGAGAACCTCTAATAAGTAATTATCAAGTCCCGTGTGAGGTACCAAGAAACGGCAACGAAATCCTGTTTTCAGCCGATGTAAACAATTCAAAAAGATTTCAAGATTTCGTTCACGAAATCTCAGATTTCGGCCCAATGTAAACTTCTTACAAAACCCAAACCAACTATTAACATAACCTCGTATGAATTCACATTAGTAGTCCTTAGTCCAAAGTCGTTCCCGTATATACATTTAAATTAGTTTTTGTACTTCTTCAAAATGAAAGTAGCAATACTTTGCTTAACATGAAAATAGGAAACTTACAAAAACAGAGGCGCAAGCGAATAAAATGAACAGTTGTTCCTTCTCTTATCCTATCTTCACGCTGATACACTGCCTATTGAAAAGAACGCTCCTTTTAAAAATTTAACAATCTTTCAACGCAAATATTTCGTAAGTGGCTTAAGAATACCCAAATCTGAAAAGTTTGTATAAAGATCAAGCACTTCAATTTAATATCCATTGATCCTATTTTACACAGAAACATTTGCATGAAATACATTTTGTTTGTGAGCGAGGGACACACGGGGAAGAGAGAGGGGTTTTTGTTTCCGGAATATGAGACATGCGTTGTCCTTATAGTTCGCAATCAGTGTTCGGATTATCGTCCATTGTATTCGCAACTATTACAGTAGCTTGAAACTTACCATATTTTACCACTTTTGGCCATTATATATATATATATATATATATATATATATATATATATATATAGATATATATATATATATATATATATATATATGTATATATATATATATATATATATATATATATATATATATATATATATATTTGTTTTCTTTTCTTTTGATCTATTATGAATATGCTAATCACATTTTAATAAAACAAATGTGTGAGAGTTAGACAATATTTGAACCACCAAAAGAATTTAAAAGTGGTTGACTAGAATTTTGTTCCCACACCTTTAACTTGCAATATATAGATTAGTACATATATAAGTATATGATTTAGTTTTTATATGAAATGAGTGATCTCTGTATTTTATATGCTCCTTTAAATTTATATTTTTATTTAACTATGTGGGTACATATATATGTTCCCAAAAGTTTATATATTAATGTAGGTATAGACGTTTATGATTTCATTTTGATAAGCTATTTTTAATTGTTTACGCATGTGTAACAATGAAACAATAAATTAATATTTTTGTTTGGTTTTTCTTTTGTTTGTAATAAATATGAATAATAAATTTAAAAGCATTTATAGCAACAACTATATAGTTACCTTCGGTTGATCTCGTTGGTGTTGCGACTCCAAATTTTAAATCACCTGACAGTCTTAACTCGTTTTCAAAAATTGCCATTGATGGTGTAGTAGCCGTCGTATCATGTTGTGCGCATCGATATGCCATGAGGAACATTGGTATATATACATCCGAATCTTTATGGTATTTATCTACGATTTTTCTCAAATACTCCTCTAAGGTACGGTTAAATCGTTCTACCATGCCATCAGATTGTAGATGCAAAGGTGTTGTACAAATTTTGTGTATATCCAACATACGGCATATCTTGAAATACAACTGATTCGAAATTTCGACCTTGGTCTGAGTGTAACTCCATCGGTACACCAAAACGACTAACCCATTGGTTGACAAATACCTCCGCAACTATACTAGCTTTTTGATTTGGAATAAGGTAGACTTCAGGCCATTACTACTACATTACTACTGAAGTAATGTATGACCACTAGAACATGCTTGTTCCCTGCGTTGCTTATTGGAAATGGTCCAGCTATTTCCATAGCAATTCGCTCAAAAGGAGCACCTATGGTGTTTTGGTGCATCTTACTTTGACTTTTCTTAGTGGGACCTTTGGCCATTGGACATTGCTTGCACTTCCGAATCCAATCAGCGACATGGTTATGACATCCAACCCAATAAAATCGTTTCTTTATTTTCTCGACAGTTTTTGTGATGCCCAAATGCCCTCCAATGGAAGCATTGCGATACCCAGCTATCACTTCGTTTATTCTTGCTTTGGGTATCACTAGAAGATTTCTCAAGATGAGAGTTGCTGCCGGTGGACCGCTTGGTCGGTGTGACTTGCCTGGTAGTGTTTATGTTGATGTTGATAATTTTGCCGATGTAGGGATTTTGTTGTAGATGATGTTGAATTGTATATGTTGCTGCTGTTGTTTCTTTTGAAACAATTGTGTTTGTTTTGAAACATTTGTGTTTCTTTTGAAACATTTGTGTTTCTTTTGAAACATTTGTGTTTCTTTTGAAACATTTGTGTTTCTTTTGAAACATTTGTGTTTCTTTTGAAACATTTGTGTTTCTTTTGAAACATTTGTGTTTCTTTTGAAACATTTGTGTTTCTTTTGAAACATTTGTGTTTCAAAAGATGTTCGTATATTCGTAAGAAAACGCAGTTTTGTTTTGGTTTTCGTGTATAAACTTATTATTTCGTTAAGTAAACTTATTACACTTATTTCTTAGTTTTAATTTTAGGATTAATTTAGAGAAGGTTTTAAGAGTGAAAAGAAAGCACGCACTCCTTATTCGAGTTGAAAAGAGAATAATAAAAAGTAAACAGTAGAAAAGAAGAAAAAGCAAAAAATATGGTGAGAGAGAGAGAGGGAAAAAGAGAGAACGAGCAAAAGAAACGGTGGTTAAGATAATGAGTTGAATGGGAAGAGTTAACAAACACCGGTGATGCAAGATCACCACTCAACCCATTCCCCCATTTTTGAAGAAAACGCAAAGACCAGTGCGCTCTGGCGTAAACATTCCGCACGAATACTGCAATGGCGACGCAAAATTTACACCCGGCAGAGAGAGAGAGAGTAAGGAGGAAAGAAGGAGAGTGAGAGAGAGAGAGAAAATATAGAACTAATTTAAAAAAAAAATCAAATTAAAAGATATTTTGAAGCAATTTAAAAATATGTAAAAAATATAAATAAAATGTTCAAGAATCTTAATTTAGCATTAAATATATTAATAATAATAATAATAATAATAATAACAATAACTTCTCGAAAGATTCAATATTGCTTATGAACAAACACCTTATTATAAATACAATTCACATCCTGTGAAAATGCAAAAATCTATTACGATCGAACGATCTATACTGAGCACACTCAAATACATAACCAAAAGACAAAAGAAAGGTATATTAATCGACATCACTATCCCTGCAACAAACAACATCGGCAAATCATATAACGAAAAGAAATCAAAATACTCAGAGCTGGCACTAGAAATGAGACACATTTGGAACTTGAGCGACATAACAATAATACTAATGATTATCAGTGTTGAAGGTGTAGCTCATACAAACATGAAGGATGGCATCAGAACATTAGGACTAACCCCATGGACCTTTGATCAGATGCAGAAATCAGCAATCTTGGATACTTGCAATATAATTAGAAGCACATTAAATCTAAGCTAAATACTTTTATGTAGTATACTTTATATTTTGTATAGGATTAAGATCCCCAAAAAGTAACATAAATTGACCCTTAAAGGAGATTTAATAAATAATAATAGTCAAAATAACAATAATAGCCTTGGAAAAGATCTTAAAATTAAAACAATTTAATTTTTAAAGATAAAATATAATATAATATACATAAAATATCCCATGTTGTTTGTCTTCGCGATTCTTATAAGAAATTCTGCAATGCGTGCTGCAAGTCGAGGTATATTATATTATTGGAGTTTCGTGCAATATGAGAGAAGGTCTCGAGGTAGAGCCGACCATTATTGAATGTCAGAGAATGTTGAATCATGTTCAACGTTGATTGCTGAGTGTTGATACTAGACGCGTATATAATCCAAAAGAGGTTCATAACCGTATCATAGTTGACTCGATTCGTGAAAATGTAGCTAATTGTATGAATTTAACACCTGGGGGTCAATTCTCGTTCTGTGATAAAGTGAAGTGAAAAAAAGTTTTCATTTTCCTTTTCACAACTACTTTTCACTCTGTCTTTTCACAAACACCTATTTTGTGATTCTGGTTCGTGGTGTGAAAAGCGTGTTCCATTACCAATGTAGTCGTGAAACTATTGCAACTGTGCTATTTAATTTCAGAAACAAATGAGTTGAAGTAGAGAAATAAGTAAAGAAAACGTGTCGGGAATAATTATTTTATTAGAATTATCGCAAAGAATTCAAGATGAGCAAAGGTAATAAGATGTTGTGTAAATTTTTAATTACAGTAAATACAATATATTCTAGGGATTATTTAAGAGTGCTAAGACGCAGACTTCGCGATGACCAAAATCCTTTTGAGGTGACAACCAACGAACATTTCAAGGAATTATATAGGTTCCCTAAAGCGTTGTGCTTGGAGTTAATTGAAGAATTAATGACATTTATACCAAATTCGAGACGGAGACACGCTATTCCTAGTCATGTAATGGTTTTAAGTGCCCTCCGTTTTTTCGCCACAGGTAGCTTTCAAGTGTAGGGCAAGACAGCTTGTCTGCTTTATCCCAAACATACAGTGGCTCACAGCTTATTTCGTACAGTGTATATATTTTTATGTACATGGCTGTAACATCGAAACTAAAAAACTTATCGATAAGTTTTGAATGTAGATGTCTGTGTATGTGTTTAGTAAACCTAATAAGAAAACGGGGAACCCCAAAAATTTTTCTTTTTGTTATGCAAGAGAGAAAAACTATTGATCAGCTGATTTTCAGCTCACATCTTATTTCGTACACAAACTTCAATGTAGGTAAGTTTCATTCTGCCGCGCAGTTACAAAGTTTTTTTGAATTGTATGAGTTTTTGGACCTTTTTAACTATTATAACAATTTTTATTATTATTATTTTAAATAGTTAAAGTGCTGTAAATTAAACATTTAGCTTTATGGGTCATCGTACAACGATGGAACAGCGTAAACTGGTAATTAACCATTTTAGGAAAGGTCAGAGTGTGCAAAAAATTGCTGAAATGACAAATTTAAGTGCCTCAACTGTCCAATACATCATTCAACGCTTCGTTCGCGAAAATCGGTTGGAGAACAAGGGCAGAGAAGCACCTAATAAGATTTTCAACGCATCAGACGAGCGTTATATTGTACGAAAAATTAAGAAAAATCCAAAGTTATCCGCTCCGAAGTTGGCTGCAGAGGTTCAGCGTGAAATAGGAAAATCATCCAGTGCTGAAACTGTCCGACGTGTGCTGCGCAATCATGACTTGAACGGTCGAGTAGCCCGAAAGAAACCATTCATTTCGAAAATGAATATACAACGCCGACTTGACTTCGCCAAAGAGCATATTATTAATACTCCTGCGTTCTGGAATACCGTTATTTTCGCGGATGAGTCTAAGTTTAATATTTTTGGCTCGGACGGAATGTCATATGTTTGGCGTAAAGCTAATACCGAGCTAAACAAGGAGAACCTTAAGCCCACAGTGAAGCATGGTGGCGGTAGCGTGATGGTTTGGGCCTGTATGTCAGCAGCCGGAGTAGGTGAATTGGTTTTTATTGAGGAAACAATGGACAAAATGAAGTACCTCGAGATTCTGAAAAACAATTTACTTCAAAGTGCAGACAAACTGGGTTTGCGGGAAGAATTTCGGTACTACCAAGATAATGACCCAAAACATAAATCTGGGATTGTGCAATCTTGGCTTATTTGGAACTGCCCACACTTGATGTCTCCACCACCACAGTCACCTGACATGAATGTGATTGAAAATCTTTGGTCTATTTTGGACAATAAAATAAGAACACACAAGATTTCTAATAAGCAAGACCTAAAGAAGGTACTGATGGAAGAATGGAAAAAAATCACACCAGACATCACTCAAAAATTGGTGGATTCAATGCCAAATAGACTCCAGGCTGTCATTAACGCTAAGGGATGTCAACTAAATATTAAAATCAACTTACTTTGTTTTTAGTTTGAACTTAAAGAGACTGTACGAAATAAGCTGTGACATGAATTTTCCTATTTTTTTCTTATTTTATTTTTTTATAGTGTCAAACACTAAAATTTTGAAAAAGTAAATTTTGGAAAATAAAAAACAAACCTTCCTTTCTAAAATGGCATTTATATTTTGTTCAAATTTTTGCTATATTAGGAATTACGACTGCAGCAATTTTTAAACTGTCACTGTACGAAATAAGCTGGGAGCCACTGTATGTTAGCAGATGTGAGCAAGTCGTTGCTTAAATCACATAGCACATAGAAACATAAAGTTTCCAAAACGAGAAGAGTTCTCGGCGCTCAAAATAAAATTTATACAAAAATAACTCTGTCTCTGCAAATGCCCATACAAGGCGTGGCTCAAGGTCAAAGTTCAAAATTGAGGTCGAGATTATTCGATAGAGACGTAATATGGGTATCATAAGAAAGGTTTTTTAAATACCTTTCTACTGATATATATATAATTTAATACCTATTTTTTACATTTTAAAAGTTATTATCAAAACTATAAATTTGAAATTTTTTTTATCAAAAACCAATTTTTTTTTGAAAATAAGCCTTATTTACCTATCGAAAATTTAGCACCATACTAAAGCTAATACAATTACCTTTACAACGGTGTATAAAACATATTTTTCCAGAATTTGTATGCATTTCAAAAATTGTTTTCAAGCTGATACTTCATCAAGTGTTTCCAATATGGACGGCTTTCGATACAATTACCTGCATGTCTTCAAATTCAGTATCGCAACCAACAGTATTTTAGGACAAAAGCTCTTTTGATAGCCGGCCTTCGGCAGGGCGCAAAAAAAAATAACCCTTATAGGCCCGACGCCGGCTTCGCGACCAACTGTATTTTAGGACAAAAGATTTTTTGATAGCCGGCCTTCGGCCGGGCGCTAAAAAAATAACCCTTACAGGCCTGACGCCGGCTTCGCGACTAACAGTATTTTAGGACAAATGGTTTTTTGATAGCCGGCCTTCGGCCGGGCGCTAAAAAAATAACCCTTACAGGCCTGACGCCGGCTTCGCGACTAACAGTATTTTAGGACAAATGGTTTTTTGATAGCCGGCCTTCGGCCGGGCGCTAAAAAATTAACCCTTACAGGCCTGACGCCGGCTTCGCGACTAACAGTATTTTAGGACAAATGGTTTTTTGATAGGCGGCCTTCGGCCGGGCGCAAAAAAAATAACCCTTACAGGCCTGTCGCCGGCTTCGCGACTAACAGTATTTTAGGACAAATGGTTTTTTGATAGCCGGCCTTCGGCCGGGCGCTAAAAAAATAACCCTTACAGGCCTGACGCCGGCTTCGCGACTAACAGTATTTTAGGACAAATGGTTTTTTGATAGCCGGCCTTCGGCCGGGCGCTAAAAAAATAACCCTTACAGGCCTGACGCCGGCTTCGCGACTAACAGTATTTTAGGACAAATGGTTTTTTGATAGCCGGCCTTCGGCCGGGCGCTAAAAAAATAACCCTTACAGGCCCGACGCCGGCTTCGCGACCAACTGTATTTTAGGACAAAAGATTTTTTGATAGCCGGCCTTCGGCCGGGCGCTAAAAAAATAACCCTTACAGGCCTGACGCCGGCTTCGCGACTAACAGTATTTTAGGACAAATGGTTTTTTGATAGCCGGCCTTCGGCCGGGCGCAAAAAAAATAACCCTTATAGGCCCGACGCCGGCTTCGCGACCAACAGTATTTTAGGACAAATGGTTTTTTGATAGCCGGCCTTCGGCCGGGCGCAAAAAAAATAACCCTTATAGGCCCGACGCCGGCTTCGCGATCAACTGTATTTTAGGACAAAAGCTCTTTTGATAGCCGGCCTTCGGCCGGACGCAAAAAAAAATAACCCTTATAGGCCCGACGCCGGCTTCGCGACCAACAGTATTTTAGGACAAAAGCTTTTTTGATAGCCGGCCTTCGGCCGGGCGCTAAAAAAATAACCCTTATAGGCCCGACGCCGGCTTCGCGACCAACAGTATTTTAGGATAAATGCTTTTTTGATAGCCGGCCTTCGGCCGGGCGCTAAAAAAATAACCCTAATAGGCCTGACGCCGGCTTCGCGACCAACAGTATTTTAGGACAAATGGTTTTTTGAGAGCCGGCCTTCGGCCGGGCGCTAAAAAAATAACCCTAATAGGCCTGACGCCGGCTTCGCGACCAACAGTATTTTAGGACAAATGGTTTTTTGAGAGCCGGCCTTCGGCCGGGCGCTAAAAAAATAACCCTTATAGGCCTCACGCAAGCTTTGCGACAAACGTTTTAGCATTGAAATCTCTTTGTAATTTTTACTATTGAAATTTTATTAATTAGTTTCGATATTGTATTCACCATCAGGGTAATCTACAACGCAGGGCTCTAACGGATTGTAGAGATTTCCTGATTCTCATCTTCCTCTGAGTACTGTATTAAGAAATGGACACGATGTAGACTCAGCACTCGAAAAATTCAACCAGCTGCTCTCATTAGCTCTCAGGTCAGCCACCTGCACAAAGGTATGCAAGCAATCAAACTATAGCCCATACACACCAGTTGACATTGAATTGCTAGTAAGACAGAAAAGAAGACTCCGAAGACAATGGCAAGAATTTAGATCACCGAATCTGAAAACACAGCTACAACACTGCACTCGAAAGTTAAAGCAAGCCTTAAAAAATAAAAACAACAAAGAGTTAGAAGAGCACATAGCGAAATTAACACCTAGTGAAGCGTCAGACTACTCTTTGTGGAAATCAGCAAAAAACTCAAATCGGCCAATTCTCACTGATTCCCCCATTCGTTTGAGTAACGGTAATTGGGCTAGAAGCAACTGTGAGAAAGGTTTGGCTTTTGCAAACCACCTAAAAAGTGTGTTTACACCCAATCCACCCTCTTTACAGTCCTCATTACCAAAATTAACTTCTCAACCTTGCTCAATAACGCTGAAAATTAAAAGAAATGACATATTCAAAGCAATTTATAAAGATTTAAACCCAAAAAAATCACCTGGTCCGAATAAAATTACCGCTAAAATGATAAAAGAGCTACCTCCTGTATCTCTTATACACTACAAAATGCCCAGCAATAACTATACATTTATATCGACCTTTGCAGATGATACGGCAATATTGTGCTCTCGCTCTAATCCTATAGAAGGTACTAAACTCCTGCAGACTCATATCGATTCTCTCGAAATCTGGCTAGCAAAATGGCGTATAAAAGTCAATGAATCAAAGAGCGTACATGTAACCTTCACGCTAAGGCCAGATACATGTCCCCCACTTAAAATTAATGGCCAATCAGTTCCACAATGTTCCTCAACAAAGTACTTGGGTATTCGCCTCGACAGAAGGCTGACCTGGAATAATCACATAGAGGCAAAGAAAACTCATATCAAGCTTAAAATTAATCAGTTATAGTGGCTGTTACACAAAAGATCAAAATTGAATCTCGAATACAAAGTGCTATTATATAAAGCAATCCTGAAGCCAATCTGGACTTATGGTATTCAGTTTTGGGGCACCGCATCTCCCTCAAATATCGAAAAATTGCAGCGAATACAATCCAGGTGTCTGCGAATTATTGTAAACGCGCCTTGGTATATGAGGAACGATAACATCCATCGAGATTTAAATGTACCCACAATTTATGAGGAAGTTGCAATGTCCTGCAGAAGCTACATTCAAAAATTACACAGTCTTGCTAGGCAATTGTTGCTGAGCACGGGGCATCGTCGATTAAAAAGAAAAGACACACTAAATATGCTGTGAAATTGCTATACCTCGCGACTCAACAAATTGTGATGGAACGTTGGGAATATCAGATAATTTTTAGTTAGTTTGTAAGATTTGATCACTTATTGTTAGTTTCTAAGTAATTTTAGAAAGATCCAATAAATAAGGCTTGCAAAAAAAAATTTCTGCTGGTTTCTCTGGCTGCGCCCTTCTCTTTCGTGCCCTTGATCGGCTTGCTGCAGCTGTTGTATTTGCACCGCTGATTGTGGTCGCAGCCTCTGGAGAAGTTGTTGCTTCTGCATTACAAGTTTGTTCGCTGTCAGACAAAATGGCTTGTGGATCTCCGATAGCCTCAATGTTTAATGCTAAAAGACTTTCACTACGTTCAAATATGACATTGGGTTCAAACCCCACTTCTGGCGTTTCGTCGCCATCTACTGCTTCAACTGTCGTTATCTTTATAATACGCTCTTCCAGTGGCGACAGTGCTTTGGCTCGGCTCAAACCATTTATGCCACTTCTCTGTTCGGCTTGCCTTATAGCACTGTATTTGGTGCGCGTATGGAGTCTTATTTTGGATATAGAAACGAAATATTTCATTAAAAATCTTAACCGGCTAAAAATTAATATGTAGTTCCTTATGTCACTCCAATACTTCCTCCATCTCGCACCATCTTCTTGGGCCCCCCCAAGATTATTAGGTTAGCCGCTATCACTTTCCATTTTTCTTCACGAAATTTAGCACCGTCTGCAGTCACAAATCTGTAAATAAGTTTCTTTAAGTTAATAAAACTTCTTACTTATCGTGCGCAATGTCAATATTCTCTTCCAAATAATTTATTAGATACTCCTTTTGATTCTCGCTAGCACGCTTTCCTCTAATGACCTTCTCCATGTTTTTTTCACGTATAAATCGCCTGTGAAAAATTAGTTTTCATATGAACATTTTTGACAGTTGGTTACATTGTTTCACAGAACGAGATTCGTCAGGGTTGTGAAAAAGTGAAAAGTTTCGTTTCGTTCCACTTTTTTTCATATGAAAACATTTTGACGTTTCTTTTCATTTTTTCGCTCAACGAGAATCGAAAGTGCCATGAAAACGTGAAAAAACTTTTCATTTCACCGTTTCACAGAACGAGAATTGACCCCCTGGGATGCTTTATATCCACATAAGCTATTCTAGTGCATAGCTTCACTGAACAAGTGAGAGATGCGCATGACGGCTAGATTAGAAGAATCTGACAAAAGCATTGTTACATAATGCGGGCATGGCTCGGTAAGTATGTTCGGGCCATATTGTTACATTAAAATTTTTGTAACAACAATTTAGAGGGTCCTGTATGAGGCAAGATTGGGTTCATTTACGCGCTTTCAGACCGTTTATCGTTACGGAACGATGCTTTCGTTGCTGATGAGACATCAAGATTTCTGGTAATGTCGTTGCTCGAGATGAAAATCGAGCTGTCAACATCTCTGAAGTGAGTTGGGCCTTGTTGTACGAGTCCTGTAAGGTCGCAATTACTTTTTCGGAGGAAAAGTTGAAGAGTTTGAAGAATTGCATCTCAATTTTGAGTTGAATCTCATTCGATGCAGCAGGGTATGGAGAATATGGTATGGCAATCTACAAAAGTATACGTAGTTGCCAGGCAGTTGACGCAAATACGGCATTTGTTTACATTGGAGATTTTTTCTTCTACTGTAATTGTCGAGAATTTTCTACATGTCGCAAGGAGTGCATACCTAGAAGGCAGCATGCCCTCGTAAAAGTAACGCTTAATGTGTTTTTTTGATTACTTCCGACTGTTGCGTTATGTGTAACCGGGTGCTGGACCCCTTAGTCCAGCAGAGGTTTAGGATGGTTCTCGATCCTCACCAATGGTGGGTAGTGCGGTCATTCACGTACCCCAAAATGGTACCTCAGGGCTAGAAGTCGTCTGCCTTCTAGTATTGGGTTAAGCTTATCGACGCTTCATTTTGATACGCTCTGCTTTTGAGCGCCGTAAGATAGGCTTTCCAGGCAGGTACTCACGTATAACCTTCCCTTTCTTCTTCTGTTGCGGTATGATTCTCACAGCGAAATTCATCAAAGACGAACAGGGACTTTTCGAAAATTGACACCGTCTTATTTCAATGTAGAATGATGAAATCCTTCTAAGAGATGTCGGATTTATGGGAAGGTGGTTGTATGCTGTTTCTCGTTGGTAACAGCTTGTCGCTGAGAGTCAGTCAACTGACGAGAAAATTTAAGTTGGAGTTGCTGCGGTAACTGATTCAGGACGAGTACTGGACAGATTTTCCAGTCTATGAAGTAATGAGTGATGCCGTTTTCTACAGGTGAAGCATGAGAATCGGCTAGTGCAGCTATTGTTGTCGTAAGGGTTGACAAAGCAATTAGTGCATAATTGGTGCTTTCTGACCACATGGCAACGTTCAATTACGGTCAATTTAATAAATTTGGGCCAACTACGTAGTGGATGCGGCTTTCTGCACAGTGCACAATTATGCTTGAGAATTCGATCTTGATCGCTTTTGTCGTAGACGGCAGACACCCGCCTTACCAGTAAATTTGTTTTCTCGTCGACCTGTTGTTCTTCCTTCAGGCTGTACTACTAACTTCAATGCCTGATACACTGCTTCATCCAGATCTGATGTTTCTGCTTCAAGTTGGCGTACTCGTGGTTTACACATTTACATTGATTTACATATTAAACTGGCGGCTTCATACATCAACTACTAACTATTTCGGCATATGTACTCCTTGGTGACATGACAAGGGTACGCTTAGTCTCTCCATCACGTATTCCGAACAAATTTACATACATGATTTCGACAACGACAATAGACATGCGTGGCGGTAAAGCAAAAGTGGAGAAAGCAGAAAAAGAAACGAAATTAATATAAGAAGCTCTACATTGAGTTTGAACCAGTGACAATACTTGCTGATATTTCTGATTACCTGGTACGGGACATGGAGTCGATATATGGTAAAATACTTTATGCCTATTGCTTCTTGGCAAAATATAGTAAATTTATCGAATCTTAAATTATGAAAATGATAATTTGTTAAAAATCTTATATATATAGGTTAGGTTAGGTTATGTTACTGCCCTCTCTCTGAGAGGGCACACTTAGGCCAGAAAGGCCCATTCTGATACCACCGAGCTTCTCTTTCAATACTGATGTGCGTGTTAAATTTGGACAGCATTAGAAGGGACCTACTTATATTGGCCGGTTCCAAACGGCAGAACCCTTGTGACATCACTTTAACTTAGTTTTGTCACAGAGCATATTTGACAAAATGTTACTGCCGGAAAAATTGCCAATTCTTGACGGCAGGTTTATACCGTTCGAAAGAATAATCTTTTCGATATCAAATTTTGTTATGCTTCAGCCGGGATTGAACCCACGACCTACAGACCAGAAGGCCAACGCACTAACCACTGAGCTACGGCATAGTACGAGCATATATTTATAAATATTGAATTTGTATACGTACAGAAGGTGGCCAAATTATTATGGACATTTACATTTTCAATGAAATTCGTAAAAATGTTAAAAGCAATACGACCAAATAAAAATCCGGTGATTGATTTTATTAACTTAAAGTTGTTTATTCAAAATTATCAAAATATTATTCTTATATATGTATATATTTTTTCCATTTTTAAACAAATTAAATATAAAGACTTAATTTTACTCAATATTTTGTGACACATCCTTTTTGTTATATTAACTCTTTTATACGGCGTGGCATACTTTCTATGCATTTTTTTGCACACGTGGCACACGACGAGTTGGCTTTTATTTGTGATTATTTCCTTAGCAACAATACCTTTCGTAGTCTCCCACAAATTTTCGATGGGATTCATGTCCGGAGAATTACCTGGCCAGGGCAAAACTTGAATTTTTTTTGTGCCAGATAATTTGTCACAACTTTTGCTTTATGGCACGGAACAGAATCGTGCATTGAAATCATCAGACCCTGGGAACCATTTCTTTAACTGGGGGAGCAGTTCGTTCTGGAGAACCTGCAGGTATTGGTCTTTATTCATCATTCCCTCTACGGAGCAGAATCGTGCATTGAAATTATCAGACCCTGGGAACCATTTGTTTAACTGTGGGAGCAGTTCGTTCTGGAGAACCTGCAGGTATTGGTCTTTGTTCATCATTCCCTCTACAAAATAAAGTGGCCTAAGGCCTCTAGATGAAATAACTGACCACACCTTTACTTTCAGAGGATGCTTGACCTGTTCAACGAGGCAATCTTTGTTAAATTTCTCTTCTGGTCTTCTACGTACGAATGTTGATTTGTCTAGTAAAATCTAAAATGTGGATTCATCTGAAAAACAAACCTATTATAAAGAGAGCATTTATTTAATTGACTTTTTGTGCAAGATTTAGATATTTTTACTTTATTCCAGTAATTAGTTGTCTTGTTAGGATGTTTTTTTGCCCACAATTTACGCGATTTCTTCATGGCAGGTGTTAATATTTGTTTTTTTGTGGGACGGTGGCCAGTAAAACCGAATTCTTGAAGGCGCCTACGAAGCGATCGCTCAGAAACATTAATGTTAGCATCCTCAGCGATGTTCTTGAGAATGTGACTACTTTTTTTCCTATTTTGCATTCATATGTCACGAATTTTGCGATCATCTCTCTGAGAAGTCATTCGTTTTCGCCCGCATTTCCCTACTCTTTTGCTGCCAAAGTCAACCCCAGTTGCAAGTTTTTGCTTGAAAACTGAAGATTTTGAGACTCCAGTTCGTTTTGAAATCTCTCTGATTGACAAAGAAGTATGCTGCAGGAGTGCTTTTATTGAAAATTTGTTTGCGGTGATTTTCCCATTTTCTGTTATAAAAATCAAATTATTTTTATCAGAAAACAACAAAAAAATAATCTGTACTTACCAATATGTTCAGTATTTCGCAGTTATATTTTTATTTTTTTATAATAACACTTTTTATCAAAAAATCAACTAACAAAAATATGGCATAAGTGCAGAATACGGACTCAGAAGGAAAAAAAAAAATAAAAAATTGCCTCGGATAGAGCTTCGTTTTGTGAATATAAAAAATAAAAAATTTGTGTCTGCAAATGCCCACACAAGGTGTGGTTCAAGGTCAAAGTTCAAAATTGAGAGACTACTCGAGATTACTCGAGAGACAAACATGTTTTTTCTACAATATGGGTATCAGAACACAGGTAATTTTAATACCTTTTTATAGGTATATAATATTTTCTATGAATTTTTACCTTTTTAAATGGTATGAAGAAAATTATAAATTTTTTATAAAAATTTTGTAAAAACCGATTTTTTTTTCGAAAAAGTCCCCCATTAACCTATCAAAAATTATATATTATTTCAAAGATCATAGGATTACCTTTCCAATGGTATATAAAACATATTTTTAAAGAATTTTTAATATATTTTTTTATGGTCATACTTTCGATATAGCAAATATGTGCACAGAGGAATAGTGAGGCAGTTATAATCATAGCGGTAGACATAGACAAAAGAATTAAGGAAAAATAGGATGAAAGTATAATTAACTAATTCTTTTATTAATCTGATAAAGACAACATTGTTGTGTAAAATAATTATATTATTTGAATCGACTAACTTTTTTAAAATGACAGGAAATCTCTACAATCCGTTAGAGCCCTGCGTTGTAGATAACCCTGATGGTGAATACAATATCGAAACTAATTAATAAAATTTCAATAGTAAAAATTACAAAGCGATTTCAATGCTAAAACGTTTGTCGCAAAGCTTGCGTGAGGCCTATAAGGGTTATTTTTTTAGCTATCAAAAAAGCTTTTGTCCTAAAATACTGTTGGTCGCGAATCCGGCGTCGGGCCTATAAGGGTTATTGTTTTAACGCCCGGCCAAAGGCCAACTATCAAAAAAGATTTTGTCCTAAAATACTGTTGGTCGCGAAGCCGGCGTCGGGCCTATAAGGGCTATTTTTTTAGCGCCCGGCCAAAGGCCGGCTATCAAAAAAGCTTTTATCCTAAAATACTGTTGGTCGCGAAGCCGGCGTCGGGCCTATAAGGGTTATTTTTTTAGCGCCCGGCCGAAGGCCGGCTATCAAAAAAGCTTTTGTCCTAAAATACTGTTGGTCGCGAAGCTGGCGTCGGGCCTATAAGGGTTATTTTTTTTGCGCCCGGCCAAAGGCCTGCTATCAAAAGAGCTTTTGTCCTAAAATACTGTTGGTTGCGATACTAAATTTGAAGACATGCAGGTAATTGTATCGAAAGCCGTCCATATTGGAATCACTTGATGAAGTATCAGCTTGAAAACAATTTTTGAAATGCATACAAATTCTGGAAAAATATGTTTTATACACCGTTGTAAAGGTAATTGTATAAGCTTTAGTATGGTGCTAAATTTTCGATAGGTAAATAAGGCTTATTTTCGAAAAAAAAAAAAATGGTTTTTGAAAAAAAAAATTTCAAATTTATAGTTTTGATAATAACTTTTAAAATGTAAAAAATAGGTATTAAATTATATATATCAGTAGAAAGGTATTTAAAAAACCTTTCTTATAATACCCATATTATAGAAAAAAATTACGTCTCTATCGAATAATCTCGACCTCAATTTTGAACTTTGACCTTGAGCCACGCCTTGTATGGGCATTTGCAGAGACAAATTTTTTACTTTTTATATTCACAAAACGAAGCTCTATCCGAGGCAATTTTTTTTTTTTTTTTCCCTCTGAGTCCGTATCTGCACTTGTTCCAAAAATATTAAATGAATCGCACTAATTTTATAAAAAGCCCCGTTACTTAATAACGGGGAAAAATTGAATCGACATTTAAACGTCAAAATAACTAAGGGAATTCAGGCAACAGAAAGCACTAACTAGTAAATTTGTATATATTATGTGGATGATACAGTAATGATTCAAAATCAAAATTGCAAGTGTCCATAATAATTTGGCCAACCTCTGTATATCAGAGAACGTGGAATACCAGAGAAGTGCTAATTTGGCTTTTGAGCTTTTTTCTGATTACAAACATCAGGGTCACTTAACAGAATTGTAGGATACAGAGATTTTGAGGAGAGCAATGCCACGACCAGGAGAAATATTCTGTAAATTAACATACATATATTAAAATAAGATCTCGTAATAGTAAATATTTTTATGAATGAATTTTATATATAGAATTTTTTATAAAGAATTTTTACTATTGTTCAATATATATGTATGTACATGCGTACTATTGTTCAATATATACAGTGGCTCCCAGCTTATTTCGTACAGTGACAGTTTAAAAATTGCTGCAGTCGTAATTCCTAATATAGCAAAAATTTGAACAAAATATAAATGCCATTTTAGAAAGGAAGGTTTGTTTTTTATTTTCCAAAATTTACTTTTTCAAAATTTTAGTGTTTGACACTATAAAAAAATAAAATAAGAAAAAAATAGGAAAATTCATGTCACAGCTTATTTCGTACAGTCTCTTTAAGTTCAAACTAAAAACAAAGTAAGTTGATTTTAATATTTAGTTGACATCCCTTAGCGTTAATGACAGCCTGGAGTCTATTTGGCATTGAATCCACCAATTTTTGAGTGATGTCTGGTGTGATTTTTTTCCATTCTTCCATCAGTACCTTCTTTAGGTCTTGCTTATTAGAAATCTTGTGTGTTCTTATTTTATTGTCCAAAATAGACCAAAGATTTTCAATCACATTCATGTCAGGTGACTGTGGTGGTGGAGACATCAAGTGTGGGCAGTTCCAAATAAGCCAAGATTGCACAATCCCAGATTTATGTTTTGGGTCATTATCTTGGTAGTACCGAAATTCTTCCCTCAAACCCAGTTTGTCTGCACTTTGAAGTAAATTGTTTTTCAGAATCTCGAGGTACTTCATTTTGTCCATTGTTTCCTCAATAAAAACCAATTCACCTACTCCGGCTGCTGACATACAGGCCCAAACCATCACGCTACCGCCACCATGCTTCACTGTGGGCTTAAGGTTCTCCTTGTTTAGCTCGGTATTCGCTTTACGCCAAACATATGACATTCCGTCCGAGCCAAAAATATTAAACTTAGACTCATCCGCGAAAATAACGGTATTCCAGAACGCAGGAGTCTTAATAATATGCTCTTTGGCGTAGTCAAGTCGGCGTTGTATATTCATTTTTGAAATGAATGGTTTCTTTCGGGCTACTCGACCGTTCAAGTCATGATTGCGCAGCACACGTCGGACAGTTTCAGCACTGGATGATTTTCCTATTTCACGCTGAACCTCTGCAGCCAACTTCGGAGTGGATAACTTTGGATTTTTCTTAATTTTTCGTACAATATAACGCTCGTCTGATGCGTTGAAAATCTTATTAGGTGCTTCTCTGCCCTTGTTCTCCAACCGATTTTCGCGAACGAAGCGTTGAATGATGTATTGGACAGTTGAGGCACTTAAATTTGTCATTTCAGCAATTTTTTGCACACTCTGACCTTTCCTAAAATGGTTAATTACCAGTTTACGCTGTTCCATCGTTGTACGATGACCCATAAAGCTAAATGTTTAATTTACAGCACTTTAACTATTTAAAATAATAATAATAAAAATTGTTATAATAGTTAAAAAGGTCCAAAAACTCATACAATTCAAAAAAAACTTTGTAACTGCGCGGCAGAATGAAACTTACTTACATTGAAGTTTGTGTACGAAATAAGATGTGAGCTGAAAATCAGCTGATCAATAGTTTTTCTCTCTTGCATAACAAAAAGAAAAATTTTTGGGGTTCCCCGTTTTCTTATTAGGTTTACTAAACACATACACAGACATCTACATTCAAAACTTATCGATAAGTTTTTTAGTTTCGATGTTACAGCCATGTACATAAAAATATATACACTGTACGAAATAAGCTGTGAGCCACTGTATGTATGTACATGCGTATGGAGTACTTATAGGTATACTCCATTCACGCAATGCATATATTTATAAATACATGCACTTACTATATAACATATGAGGTGTTTCACAATATTATTTGCCATTTTTATAATATTAAATTTGATAAAATTGCAGTAATTTTGACAAAGAAGGAAGGCATCGTTCTATCGAAGCACCCGATGCCGTGTATCAGGCAATCAGAAATATCAGCAAGTAATAGCACTTGTTGATTTTCAATGTAAAGGAACAGAAAAGTAGAATGTAAGAAAAACGAGCACGTTGTTGTTGCTCCTTATAGTAAATTTATTCCTTTTCTCCTCTCTCTGCATAAAGGAATAGACAGCCACGCATGCCAATTATTGCTGCGTGTCTGAACGATTAAATTTACATACATATGTATGTGTTTTCGACAACAAAAATTACCATGCGTGGCTGTCTATTCCTTTATGTGACGGTAGAGCAAAAGCAGAGAGAGCAGAGAAGGAATAAATTTACTATAAGGAGCAACAACAACGTGCTCGTTTTTCCTACATTCTACTTTTCTGTTCCTTTACATTGAATATCAACACGTGCAATTACTTGCTGATATTTCTGATTGCCTGATACACGGCTTCGGGTGCTTCGATAGAACGATGCCTTACTTCTTTGTCAAAATTACTGAAATTTTAACAAATTTAATATTATAAAAATGGTAAATAATGTTGTGAAACACCTCATGTTATATAATAAGTGCATATATTTATAAATACATATATGCATTGCGTGAATGGAGTATAAGTACTCCATACGCATGTACATACATACAGTGGCTCCCAGCTTATTTCGTACAGTGACAGTTTAAAAATTGCTGCAGTCGTAATTCCTAATATAGCAAAAATTTGAACAAAATATAAATGCCATTTTTGAAAGGAAGGTTTGTTTTTTATTTTCCAAAATTTACTTTTTCAAAATTTTAGTGTTTGACACTATAAAAAAATAAAATAAGAAAAAAATAGGAAAATTCATGTCACAGCTTATTTCGTACAGTCTCTTTAAGTTCAAACTAAAAACAAAGTAAGTTGATTTTAATATTTAGTATGACATCCCTTAGCGTTAATGACAGCCTGGAGTCTACTTGGCATTGAATCCACCAATTTTTGAGTGATGTCTGGTGTGATTTTTTTCCATTCCTCCATCAGTACCTTCTTTAGGTCTTGCTTATTAGAAATCTTGTGTGTTCTTATTTTATTGTCCAAAATAGACTAAAGATTTTCAATCACATTCATGTCAGGTGACTGTGGTGGTGGAGACATCAAGTGTGAGCAGTTCAAATAAGCCAAGATTGCACAATCCCAGATTTATGTTTTGGGTCATTATCTTGGTAATACCGAAATTCTTCCCGCAAACCCAGTTTGTCTGCACTTTGAAGTAAATTGTTTTTCAGAATCTCGAGGTACTTCATTTTGTCCATTGTTCCCTCAATAAAAACCAATTCACCTACTCCGGCTGCTGACATACAGGCCCAAACCATCACGCTACCGCCACCATGCTTCACTGTGGGCTTAAGGTTCTCCTTGTTTAGCTCGGTATTAGCTTTACGCCAAACATATGACATTCCGTCCGAGCCAAAAATATTAAACTTAGACTCATCCGCGAAAATAACGGTATTCCAGAACGCAGGAGTATTAATAATATCCTCTTTGGCGAAGTCAAGACGGCGTTGTAGAATGGTTTCTTTCGGGCTACTCGACTGTTCAAGTCATGATTGCGCAGCACACGTCGGACAGTTTCAGCACTGGATGATTTTCCTATTTCACGCTGAACCTCTGCAGCCAACTTCGGAGCGGATAACTTTGGATTTTTCTTAATTTTTCGTACAATATAACGCTCGTCTGATGCGTTGAAAATCTTATTAGGTGCTTCTCTGCCCTTGTTCTCCAACCGATTTTCGCGAACGAAGCGTTGAATGATGTATTGGACAGTTGAGGCACTTAAATTTGTCATTTCAGCAATTTTTCGCACACTCTGACCTTTCCTAAAATGGTTAATTACCAGTTTACGCTGTTCCATCGTTGTACGATGACCCATAAAGCTAAATGTTTAATTTACAGCACTTTAACTATTTAAAATAATAATAATAAAAATTGTTATAATAGTTAAAAAGGTCCAAAAACTCATACAATTCAAAAAAACTTTGTAACTGCGCGGCAGAATGAAACTTACTTACATTGAAGTTTGTGTACGAAATAAGATGTGAGCTGAAAATCAGCTGATCAATAGTTTTTCTCTCTTGCATAACAAAAAGAAAAATTTTTGGGGTTCCCCGTTTTCTTATTAGGTTTACTAAACACATACACAGACATCTACATTCAAAACTTATCGATAAGTTTTTTAGTTTCGATGTTACAGCCATGTACATAAAAATATATACACTGTACGAAATAAGCTGTGAGCCACTGTATATATTAAATAGTAAAAATTCTTTATAAAAAATTCTATATATAAAATTCATTCATAAATATACAGTATTGTGCAAAACTTAAGCAACTGGCATAGTGCTCTCATTGATTTCAAATTTACTAAAAAATAAAAGCGCTTAGATTGAATGTTTTAATATTTATTTGTTCCTTCATTAAATACATAAAAAACAACAACAAAAGTTCGGTATTCTTACGAAATTAACTGTAAACAACAAAAAACAAATTATACTCATATTTCATCTGTGCAAAACTTAAGCAACTCGGAGTGCAAAGGTGTTCGATATTTCTTTGTTCAGAAAATAACGGATCTTTTTCGGAGTTTTTTCTGCTTTGTGCATTAAAATTGATCTAACTCAGTACAAAAAGTCTTTCTTAGCGCACAGTTCTTTCAAACATATTGAAATCCAAAATGCAACGTGTCCGTTATAGTCATCAATTTAAGATGAAGGTTATATCGTTATTTAAGGAAGGAAAAACACAGAATGACATTGCAAAATCATTAAATATCAACAAATCTATGATATCAAGATGGATACGATTATTTGAAAAAACTGGTAGCGTTACAGATCGAAATTCAGGAGGAAGACCCCAAAAAATTTCTTATAGGGAAGCTATTCAAATTAAAAAATTGATTAAAAAAAATCCGTTCATGTCTTCAAAAGATATAGTAAATACTCTTAATTTAAATGTCGATTCAAGCAGAGTAAGAAGGCATTTGATTAAAGTTGGTTTAAAAAGCTACAAAGCGGTAAAGAAACCAATGCTTACACCAAAACATGTAAAAAAAAGGTATGTTTGGTTTAATGCCTTCAAAACAAAAACAACAACATATATTTTTTTTCCAGACTTGAATTTGCTAAGAAGTACGTGGGCTGGTCCATAAAAAAGTGGTTTGGCGTACTGTTCAGTGATGAAGTTAAAATAAATTTATTTAATTCAGACGGAATAATAAGAGTTCGACATGTGAAAGGTGAAGGCCTCAATCCGCGATACTGTAAAAAGACTGTAAAGCATGGAGGAGGGAACGTCATGGTGTGGGCGTGTTTTTCGGGGAGTGGACTTGGTCCGTTGCATAGGATTGACCACAAAATGGACAGATTTATGTATAAGGACATCTTAGAAACTGCAATGTTGCCTTTTGCGGAATGGAATATGCCACTTCGATGGGTGTTTCAGCACGACAATGATCCGAAACACACATCGAAGTTTGTGAAGGATTGGCTACAGTCAAATAAGATTCAAGTGCTTGATTGGCCGGCACAATCGCCCGACTTGAATCCTATTGAAAATTTGTTTTCAATTTTAAAACGAGGCTTGGGCTCAAAGCGCTTTAAAAATAAAGACGAACTATTTTTAGGCCTCAAAACTGAATGGGAAAATATAAATAAATCATATTTAACGAAATTAGTAGCTTCTATGCCCAAAAGGTGTGCTGCAGTAATTAAAAATAAGGTTTACTACACAAAATATTAAAAGTTGCTTAAGTTTTGCACAGATGAAATATGAGTATAATTTGTTTTTTGTTGTTTACAGTTAATTTCGTAAGAATACCGAACTTTTGTTGTTGTTGTTTTTTATGTATTTAATGAAGGAACAAATAAATATTAAAACATTCAATCTAAGCGCTTTTATTTTTTAGTAAATTTGAAATCAATGAGAGCACTATGCCAGTTGCTTAAGTTTTGCACAATACTGTATTTACTATTATGAGATCTTATTTCAATATATGTTAATTTGCTATGTTAATTTACTGAATTTTTTCCTGGTCATGGCATTGCTCTCTTCAAAATCCCTGTATTCTACAATTCTGTTAAGTGACTCTGATATTGTAATCAGAAATAAGCTCAAAAGCTAAAGTAGGACGCCCTTGTATTAATTATTGTATTATAGTTCTCTAATAACATATTCTATTCCAAATTCATTGATAAAATATATACTAATTCACATATAAATGAGTATTCATTATCAGTGATCTTATTTTTGTTTATTATTTTGATAATAGTGCATGAAGACAAGGTTTGAAGCTGTTCAAATGGTAATCAAACACTTCCCAGCTTGTAGAATATTGCATGAAAGCAACACGAATTCGTTTTGGTGCTACTCATTTCCTTGCCGTTCCATTTGCTTTGTTTTCACGTCAAATTTAGTGTAGACTGTAAGACAAGACTAATCTTTTTACTTTTATTGTCACGTGTGCACATGCGCAATAGGTGGGGCAGTGTTGAATTGTAAGTAGTATAAAGGGGATGTTGCATACGTCTGTCCTTTCATTTGTTGGTATTATCTTACCAGATTACTCAAATCCAACTATACTTATCCCATTTTTAATAATAAAGAAATATAACTAAAAATCTCTAAGTTTTGAGATTTTGACTGAGTTGTTGTAGTAGCAGTAAATATACAGAAATGCTTTTTGTTCCCGTATAAAGCACATCCGTGTTGATGAGTTTAATGGACCTTGGTCGACCACGTGGTCGAGTGGACGGGACATAGACCCATCCATTCTTGTCAAATTTTGTCAAAATCAAGAAACTTAGTGATATATAATTCTGAATCTCTTTTTAATAACTAATACAAATTAATAAATAACACTTTGATTTCGTTTTCCCACAAACTTCAAATTAACTTTTTAAAGGTTCGATATACATATTTATGCAAGAGACACAGTTTTTGTTTTCCATTTGTTAAAAAACACTTTTTTTTATAATATCGTTATTATTATTGTTGTCGATAATATTAACTTTATAAACAAATCATTGTTACACATTTCATTATTTTCCAACTTAAGCCTCAGCTTCGTTCTTGAGCTTGGCAATATATGCAGCTTTGTGTTCGGCAACCTTAACCTTACGCTGCTCATTTGTGAGTTTCTTAGCATTCCACCGTTTCTTAGTAACTCCGGCCTTTTGCACCTTCTTGTGGGTAGGATCGGCACGAATTTCCTGGTGGGCTTTTTTGTAGATATTTTCAAGCTGTAAAGAATAAAAAGTTAGCATAAGTAAGCTATACGTTGCTCGGGAAATACAGTTTAAACAAAACACGTATATATTTTGTTCAATGATATGTGAAACCATAACAGGAAATATGTACCATTGAATCGGTGACACATTGCGAACACAGGTTGCTACTTTAATGTGGTCCACTTTTGGCACAGCAATTGTTGTGGGTACAAAACAGAGCGGTAATTTTGAAAATGGACGTACAATCTACTTTATCTTGCCTACGCATTGAATCTAATCAATACACTATGCTCTACTTACATCATCAGCACGAATTCCCAATTTAATGTAACGGCTGAATTGGCGTTTAAAACTTTCTTCATCCTCTTCTTCCAATGTACGCATATAATCGGCAACATGCTGCCCAAAAATATGAGCGCGGTGGACATCAGCATTAAAACTCTTGTTTTCAGCTGAGTATCCAGGGAAACGCTTAACAGAGTGTGGTATATTCAAACCACCATCGACAGCGCCCTTCATGGCACCAAAAACACGAGCACCAGTTGTGGTACGTGCCAAGCCAACATCCAAATAACAACGGAATGCACCTGGACCATCATCGACTGGCTCGACATTGTACTCTTCACCGGTAACTTCAGTGCAACCTCCATAAAGCGAGTCCAAACCCAATTTATTAAGAAGACGACGAGCTACCAACAGACCAGTGCAATATGAAGCAGCATAATTGGTCAAACCAACCTGTAAAATGTTTTAATATTAAATAAACGTATGCATAAAACAAATCACTCCACCGTAAACTAACCTTAATGCCATACTTGGGCAATTCATGCGAATAGGCAGCGCATACAACACGATCACCCTCAATGCGAGCATATGCAATTTGTACGGTGATATCCTTATTAGAAAGACGTACAATCAGACGATATTTGGGTGTGTTGTATTTGTTTTTATCTTGGAAGATTAAACGTTTTCTGGCATAGTAATCGGTTTTACCCTCACGACGCCTCCGGAATTTAACTTGATAACGCTTAAAGTACTGCTTGTTCTTGACTACTTTGACGAAACCCTATGTGGGAGAGAAATGTATCAGAAAATTACTAATACATCATTGCAATATTTGCTTCCAATTGTCAATTATTCACTTGATGCATTCTTGAAAAAGTACATTGTTCTGAAATTTTTCATAACACTCACCATTTTTCACTTTTACTTTAATTCAAAAAAACACCGACGTGAATATACGCGATGTCTTCACACGTACGTGAAAAAGGAAAAGAAAGCTGCGAATTTTTGACAGCATGGAAAACATATTCGAGACTCGTGTCAACTCTGAAGCACAACTGACTTCATTCGCAAGACAGATATGATATTTTCTTAAAGAAAAAGCGAAAAAGAGCAAAAATCGACGATAATCGAAGAAAATGAGTTAGAGCGGGTTTAAGAGAATTCTTATAGTGCGTTTAGTCAACACGTAAGGTAACAGAAAGTAAAGTATAGCAATGTAAAAAGCGGAGTGCGGTTAGACAACACGGATAGCTTAGTTCATATTCCAAATAAGTAGGAAAAAGCTAGGTTTAGTATAAAATAGATATGTGATAGAGAAAAGAGACTAACTCTTACATGCTCCGTTGAAAATCTAATTTCTACAGATACCAACATTACGTTATCTACCAATCCGTTTTCGCTAATATGCTGAAACTAGCCACGAACGTAGAAACGTAGAACGCGTCAGCTGACACGACCTATCTTATGAGAATGTCGTGTTAACGAAAACTCACCACCGTATGACGGTGACGTAGCCGTTGCTCGTAGCGGAGAGAATCAAATGCAATTTTGTATGTTCTTACGTACGGCAAGTACGTACGGGCACTACGTCGGTGGCTAGTTGAACCATTATGGCTTTGTATGAAATAGATCGGAACAGCTGATCCGTCACTTACCGATACATGTTGACTAATCGCACTTTTAACTGTCATTCGAAAACCGAGATTTGCTATAAAAACGCTGTCCTTTAACATTCTAATCTTAAAAAACCTAGAACTGTATCTTTTTTAAAATAGTTACAAATACCAATGCAATTACTCAATACGTATGAACGGCGCCATTAACAAAAGACGTGCCATGATATAGCCGAAGCCCACAGAATACCTTATATACGCCAATCCGTCATACACAACTGACAGCTGACTTAAAATACATGAATTTGTATGAACTGATGCCCAATCACTCCGTGTCCTTCAACGAAATGTATAAAAGACGGCCAACTTTTATCTTTAGCGTACGTGAGGCAAACAGGGTTGCATTTTAACAATAAAAATTATTAAAAAATTTAAAAAATATTAAATATTGCATTAAATGAATGTTCAAATATTTCATTTGAATAAAATACATATATAAATACTAAATAGTAAATTTGCATTTTGTAACGAGTATCGATGGTTGGTTACTCATCACTATTGTGAATGACACGAATATTGGCAGCATCGAAACAAATGTCAACAAAAATAAATAGGCGATAACCAGAACAAGCCAACGAGAACGAAAGAGATGAATCTCGACTACGATAAAGGAAGATTCTGTAGTGTTGCCACAGAGTATAAATAGAGCCAGTGTTGAGAAGGAAAATCAATCAATTTGATCCCGAACGTGATTGCGGAAACATCGATACAGAGGCAAAAGTTGCAAGTACATTTAAGTGTTATTGTAAATAATTGATAGTAAGTAGAGTTGATTGTACATAGAGATGAAAATGAAAATGTAAATTACCCGAACGATTGGGTAAACAATTTACAAATAGTAGAAAATCCACTTAACGAATGTCTGAAGCGTGAACATTACTTAATTCCAACGGTGGAAGATTTGGTAAATGGGTTTTGGCACATGGAATTAGACAAAAAAAGCTCGGATAGGTTCAAGTACCATTTGGTACGAGGTGTGCCAACTTAACTGTGCGCCCGAAATGTTTCAAAAGGAAATGGTAAAGTTCTTCGGGGATATACCAGGGATATAGCAATTTGCGCTGAAAACGAATTGGGCCATGATCGAATCGTAGACGCGGTAATGGTGAGGGCTCGGGCCAACAACATAAAATTTAACACGGGAAAAATTCAATATCGAAAGGGGGAGGTTAGGTTTGTGGGAAATATATTATCCGATGGAAAAATTAGGGCGGATTTGAAATACAGTAATGCAATCTTGAAAATGAAGAGGCCAAATGATAAATCAGCAGTACTGAGGTTCTTGGGTCTTTTAAAATATTTGGCAAGGTACATTCCAAACTTGTCGAACAAAGATGGTATCAAATCGAAAAAGAGTTGCTGGCGATAGTGTTCGCATGCTGTTTATGTTCCTTCTTAAATATCCACAAATGGTGGTAACATATAAACTGGGTAAACAAATACTTGTTTCCGACTGTTTGTTGAGGGCACAGCTATCGGAAATGTCAGAAATTGAAGAAGTATCAGTTGTCATTCATTCGGTAACAAAATCGGTTTGCCTAACGGAAGACAATTAAAATTTATATAGACAAGTACTTGAAAGAGACCCGAAGTACTCGCGTATTTGTAAGTACGTTGAAAACGATTGGCCAAATTATCATCAACTTGAGGAATTGGGGCAACAATTTCATAAATTTAAATCGGAACTACTTTTTGAAAACGGGTGTTTATTTACAAATCACAGGTTAGTTATTCCGTCGGAAATGCAACAAACACTTTCGAATTGATTACATGCGCCGCATTTAGGAATGGAAAAAACATTTGCGCGGGCAAGAATGTTATATTACTGGACAAAAATGAATGCGGAAATTAAGGAACTGGTTGCATGTTGCAAAATCTGTGAAAAGTTCCGACGAAACATTCAAAGGGAGCCATTCAATTTCAAATTCCAGGATTTGGTGCAGTGTGAAAATTTGGTCGATGGTAGATTTACCAGGTCTGAAGCCACACTGATAAAGTCCAATCAGGTTGTTGAGCATGGGCTTCAATCTTTCACATAATACGCTTTATAGGACCTTGTATGCGACGCTCAGGAGACTTATTCCACGGTAGTTGGCGCAGATTGTGGGGTCTGCTTTTTTATGTACGGGACAGAGAACACTGTGCCTCCAATCATCAGGCATGCTTACGTCCGACCATATTCTGCTTATGAGCTGGTGCATGCAGGTGAGCAGCTCATCGCCTCCGGTTTTAAACAACTCGGCAGGCAGGCCATCAGCACCTGCAGCTTTGTTGTTCTTCAGCCTTAAAATTGCCGTTTCAACCTCGTCATAGTCGGGTGGTGGAACATCAATACCATCATCTGTAATTGGGGTTATCGGGCAATCTCCTCCACTGGCGGAATTGTTCGCAGCATCGCCATTCAGTAACGTGGAGAAGTGTTCCCTCCATAGGCTCAGTACACTCTGGACATCTGTAACCAGATTCCCATATCCATCACGACAAGAAGAGGCACGACAAGAGAGGAAGAAAAACATCTTAAAAATATACTCTAAAAATTTCAGACCGAAATTTTGAATATTTTTAAAGTTATAGCTAAAATAAGAGAGCGCGCCGTATTGTGTATGAATCTGTTGTCAAAACTTTAAAAGCGTTTTTCCCAAAACCGTGTTTTATAAATTTCGGGGAAGCACTGACTCAAAACTATTCAACTGAAATGGCCTTTAAAACATTTAATTTTTTAATAATAAACTATTTTATTTAAACAATTTATCAAGAAAAAAAATTAGATTTTGAGTACTTTTTTCACAAGTCCACCATTTTGTTTTTTATGTATATATATGTATAGGTTAGTTCATTAAAATTTTTTTTGAATTTTTTATTTCAGATGACCAGAAGGCTATGTGCTTCCACGAACCAACTCATCTTTTTTTCGAGGACTCCACTCTGACGTCAAAATATCAAAACAAATTAATGTAAAATTAACTTAAAAAAAAATTGTTTTCTATACTTGAAGACACAAATAAAAACGTAAAAATTTTAAAACAATCGCATTTTATTTTCTTGCTAAAAAAATTAATCTCTTCATTAGTAAATAAAAATTTTTAATATTTTGCGAAAAGACGCTAAGAAACTCAGTGAGTTATTTCGGTGATTTTTTTTTTTAGAAAAAAAAAAAATAAACAAAACAATAATATCGTTTGCAAACATTTTGTTTATAATATGAGTGTTCAGCGCTCTCCTCTCCGACAACGGCAATCGCCTGTTAATGTTGTGTAAACAATAATTTGCAATCACCCGCGCAAACCCCCCCGATAAGTGCATATTAAAAAAAAAACAGTTGATACACACTGCACAAGTGAAAGTAACAGTGCAAATCTTTTGCCTGTACATATTCCTCACTCTAACACTACATCAAAATTTGCAACAACAATAAATACAGACAAAAAAAATAATTTATTCTCTCGTGAGATACTATCTCCCTCTATACCGTGGAGTGTACAATGCGCTTCTCCTGCTGTAACACCAACAGCTACAACATCAAAGCAAACAAATAACGGCCTTTCTACTGAAGTGCATGACCCAGTAGTTAAAGAAACTAGTGCGATGACTAATGAAGGACCAGTTGCTGTTCAAACTGGAATTGATCGCTACATTACTGTAGTAAAGCGAAAAAGAAGTCCACAAAATTCAAAACAAATGAATTCAACAAAAATTCAGAAGCAGAACACTGCCCCTATTAGTTCGGAAAATAGATACGCTTTGCTTTCAGGTGATGAAAGTGACGAAAATATTATCTCCAAGAAAAATTTCAAACCCCCACCCATTTTCTTAAGAGAACGCAACTCAGATAAGTTGATTTCTAGAATTACAAGTCTTATAGGCCCAAAGAATTTCCACGTTGTTCCTATTCGCAAAGGCCAAATTGAGGAAACGAAAGTGCAAATCTACAGCGAAACTCATTATCGCAAAGTAATTGCGAAATTTGATGCTGTAAAAAAGAATTACTACACATATCAGCTAAAAAGTATTAAAGGCTTAATCGTAGTACTCAAAGGCGTCGAACCCAACGTTGACATTAACGAAATCAAACTTGCCCTTCAGGAAGAAGGGTTTCAAGCCAAAACAGTATTCAACATTCTCAACAAGAGCAATATACCTCAACCGTTATATCGTATTGAGCTTCAGCCTGAAACAAAACCCCTAAAAAAAGGTGAAGTACACCCCATATATAAAATTCGATATTTATTGCATCGCAAAATCACAATCGAAGAACCCTATAAGAGAACTGGACCTCCTCAGTGCAGTAACTGCCAAGAATATGGACATACTAAGACATATTGTACCCTGCCAGCTGTTTGTGTGATTTGTGGAGATCTCCATAAATCAAACATATGCCCAAAATCTAGAGACGATGCTAGCATGAAAAAATGCAGGAATTGTGGAGGTAATCACACCCCAAATTATAGAGGTTGCCCAGTATATACAACCCTAAAGCTAAATTTCTCCGCTAGCAATCAACCTCTAAAACCAGTTGAGCAAACTCAGATAGCCAACTCAAGAAAGAGACAAAATATTGATGCAACACAACTCTTCTCTGCAATCCCAAACAATAATCAAACCAATTCATACGCTAGCGTGTTAAAACAAAACCCACACCAACAAAGCAATGTAAATAATGAGCAGAAACACTCACTACCCACCCAACAGCCAAGTACCCTTGAACATTTGCTTCAAACATTAATTCAGAATATGAACCAATTCATGAACTCAATGCAAACAATGGTGCAAGAAATGATGAAAAATCAATCGATGTTACTCCAAACATTGCTATCCAGACCATGAGTTGTCTCAAGATATGCCACTGGAACGCCAACGGCTTAAGCCACCACCGTTTGGAGCTAATTCAATTCCTTGAATCCAGCCAAATCGACATAATGATGATATCTGAGACCCACTTCACTGACAAAAATTTCTACCAAATACCATATTACAAACTGTACACCAAAAATCATCCGCATGGTAAGGCACGCGGAGGAACTGCCATATTGATAAAAAGCAGAATAAAACATCATGTTCTCGAAGATTTCAGTAGCGTCTACTTGCAAGCAACATCTATATGTCTGGAAGAATACATCTCTAAGCTAGTAATATCTGCGATATACTGTCCCCCAAGATACAGTATTACCGAACAGCAATATAAAGAATTTTTCTCAACTCTTGGTAGCAAATTCTTGGTTGCTGGCGATTTCAACGCCAAACACACTCACTGGGGCTCCCGCTTAATAACTCCAAAAGGCAGAAGACTATGTTCAATCATCACTAACCACGGCTACGATGTTATTTCAAATGGTCAACCGACATATTGGCCGACGGACAAGAGGAAAATACCCGATCTCATAGATTTTGGAGTCGCCAAAGGTTTGCAGATGGAAAATATCTCCACAGAGTGTAATTATGATCTATCATCTGACCACTCACCCACGGTAATATCTATAAAATCACCAAGCCCCCAAAGCAATTGCGTTAGAAAGAAAATAGACTGGTTAAAATTCAAGAAATATATAAATTCCCATCTTCCTCTGAGTACTGTATTAAGAAATGGACACGATGTAGACTCAGCACTCGAAAAATTCAACCAGCTGCTCACATTAGCTCTCAGCTCAGCCATCTGCACAAAGGTATGCAAGCAATCAAACTATAGCCCATACACACCAGCCGATATTGAATTGCTAGTAAGACAGAAAAGAAGACTCTGAAGACAATGGCAAGAATTCAGATCACCGAATCTGAAAACACAGCTACAGCACTGCACTCGAAAGTTAAAGCAAGCCTTAAAAAATAAAAACAACAAAGAGTTAGAAGAGCACATAGCAAAATTAACACCTGGTGAAGCGTCAGACTACTCTTTGTGGAAATCAGCAAAAAATTCAAATCGGCCAATTCTCACTGATTCCCCCATCCGTTTGAGTGACGGTAATTGGGCTAGAAGCAACTGTGAGAAGGGTTTGGCTTTTGCAAACCACCTAAAAAGTGTGTTTACACCCAATCCACCCTCTTCACAGTCCTCATTACCAATATTAACTTCTCAACCTTGCTCAATAACGCTCAAAATTAAAAAAAAGGACATATTCAAAGCAATTTATAAAGATTTAAGCCCCAAAAAATCACCTGGTCCAGATAAAATTACCGGTAAAATGATAAAAGAGCTACCTCCGGCTTCAGTCATTCATCTGATGCACATTTTCAATGCTATCCTTCGTATTAAACACTATCCCAAATGCTGGAAAACTTCAAAAATTATTATGATAGCAAAACCAGGAAAAGACCCTACAAAAGTTGCATCGTACAGACCTATCAGCCTCCTGCCTCTACTTTCTAAAGTATTCGAAAAGCTACTTGTCATGAATATAACTCCATTTATTAATCTCAACCAACTGATTCCTCAACATCAGTTTGGATTTAGAAAACAGCACGGCACAATAGAACAAGTCCACCGCATTGTAACTCTGATAAGGAACACTTTTGAAGAAAAAAAGTATTGCTCAGCTGTCTTTCTTGATATCACTCAAGCTTTCGATAAAGTATGGCACGATGGCCTTATTTACAAACTCAAACTGTTACTGCCTGCAAATGTCTCCTCATTGCTTAGTAGCTACCTCACGAAAAGACAATTTCTCGTACATCACAAGGATTACACAACAAATCCATTGGATATTCACGCTGGCGTTCCTCAGGGAAGCGTTTTGGGCCCCTTACTGTATCTCTTATACACTACAGATATGCCCAGCAATAACTATACATTTATATCGACCTTTGCAGATGATACGGCAATATTGTGCACTCGCTCTAACCCCATAGAAGCTACTAAACTCCTGCAGACTCATATCGATTCTCTCGAAATCTGGCTAGCAAAATGGCGTATAAAAGTCAATGAATCAAAGAGCGTACATGTAACCTTCACGCTAAGGCCAGATACATGTCCCCCACTTAAAATTAATGGCCAATCAGTTCCACAAAGTTCCTCAACAAAGTACTTGGGTATTCACCTCTACAGAAGGATGATCTGGAAAAATCACATAGAGGCAAAGAAAACTCAGATCAAGCTTAAAATTAATCAGTTATGGTGGCTGATACACAAATATCAAAGTTGAATCTCGAATACAAAGTGCTATTATATAAAGCAATCCTGAAGCCAATCTGGACTTATGGTATTCAGTTTTGGGGCACCGCATCTCCCAAGCGAATACAATCCAAGTGTCTGCGAATTATTGTAAACGCGCCTTGGTATATGAGGAACGTTAACATCCATCGAGATTTAAATGTACCCACAATTTCTGAGGAAGTTGCAATGTCTTGCAGAAGCTACATTCAAAAATTACACAGTCATCCGAATCCCCTTGCTAGGCAATTGTTGCTGAACACGAGGCATCGTCGATTAAAAAGAAAAGACACACTGAATATGCTATGAAATTGCTATACCTCGTGACTCAACAAATTGTGATGGAACGTTGGGAATATCACATAATTTTATTTAGTTTGTAAGATTTGATTACTTATTGTTAGTTTCTAAGTAATTTTAGAAAGATCCAATAAAAAGGCTTGTAAAAAAAAAAAAAAAAAATTAGTAACTATGATTTTTAATTTTGATGATGATCTCTTCAGGGTATCTCGTTCTATTGAATCGATGATATCTCTGTCGTCAGATGGAGTTGTACTTTCACAGCCATCATTGTCCTGAAAAAGGCAAGTAAAATAATGTTCTTTTTCAGATTTTTCAATATAACTTCCAGGTTTGTTTTCTTCCTCAATGAACCTGACGTCTCTACTATTCACAACGGATCGTTTTCTTAGAATCTACAGTCTATAGGACTTCTGCCTTCCGCATATCCGAGTAGTACGCCTTCCACAGATTTCGGATCGAATTTGCCGATGTTTGCTCCTTTGATGAGGGTGAAACTTTTGGCTCCAATTTCCCTCAAATGTTCAACATTAGGTTTCTCACCGTACCACAATTCCTCTGGTGTTTTGTTTCCGTTATGTTTATTAGGGCATCTATTTCTAATGCATCTAATGCCCATAATGCATCCGGCAGGCCTTTATCTAATTTAATACACCTTGCCATTACGACAAGCGTTTGATTTGTTCGTTCTGAAAGACCATTTTGTTCTGGTGCTTGCGGAAACGTAGTTTGATGTATTATTCCAGCATTGTCCAAAAAATTTTCAAAGTTTCGATTACAATATTCCGTTCCGTTGTCAGTTCTGAGAACTTGTCAACAAGTGCCTTGAATGAGATGAATGTCTCGAGAGCGTCACTCTTTTTGTTCAAAAAATAAACAAAAATCTTTCTCGAAAAATCATCAACAAACGTTATAAAATATTTAGATTTCCCAAGGATTCGTACCGCATTGGTCCACATATATCAGAGCGAATTATCTGTAACGGTTTTGTGGTTTTCGTTTGGCTTTCAGCGAAAGGTAATTAAGTTTGTTTGGCTTTAATACACGCTGTGCATTTGATATCATCTTTAAATTTATCGGGAAGTCCGAACACCATATTGCTTGACAGAATTGTAGTTCAGATGACCCAAACGTTTGTGCCATTTTGGATTGGAGTGAGCTCTCCTTCACGATGAAACCCTGTTCAAATTGACTGTCAGCTGTTTGCGTACTGTTCCCGTTTTCAGTATTCGCCTTACAATCCTTGGCCATATGGCATAGCACAATTAAAACAGTTGTAAGGAAAGTTAGCAATTTTATTTCTGCACGGCATTGTTCTGTTTGGTTTCATATGTCGAACGCTTAAGACATTGTTCTTATTGGTGTGTTTTCTTCTTTCTGTCGCCTACTTCTAATAAGCGAGTACATACAGTAGTTACGGCTGAATATTCGCCCTGAGCATCGAATGATGATTGAATGTCCTTGTACTCCTCGGACAGTCCATCCAAGAGTACCACAGGTCGTTATCTAAATGCGCCTTTAGTTCTGCCAGCCGATTAACAATAGCTTTTAGTTCTCTCACATACTCTCCCACTGATTGTCCTGGTGACATTCTCAGGTTAGTAAGTTTTCTAAATTCTTTGGTTTTTTGTTGTGGACCAGTTTTTCCGAAACTCTGTGCAAGGTATTCCCAAATATCCTTGGATGTTTTTAAATTGGTGGTGAGTGACACAATATTTCGCTCAATAGCTAATATGAGCTCCCCTTTCGCGTTTAAGTCTCATTGCTCGCAGTTATATACTGCCAAATGTTCGTGGTCACGTTACACCCATAGTTGGTTGGTGACTACTGCTTTGTCTTGTCGACGTGAATTTTTAACTATTGACAACATTGTTAATCTAATAAGATTAAATGAATCATCTGGACTGATGTACATTATATGGCGGTACTTGAAAATTACAATTGTTCCTGTTTCAAATGTTGGTTCGACTTTCGATGCCAGTATAATTATTGCTATCTACTTGTGTGTACACATTGTAGCTGTAGCTGATTGTACATTAAGAAATTAATTGGAGTAACTATAACTGAGACGAGAAAATACAAATTGTGGGAAAACCTGGCGTACGCGAGCATATACTCCGCCAACCAAACTAAGAGTTAAAAAAATTAAAAAAAAGAATATCTGATTGTTTTATTATTTTATATCTTTTCGTCTTGCAGTTGAACATTGTTGAGATCGGTGGAAAACATTACGAGATCGGTTCGTGAAAGAGGCGAATAACAAAGTAAAATCAGGCAGTGCTGTCTGAGAGTTTAGAGCTAAATGGAAGTACGTGGATGCAATGGCTTTCTTGAGAGATTACGTTGCGCCTAGGCCGTAAGTTACTAGTTCACAGAAACATGTATCCTCAACATCTTATAATAATTTCTCATGTTAAATACCAGATTGAATCTCAAAAACTTGTCTATTTCCTTAACATTTAGTTCCATTTTGATTATAAATTGGAAATGACTATAAAATATCGAGAATAATGGAATTTTTAAAATTTGTAACTAAGTGCACTCGACATTTTAAAGAATGCTTAATTTATTGTAGAACCACAACTAGTAAAGTGGAAACCAAGATATTTTATACACAAGATTCGGAGTACACGGGACTGAATTCACCTGAAATTTATAATGATGACAACCTGCTCTTCACAGCTTCTGCTAACCCATTAACACCAAAAACGGACAACTTGAAGAAATAGAAAAAATTTTTATTTTAAGACGATCTTAAGTTTGACAATAACCATGGGGCATTTTGTATTCCTATGATATCTTTCAAAAAGTATACACGTGAAGTATGTGGATTTTGGGAAGTAGATTTTTTTTGCTTTTTCTTTTTATTTTGAGGCCAATGCAGCAATTAAACTCAATTGTGATTTTAAGTTCCTTTTTTGAAAGTATTTGTGTATGTATTTAAATATATACATATATTTATATACATACATTACATTATTATTTTATATAAATATATAAAATAATAATGACTAATAAAAAGCAAGTGTATTAATTATTAGAAATATATCCCGGAATTCCGGAGCTAGAACTTTTTAGCGGCATTGTTGGAGTGTAACCGTCGTGCTTTCATTAATGGCTCTGCATTTTGACTCCGCAACCCTGGAACAACCGTATCACCCTGGTAGGAATCAGAGT
Organism: Megamerina dolium; assembly: GCA_963854835.1. Lineage (NCBI taxonomy): Eukaryota > Metazoa > Arthropoda > Insecta > Diptera > Megamerinidae > Megamerina > Megamerina dolium. The sequence goes on along the minus strand of OY978529.1, from coordinate 26,736,560 downwards.
ATAATGGAGGACAGTAGCTCATACATTTTTGCAAAATTGTGCTACAAAACTGCAGCTTCTACTCGGATTCGCCTCCTTTCGGACTCATGTTAAGCGGCCCAAGCAATACCCTTCATCGACTGACTAAAATGCCGAACGCGTTTTTTATTGTTCTCCTTGCCCATGAAAGTCGCTTTTTGAAAAGTTCTTTGTCAGGTAGCAATAAGGTTCCAGGGTGTAGCCTCATCATATTTTTCCTTAGTGGAAACGCTGCATCGCCAACAAAATCATCAAGATATTCAACTAAATATCAAACATCTTACCTTTGTAGTTATAATCAAGTCAGCCAGATTTTGCCGGGCAAACACATGCTTTTAATCAATTACACCTACGGAATGTTTCCATTATTTAATTATCATATGAACTTTTTCTTGTCTTAACTTTTGATTTTTCTTTGGCTTGCAAATAAAAATAAGCTCTTCATGGTTAAAGCACACTTTTTATGTTTCACCATGGCGGCTGTTATATTAACAGTCTTGGTAACAATCACGTCACGCGTTGTTTTTGTTTTCAATGTAAAATGAAAAAATGAGAGCGAGAGTAAGAGCGTAAGAACTGACCGAAATATGGCTAAAAGAAAAGGACACAGAGAACAAGATATGAATACTAAAATCTAAGAATGATACTGAATAAATGGGGTTAAAAGTAACAAAAAAAATTAGGAATATGGATACTAAAATCTAAAAAAGTAATATTGAATAAGTAGGGTTAAAATGGCAAAGAATTAAGAATACTAATAATACACAAGCAAGGCGATTAAAAAAAACCCAAAGAAATACATACGAATAATAATACTACAATCTAAGATTAATACCAACAATATAATAATAAAGGAAACAGGAATGTTCACTAACTATGGGCTAGTGACACAACCAGATCATAATAATAAAGAGAAAGAGAATAATAGTAAAGAAAAAGCTATAATATATTACAAACAATAGTTCTAAATAAAGAAAGGGAAAAAAAATTAAATAAGCTATACACTACAACGAAATACTATTTCTAATTAACTAATAGCGTAGACAGACGGCAGCCTAATTCCGGATTACCGAGTTAATTCGAATTAATTCGGGCATTAATTGCAGCTAATCCGCATTTTTTTTTTTGTTAAATAAATTTTTTTATTGAATCTTTCTAAAATACTTAGAAACTAACAATAAGTATTCAAATCTCACAAACTAAGTAAAATTATGTGATATTCCCTACGTTCCATCACAATTTGTTGACTCGCGAGGTATAGCAATTTCACAGCATATTCAGTGTGTCTTTTCTTTTTAATCGACGATGCCCCGTGCTCAGCAACAATTGCCTAGCAAGGGGATTCGGATGATTGTGTAATTTTTGAATGTAGCTTCTGCAGGACATTGCAACTTCCTCAGAAATTGTGGGTACATTTAAATCTCGATGGATGTTTACGTTCCTCATATACCAAGGCGCGTTTACAATAATTCGCAGACACTTGGATTGTATTCGCTGCAATTTTTCGATATTTGAGGGAGATGCGGTGCCCCAAAACTGAATACCATAAGTCCAGATTGGCTTCAGGATTGCTTATATAATAGCACTTTGTATTCGAGATTCAACTTTGATCTTTTGTGTATCAGCCACCATAACTGATTAATTTTAAGCTTGATCTGAGTTTTCTTTGCCTCTATGTGATTTTTCCAGGTCAGCCTTCTGTCGAGGTGAATACCCAAGTACTTTGTTGAGGAACATTGTGGAACTGATTGGCCATTAATTTTAAGTGGGGGACATGTATCTGGCCTTAGCGTGAAGGTTACATGTACGCTCTTTGATTCATTGACTTTTATACGCCATTTTGCTAGCCAGATTTCGAGAGAATCGATATGAGTCTGCAGGAGTTTAGTAGCTTCTATGGGGTTAGAGCGAGTGCACAATATTGCCGTATCATCTGCAAAGGTCGATATAAATGTATAGTTATTGCTGGGCATATCTGTAGTGTATAAGAGATACAGTAAGGGGCCCAAAACGCTTCCCTGTGTAATCCTTGTGATGTACGAGAAATTGTCTTTTCGTGAGGTAGCTACTAAGCAATGAGGAGACATTTGCAGGCAGTAATAGTTTGAGTTTGTAAATAAGGCCATCGTGCCATACTTTGTCGAAAGCTTGAGTGATGTCAAGCAAGACAGCTGAGCAATACTTTTTTTCTTCAAAAGTGTTCCTTATCAGAGTTACAATGCGGTGGACTTGTTCTATTGTGCCGTGCTGTTTTCTAAATCCAAACTGATGTTGAGGAATCAGTTGGTTGAGATTAATAAATGGAGTTATATTCATGACAAGTAGCTTTTCGAATACTTTAGAAAGTAGAGGCAGGAGGCTGATAGGTCTGTACGATGCAACTTTTGTAGGGTCTTTTCCTGGTTTTGCTATCATAATAATTTTTGAAGTTTTCCAGCATTTGGGATAGTGTTTAATACGAAGGATAGCATTGAAAATGTGCATGAGATGAATTACTGAAGCTGGAGGTAGCTCTTTTATCATTTTACCGGTAATTTTATCTGGACCAGGTGATTTTTTGGGGTTTAAATCTTTATAAATTGCTTTGAATATTTCCTTTTTTTAATTTTGAGCGGTATTGAGCAAGGTTGAGAAGTTAATTTTGGTAATGAGGACTGTGAAGTGAGTGGATTGGGTGTAAACACATTTTTTAGGTGGTCTGCAAAAGCCAAACTCTTTTCACAGTTGCTTCTAGCCCAATTACCGTCACTCAAACGGATGGGAAAATCAGTGAGAATTGGCCGTTTTAAGTTTTTTGCTGATTTCCACAAAGAGTAGTCTGATGCTTCACCAGGTGTTAATTTGGCTATGTGAACTTCCAACTCTTCGTTGTTTTTATTTTTTACGGCTTGCTTTAACTTTCGAGTGCAGTGCTGTAGCTGTGCTTTCAGATTCGGTGATCTGAATTCTTGCCATTGCCTTCGGAGTCTTCTTTTCTGTCTTACTAGCAATTCAATGTCGGCTGGTGTGTATGGGCTATAGTTTGATTGCTTGCATACCCTTGTGCAGGTGGCTGAGCTGAGAGCTAATGAGAGCAGCTGGTTGAATTTTTCGAGTGCTGAGTCTACATCGTGTCCATTTCTTAATACAGTACTTAAAGGAAGATGGGAATTTATATATTTCTTAAATTTCAACCAGTCTATTTTCTTTTTTACGCAATTGCCTTGGGGGCTTGGTGATTTTATAGATATTACCGTGGGTGAGTGGTCAGATGATAGATCATAATTACACTCTGTGTAGATATTTTCCATCTGCAAACCTTCCGCATTAACTCTATAAGTTAATTCTCAAAATGAAAGAGGATTAGGGCAATTTGCGATGGCAACACTGCTGAAAATTTTCTATTGTGAATTTTTCTCGATCCATTTTACAAAATATTAGGTTTGTTCGCTAACAAAAAACTTTCAACAATTGTTAACAGTTTTCAACATGAAAAGCGTTAGCGAACAAATAAATTTAGTTGTCAATTACGAACTGTGAATGTCAATTTACAAGTTTCTGATAGTTTTCACTTCACGTACTTCTTGTAGATTTTCTCATATCGAGAGTGACGGTTGACAGAAATTGATAGTGATAGTAATGTAAGTGAGCAGACCTAATAAAACAGAAATCAGCCGTTTAGTTAATCCGCAATACTGCCGTCTGTCCGGTTAATATTTTTTTTTCAGATTAAGTGCGCCGATAATCCGGATTAACGCTGCCGTCTGTCTCGGCTATAAGGCAGTTCATGAATTACAAATGGTAAGTGTCGCTTTTAAAGGTGGACAGAGTAAATGCACAAAAGCTGAAAGTTTCTTTTCTCTCCTTGATTCGCGTAGTCCGAGAAGTATAATTAAGAGATCATGTGTGCCACGATGTACTGATGGAAGATTGCGCTGAACGAATTTTACAGGAGTGAGTAATACTAAATTACGAACTTATGATGATGTCATTTTTTTGATAAAAGTTGACAATCAATATGTGCTGCATCAACTGTTTGTGCTTCCAGATTCTGACCTTTCTGCGCCTTTACTTATCGGACGTGTTCTCTTAAGGGAATTTAATATATTTTTATGCAAGCTTAAGCTCAAATATGTGTATTGAAAGACTGATTGAATTAATAGAAAGATTCACAATATATGATTGGGGCAAAGGGGAATAAATTTCCTTGACGTATTTGCCACGTCACTGCAGGCGATATCACCTTAACGACTTTCATCTACGCACGCTAATGTTATCCACGATTTTAGGTTAAGCAAGTGAGGCTCTCTCTTTTTACACTCTATCTTCTTCCGCCGCGAGCCGATTCACAAATTATCTACTTGGGATCATGACGACGTACTCGCTAGCCGAAGAGATACACACTTAAGCCAATACTCCACCGGGAGTGACAACAAGGATCACATTGCCTTGGACCTACTCCAGGTGGAGCTATTAGGGTTACTGAGCAACATGCACGCAGAGTTGCAATGACCTACCAACCCCTCACCATATTACTAAGCCACCAGGCGTCAGATCCACCACCCATAACCACAGAATGCACACTCAATCTACACATTTATACATTTATACATTTTCGCCAGGTGAGTTATAGGACCACTCTTCCCTGGGATTGGCAGCCCATGCTGTGCCATGTATACATTGGACACAGAAAAACATGCTATTTAAAATTTCAAACAAAAGTTATTGAATGAAACAAGAAAGATAATATGTAATGAGAAAGGCATGGGGAAAAGTATCTGGCCTTCAAAACAAATTTATTCGTAAGCCAACTTATCCAAAAACATTTTCAAAAAAAACCTGTGTGGCGGTTCTCAAACCCCTAAAATTCTATCAATGATAACCAAACCTAAAAAAAAACTTGAAATAAAATTTTAGCCAAACAAAAACAAATAAAACAAAACCAATACTACCATTGGGCGCCATTATTGTTACATTATAATATATATAACATCGTCAATGTTACATATACCTACAGAAAAACAAACATACTTGACATAACAAAACACCCACTCACAAGAAACACAATCACTAGATGCTTTTATCTATCATTTCTATTGGGCGCCATTATTGTCTATTCGCGCTGATATCACAATCTCGACAATTCCCAGACTAGCACACAGCATGGGTCGTGGTTCTCAACCCGTCGAGAAATGATGGTGAATAGACAATAAAGCCCATCTGTCCACAACGAACCGACGGACCAACACATACACACAAGACACACATTCACCCATCACCTGTTGTATACACACGCATTCACATACCTCATTTGCAATTAACCAAAAAAAAAAAACGGGCTGATCTTAATCATCCAGGAGCCTGGGCGCGCGTACCCCCCCTACCAGGATTACACCGGGACATTGCAATCCCAGAAAAACAACGAACGCTAATGCCCCCTAAACAACAATTTAGCACATAATTTTTTTTTTTGCTTATACAGTATTGTTACGTTTTTATTCTGTGAACGTTTAATTCTATTTGAATTACCTTGTTCGATCACTGGATTCTGTTAATGATAACTGCAACACTTATTTTATACAACTATATACAGCAACAATTTATTTAATAATCTCTATTTACAATCAACACTGTTTACAATCAACTATTTACTATAACACTTAAATGTACTTGCAACTTTTGCCTCTGTATAAATGTTTTCGCAATCACGTTCGGAATTAGATTGATTCTCCTTCTCAACACTGGCTCTATTTATACTCTGTTGGCAACACCCCAGAATCTCCGTTATCGAGATTCTTCTCTTCCTTTCTCGTTGGCTTGTTCTGGTTATCGCTTATTTCTTTTTGTTGACATTCGTTTCGATGCTGCCAATAGTGTCAGTCACAATATTGATGAGTAATCAACTATCGATACTCGTTACAATGCCCTCCTCTTAACCTTGTTCGTCCCGAACAAGTTTTTATACTTCCCCTCGATATGGCACAAGTCGCTCCAAGTGCACTACTTTAAACTTTGCTCTTTTATTCCAGGCACGTTGAATACGATACACTACGTCATTTATCTTTGCTCTAATCTCATATGGTCCTTCCCAATGAGTCTGTAGTTTAGGGGACAGGCCTTTCTTTCGTTGTGGATTATGAAGCATTACAAGCTCTCCTTCATAGAACCCTTTTGAATTTGCTTTCAAGTCATACCTGGCCTTCATCTTATCGCTTATCATCTGCGACCGCTCTCTGATGAACTGATGTACTTCATCCAACTGTTCCCGCTTTTCGCTAGTATAATTACCTTCGGTAGATCTCGTTGGTGTTACAACTCCAAATTTTAAATCAGCTGGCAGTCTTAACTCGTTTCCAAAAATTGCCATTGCCGGTGTAGTAGCCGTCGTATCATGTTGTGCGCATCGATATGCCATGAGGAACATTGGTATATGTACATCCCAGTCTCTTTGGTATTTATCTACGACTTTTCTCAAATATTCCTCCAAGGTACGGTTAAATCGTTCTACCATGCCATCAGATTGTGGATGCAAAGGTGTTGTACGAATTTTGTATATACCCAGCATACGGCATATCTCTTGGAATACAACTGATTCGAAATTTCGACCTTGGTCTGAGTGTAACTCCATCGGTACACCAAAACGAGTAACCCATTGGTTGACGAATACATCCGCAACTGTACTAGCTTCCTGATTTGGAATGGGGTATACTTCAGGCCATTTACTGAAGTAATCTATAACCACCAGAACATACTTGTTTCCTGCGTTGCTTATTGGAAATGGCCCAGCTATGTCCATAGCAATTCGCTCAAATGGAGCACCCACGGTGTATTGGTGCATCTTACCTCGACTTTTCTTAGTGGGACCTTTGGCCATTGCACATTGATTACACTTCCGAATCCAATCAGCGACATGGTCATGACATCCAACCCAATAAAATCGTTTCTTTATTTTCTCGACGGTTTTGGTGATTCCCAAATGCCCTCCACTGGAGGCATTGTGATACTCAGCTATCACTTCATTTATTCTTGCCTTGGGTACCACTAGAAGATCATTAGTGATTTTTCCATCCTCACTTTCCCATGCTCGGAATAAACATCCGTCTCGTAAGTGCAGGCTTTGCCACTGCGCCCAGTATGCCTTCGTTATTGGACTCTCATTAGCCATTTCTTGCCAATTTGGACGTATGCTCTGCTCCTTATATTCCATAATCTTTGCGAGATCTGGGTCGTTCCGTTGATCTTCTTGAACTCGTTCGGTTGTCCATGACTCTTCCGATAATACATTCGTAAGTCGTAGGTTAACAATGTGATTCTGGCTTCCTACCCGAGAACAATGTTTACTATCTACGGTGCAAGTACGATGATATGGAGTAACAGCTTTACCACGATGAATGACATCACGATCTTCCTTTCGTTGTCCTGGTGAATTCGATCTTTGTTGCTTGCGTCGTAGCCGACAATTACGCGCCATGTGTCCTCTTCGATGGCATATGAAGCACTTACCGGTAAATTTATTTTTGCGTTGATTCCTTGTTCTACCTTTAGGCTTCATATTCGATTGAATGCAATCACGCGCTATATGCCCTCGTTTGTCGCAAATGAAGCACTTACCATTAAATTTGTTTTCACGTCGACCTGTTGTTACTTCAGGCTGAACTACTGATTTTACTGCCTGACTCACTGCTTCAACCAGATCTGTTGTTTCTGTTTCTAATTGGCGTACCCGTGGCATTGGTCGACACATGAAACTGGCGGCTTCAAACGTCAAGGCACTACTGACTGTTTCGGCATAAGTATTCCTGGGCGACATGACTAGGGCACGCTTTGTCTCTCCATCACGTATGCCATCTATGAAAGCCTCTATTTTGATTTTTTCGACAAACTCTTCCGAATTACCGGAGAACGCTAGATGACATAAGCGCTCAATATCGGAAGCGAATTCCTGAAGGCTCTCATTACTCCGTTGCACTCGCGATCTCAATTCAACTCGATGTAATTGACTCTTGTATTCATTTCCATATTTTCGCTGGAGTGTGTCCATCAGTGACTGATAGCTACCACAATCTTTTTCTGGAACCATCTGTAACACCTCGGAAGCATTACCTTTTAATGCGACTATTAAAGCAGCAGTCTTGTCGCTATCATCCCATTGATTCTTCGAAGCTGCTGTCTCGAATTGAAGCTTGAAGATATTGAATGGCGTGCTTCCGTCAAATGTTGGTGGCTTTAGTTTGATTGTGCTTGAATCTCGAATCACTGATGTGGCTGGTCCATTTATTTTTAGTTGGTTGAGATCGTGCTGTAATTTCTCGAACTTATCTTCCAAATCATCTACATGTTCCTTCAGATCTGTAACCTTTTCATTAACGGCTCCGGAAATTTCATCTACATGTTCTTTTAGTTCTGCAACTTTCTCATTAATAGCTCCGGAAATTTCCTGAAATCTAAATTCAATTCCTTTTTGTAGATTTTCGATGACGTGTTCTTGGCGAGCCGAACCTTCTTGAATTTCCATACGCAATTCACTAATAACGCCCTCTTGGCGTACCGAATGTTCTTGAAGCTTGGAGTCAATTGTTTTCTGGAACTCTCCCATAGAGTTTTCTTGACGTACCGAATGTTCTTGAAACTTGGAGTCAATGCGAGACGCATTTTCTTGTAGCTGTTGTTGCTGCTGTTGCATCATGGTTTTCATGAATTCCATGAGTTGACCACTCGAATCTATTTTGATATCTTCCTCAGCGTGCACAACTGCTTGTATATCGGCTTCCTCGAAGAACTCATGTTCTTCTACATTAATTCCCTTAGCCTCCATAGCTTGCCTCAGCCTCACCAGCAGTTCCGCCTTTGCACCTGATGACGATAGATTCATCTCTACCAACAGCTTTTTAAGCTGGTCCACTTTTAGTTGGTCAATTTTCACCATCTTTACAGAATCCCACTTCTGACACCAATTGTTACGTTTTTATTCTGTGAACGTTTAATTCTATTTGAATTACCTTGTTCGATCACTGGATTCTGTTAATGATAACTGCAACACTTATTTTATACAACTATATACAGCAACAATTTATTTAATAAACTCTATTTACAATCAACACTGTTTACAATCAACTATTTACTATAACCCTTAAATGTACTTGCAACTTTTGCCTCTGTATAAATGTTTTCGCAATCACGTTCGGAATTAGATTGATTCTCCTTCTCAACACTGGCTCTATTTATACTCTGTTGGCAACACCCCAGAATCTTCCGTTATCGAGATTCTTCTCTTCCTTTCTCGTTGGCTTGTTTTGGTTATCGCTTATTTCTTTTTGTTGACATTCGTTTCGATGCTGCCAATAGTGTCAGTCACAATAGTGATGAGTAATCAACTATCGATACTCGTTACACTGCCCTCCTCTTAACCTTGTTCGTCCCGAACAAGTTTTTATACTTCCCCTCGATATGGCGCAAGTAGCTCCAAGTGCACTACTTTAAACTTTGCTCTTTTATTCCAGGCACGTTGAATACGATACACTACGTCATTTATCTTTGCTATAATCTCATATGGTCCTTCCCAATGAGTCTGTAGTTTAGGGGACAGGCCTTTCTTTCGTTGTGGATTATGAAGCATTACAAGCTCTCCTTCATAGAACCCTTTTGAATTTGCTTTCAAGTCATACCTGGCCTTCATCTTATCGCTTATCATCTGCGACCGCTCTCTGATGAACTGATGTACTTCATCCAACTGTTCCCGCTTTTCACTAGTATAATTACCTTCGGTTGATCTCGTTGGTGTTACGACTCCAAATTTTAAATCAGCTGGCAGTCTTAACTCGTTTCCAAAAACTGCCATTGCCGGTGTAGTAGCCGTCGTATCATGTTGTGCGCATCGATATGCCATGAGGAACATTGGTATATGTACATCCCAGTCTCTTTGGTATTTATCTACGACTTTTCTCAAATATTCCTCCAAGGTACGGTTAAATCGTTCTACCATGCCATCAGATTGTGGATGCAAAGGTGTTGTACGAGTTTTGTATATACCCAGCATACGGCATATCTCTTGGAATACAACTGATTCGAAATTTCGACCTTGGTCTGAGTGTAACTCCATCGGTACACCAAAACGAGTAACAAATTGGTTGACGAATACATCCGCAACTGTACTAGCTTCCTGATTTGGAATGGGGTATACTTCAGGCCATTTACTGAAGTAATCTATAACCACCAGAACATACTTGTTTCCTGCGTTGCTTATTGGAAATGGTCCAGCTATATCCATAGCAATTCGCTCGAATGGAGCACCCACGGTGTATTGGTGCATCTTACCTCGACTTTTCTTAGTGGGACCTTTGGCCATTGCACATTGATTACACTTCCGAATCCAATCAGCGACATGGTCATGACATCCAACCCAATAAAATCGTTTCTTTATTTTCTCGACGGTTTTGGTGATTCCCAAATGCCCTCCACTGGAGGCATTGTGATACTCAGCTATCACTTCATTTATTCTTGCCTTGGGTACCACTAGCAGATCATAAGTGATTTTTCCATCTTCACTTTCCCATGTTCGGAATAAACATCCGTCTCGTAAGTGCAGGCTTTGCCACTGCGCCCAGTATGCCTTTGCTATTGGACTCTCATTAGCCATTTCTTGCCAATCTGGACGTATGCCCTGCTCCTTGTATTTAATGATCTTTGAGAGATCTGGGTCGTTCCGTTGATCTTCTTGAACTCGTTCGGTGGTCCATGACTCTTCCGACAATACATTCGTAAGACGTAGGTTAACAATGTGATTCTGGTTTCTTTCCCGAGAACAATGTTTACTATCTACGGTGCAAGTACGATGATATGGAGTAACAGCTTTACCACGATGAATGACATCACGATCTTCCTTTCGTTGTCCTGGTGAATTCGATCTTTGTTGCTTGCGTCGTAGCCGACAATTACGCGCCATGTGTCCTCTTCGATGGCATATGAAGCACTTACCGGTAAATTTATTTTTGTGTTGATTCCTTGTTCTTCCTTTAGGCTTCATACTCGATTGATTGCAATCACGAGCTATATGCCCTCGTTTGTCGCAAATGAAGCACTTACCATTAAATTTGGTTTCGCGTCGACCTGCTCTTACTTCAGACTGAACTACTGATTTTACTGCCTGACGCACTGCTTCAACCAGATGTGATGTTTTCCCCTCTAGTTTGCGTACTCCTTGCACTGGTCGACACATTAAGCTGGCGGCTTCATATGTCAAAGCGCTACTGACTGTTTCGGCATATGTTTTCCTGGGTGACATGACTAGGGCACGCTTTGTCTCTCCATCACGTATGCCATCTATGAATGCCTCTATTTTTATTTTTTCTACGAACTCTTCCGAATTACCGGAGAACGCTAGATGACATAAGCGCTCAATATCGGAAGCGAATTCCTGAAGGCTCTCATTACTCCGTTGCACTCGTGATCTCAATTCCACTCGATGTAATTGACTCTTGTATTCATTTCCATATTTTCGCTGGAGTGTGTCCATCAGTGACTGATAGCTACCACGATCTGTCTCTGGAATCATCTGTAACACCTCGGAAGCATTACCTTTTAATGCGACTATTAAAGCAGCAGTCTTGTCGCTATCATCCCATTGATTCTTCGAAGCTGTTGTCTCGAATTGAAGCTTGAAGATATTGAATGGCGTGCTTCCGTCAAATGTTGGTGACTTTAGTTTGATTGTACTTGAATCTTTAATCACTGATGTGGCTGGTCCATTTATTTTTAGTTGATTGAGTTCGTGCTGTAATTTCTCGAACTTATCTTCCCAGTCGTCGACATGTTCCTTCAGCTTATCATCCAACTCATCCACGTGTTCTTTCAGCTCTGTGACTTTGTCATTAATAGCTCCGGAAATTTCCTGAAATCTAAGTTCAATTCCTTTTTGTAGATTTTCGATGACGTGTTCTTGGCGAGCCGAATGTTCTTGAAACTTGTAGTCAATTGTTTTCTGGAATTCTCCCATAGCGTTTTCTTGGCGGGACGAACCTTCTTGGATTTTCATACGCAATTCAGCCGAATGTTCTTGAAGCTTGGAGTCAATGCGAGAAGCATTTTGTTGTAATTGTTGTTGCTGCTGTTGCATCATGGTTTTCATAAATTCCATGAGTTGACCACTCGAATCTACCTTGCTCTCTTCCTCAGCGTGCACAACTGCTTGTATATCGGCTTCCTCGAAGAACTCATGTTCTTCTACATTAATTCCCTTAGCCTCCATAAGCTTGCCTCAGCCTCACCAGCAGTTCTGCCTTTGCACCTGATGACGATAGATTCATCTCTACCAACAGCTTTTTAAGCTGGTCCACTTTTAGTTGGTCAATTTTCACCATCTTTACAGAATCCCACTTCTGACACCAATTGTTACGTTTTTATTCTGTGAACGTTTAATTCTATTTGAATTACCTTGTTCGATCACTGGATTCTGTTAATAATAACTGCAACACTTATTTTATACAACTATATACAGCAACAATTTATTTAATAATCTCTATTTACAATCAACTCTGTTTACAATCAACTATTTACTATAACACTTAAATGTACTTGCAACTTTTGCCTCTGTATCAATGTTTTCGCAATCACGTTCGGAATTAGATTGATTTTCCTTCTCAACACTGGCTCTATTTATACTCTGTTGGCAACACCCCAGAATCTTCCTTTATCGAGATTCTTCTCTTCCTTTCTGGTTGGCTTGTTCTGGTTATCGTTTATTTCTTTTTGTTGACATTCGTTTCGATGCTGCCAATAGTGTCAGTCACAATAGTGATGAGTAACCAACTATCGATACTCGTTACAATATATATATATATATATATATATATATATATATATATATATATATATATATATATATATATATATATATATATATATATATATAAATATATATATATTGTTACGTTTTTATTCTGTGAACGTTTAATTCTATTTGAATTACCTTGTTCGATCACTGGATTCTGTTAATAATAACGGCAACACTTATTTTATACAACTATATACAGCAGCAATTTATTTAATAATCTCTATTTGCAATAAACACTGTTTACAATCAACTCCGTTTATAATAACACTACTGTACTTGCAACTTTTGCCTCTGTATCAATGTTTTCGCAATCACCTTCGGAATTAGATTGATTGTTACTTCTCAACACTGGCTCTATTTATACTCTGTTGGCAACACCCCAGAATCTTCCTTTATCGAGATTCTTCTCTTCCTTTCTCGTTGGCTTGTTCTGGTTATCGCTTATTTCTTTTTGTTGACATTCGTTTCGATGCTGCCAATAGAGTGAGTCACAATAGTGATGAGTAATCAACTATTGATACTCGTTACACTGCCCTCCTCTTAACCTTGTTCGTCCCGAACAAGTTTTTATACTTCCCCTCGATATGGCGCAAGTCGCTCCAAGGGCACTACTTTAAACTTTGCTCTTTTATTCCAGGCACGTTGAATGCGATACACTACGTCATTTATCTTTGCTATAATCTCATATGGCCCTTCCCAGTGAGTCTGTAGTTTAGGGGACCGGCCTTTCTTTCGTTGTGGATTATGAAGCATTACAAGCTCTCCTTCATAGAACCCTTTTGAATTCGCTTTCAAGTCATACCTGGCCTTCATCTTATCGCTTATCATCTGCGACCGCTCTCTGATGAACTGATGTACTTCATCCAACTGTTCCCGCTTTTCGCTAGTATAATTACCTTCGGTTGATCTCGTTGGTGTTACGACTTCAAATTTTAAATCAGCTGGCAGTCTTAACTCGTTTCCAAAAATTGCCATTGCCGGTGTAGTAGCCGTCGTATCATGTTGTGCGCATCTATATGCCATGAGGAACATTGGTATATGTACATCCCAGTCTCTTTGGTATTTATCTACGACTTTTCTCAAATATTCCTCCAAGGTACGGTTAAATCGTTCTACCATGCCATCAGATTGTGGATGCAAAGGTGTTGTACGAGTTTTGTATATACCCAGCATACGTCATATCTCTTGGAATACAACTGATTCGAAATTTCGGCCTTGGTCTGAGTGTAACTCCATCGGTACACCAAAACGAGTAACCCATTGGTTGACGAATACATCCGCAACTGTACTAGCGTCTTGATTTGGAATGGGGTATACTTCAGGCCATTTACTGAAGTAATCTATAACCACCAGAACATACTTGTTTCCTGCGTTGCTTATTGGAAATGGCCCAGCTATGTCCATAGCAATTCGCTCGAATGGAGCACCCACGGTGTATTGGTGCATCTTACCTCGGCTTTTCTTAGTGGGACCTTTGGCCATTGCACATTGATTACACTTCCGAATCCAATCAGCGACATGGTCATGACATCCAACCCAATAAAATCGTTTCTTTATTTTCTCGACGGTTTTGGTGATTCCCAAATGCCCTCCACTGGAGGTTTTGGTGATACTCACCTATCACTTCATTTATTCTTGCCTTGAGTACCACTAGAAGATCATTAGTGATTTTTCCATCCTCACTTTCCCATGCTCGGAATAAACATCCGTCTCGTAAGTGCAGGCTTTGCCACTGCGCCCAGTATGCCTTTGCTATTGGACTCTCATTAGCAATTTCTTGCCAATCTGGACGTATGCCCTGCTCCTTGTATTTCATGATCTTTGAGAGATCTGGGCCGTTCCGTTGATCTTCTTGAACTCGTTCGGTTGTCCATGACTCTTCCGATAATACATTCGTAAGTCGTAGGTTAACAATGTGATTCTGGCTTCCTACCCAAGAACAATGTTTACTTTCCATTTTGAAAGGACGACGAGATAGAGCATCCGCGTTGCCGTGATGTCCTCCTTTACGATGTTCGATGGTAAAATCATAACTCTGCAGCCTTTCAATCCAGCGCGCTAATTGTCCTTCTGGGTTTTTAAATTGTAATAACCACCTTAGCGCTGCGTGGTCAGTTCTTAGATGAAATGACTGGCCGTACAAGTATTTATGGAAATACTTTACACATTCCAGTATTGCGAGCAACTCTCTTCGAGTGACACAGTAGTTTCTTTCTGGCTTCGACAGGATTTTACTGTAGTATACTATTACTTTTTCTTGCCCATCTATGATCTGAGAGAGCACACCACCTATTCCATAGCCACTCGCATCTGTGTCCAACACAAACTTTTGTCCAGGATGGCGTTTTTGGATACGCTAATACTGGTGCTGAACAGAGTCTTTCTTTCAGCTGTTCGAATGCTTTCTGTTGGTCTTCGCCCCATACAAATGGTTTGTTCTTTCTTGTTAACTCATGCAGACTGCTGGCGATGTTTGCAAATCCAGGAACAAATCGTCTATAGTAGGTACATAAGCCTAGGAAGCTTCTTAACTCGTGATGATTCGACGGAATAGGCCATTCTTGTACTGCTGCTACTTTCTCCTCGTCGGTATGTACCCCTTCTGTTGTTACTTTATGACCAAGATATTTAACTTCTTGCCTGAAGAGTGAACACTTTTTCATATTCAGTTTAAGCCCTGCTGAATGTATACGCTCAAATACTTCTTTCAACTTTTCCAGGTGGTCGTTGAAATCATTTTCCATCACGATAATGTCATCGAGGTACACCAAGCACGTTTTCCAGTGTAGTCCTCTGAGTACACGCTCCATCAAACGTTCGAAAGTAGCTGGCGCATTGCATAAACCAAATGGCATGACTGTAAATTGCCATAGACCATCGCCAATACTGAAAGCTGTTTTCTCTTTGTCTTCCTTACCAAGTTCCACTTGCCAGTAGCCACTTTGCAAATCAAGAGTTGAGAACCACTTCGCACCAGATATTGTGTCCAGAGTGTCATCGATTCTTGGCAGTGGATAGCTGTCTTTTTTCGTAATATCATTCAGCTTTCTGTAATCAACACAGAAACACCTTCTTCTTTACCAGCACAACTGGTGAACTCCATGGACCCGCTGATGGTTCAATAACACCTTGTTTCTGCATATCGGTAATCAGCTTAATGGCTTCGTCTCTTTTGGCCAATGGAACTCGTCGTGGTGTTTGACGAATTGGTCTAGAATCACCGGTGTCAATGTGATGCTTCACGATGGTTGGTCGTCCTCCAGTTTTTCCATTTGAAGAAAAGATTGAACTGTGCTTCTCCAATAGTTGTAAAGCTTTTTCTTTTTGCTGGTTGGTAAGCACACCTGCCCATTCTTCCATCTGTGCTTTTATTTCCGCTCTGACAGTTCTTGATCTTCCACTTTTTATCGACGAACCATTTTCGTAGTCTACTTCCTGGCAATGACCAATCACCATTCCTTTCTTCACAAATGTAGATGTATTAGTTGGATTTAATATTCTCACCGGTACTATTCCATTTTCTTTAGGTTCTACTAACGTCCTACCAAGTATGATGTTTTTATTTTGTATTTCTTTATCTGCTTCCACTAACCACAACTTGCCTGTCCCATCATCCACATTTATCTGAGCCCAAATCACCGCTTCTGATTTTGCTGGAACTTCTTGGCGTTGACATGCCAGTACTCGTTTGATGTTTCCACTCCGCTTGTAACCAATGTTCAATGGTAATTCGACATTTGCATAACGTAGTATCCGTTGATTTAAATCTAACGTAAATCCGTTGTCAATCATAAAATCAACACCAATTATTACGTCTTCGATGATGTCGGCCACAATGAATTCATGTTCCCATGTGCAATTTCCAATAGATACTCGTTTCTTTATCTTGTACAGAATTTGTGCATCCTCACCCGTTGCTGTACGCAATTTTATTCCCATTAAAGGCTCAAACCTCTTTACCAAATCGCTCTTGATTATCGAATGTGATGCACCAGTATCCAGGGTTAACATGAATTCCATATTGTCCAATTTTCCATCAATAGTCAAGCTGCTTGGCACACGCTGTAGTTGTGAAATGTGAATGATGAGGCAACTCATTGTTGGAGTCAGTTCACGCCCCGCTGAATTGACTCGATTTAGTTTAACGATGGACTTGTGTTAGTGGAGCAACCGCTATCCACCTTATTCTCCTTCTTTTGTCTTCCTGGAGAATTGGATCTTGATCGCTTTCGTCGTAGACGGCAGTCACGCACCATGTGTCCTGGTTTGTCGCAAATAAAGCACTTGCCAGTAAATTTGTTTTCGCGTCGACCTGTTGTTTTTCCTTCAGGCTGCACTACAGATTTGAATGCCTGACACACTGCTTCAACCAGATCTGCTGTTTCTGTTTCTAGTTGGCGTACCCGTGGCATTGGTCGACACATCAAACTGGCGGCTTCAAACGTCAAGGCACTACTGACTGTTTCGGCATAAGTATTCCTTGGTGACATGACTAGGGCACGCTTTGTCTCTCCATCACGTATGCCATCTATGAAAGCCTCTATTTTGATTTTTTCGACAAACTCTTCCGAATTACCGGAGAACGCTAGATGACATAAGCGCTCAATATCGGAAGCGAATTCCTGAAGGCTCTCATTACTCCGTTGCACTCGCGATCTCAATTCCACACGATGTAATTGACTCTTGTATTCATTTCCATATTTCCGCTGGAGGGTGTCCATCAGTGACTGATAGCTACCACGATCTTTCTCTGGAACCATCTGTAACACCTCGGAAGCATTACCTTTTAATGCGACTATTAAAGCAGCAGTCTTGTCGCTATCATCCCATTGATTCTTCGAAGCTGCTGTCTCGAATTGAAGCTTGAAGATATTGAATGGCGTGCTTCCGTCAAATGTTGGTGGCTTTAATTTGATTGTACTTGAATCTCTAATCACTGATGTGGCTGGTCCATTTATTTTTAGTTGGTTGAGATCGTGCTGTAATTTCTCGAACTTATCTTCCAAGTCATCTACATGTTCCTTCAGATCCATGACTTTTTCATTAATGGTTCCGGAAATTTCCTGAAATCTAATCTCAATTCCTTTTTGTAGATTTTCGATGACGTGTTCTTGTCGAGCCGAACCTTCTTGAATTTCCATACGCAATTCAGCCGAATGTTCTTGAAGCTTGGAGTCAATTGTTTTCTGGAACTCTCCCATAGCGTTTTCTTGGCGAGACGCATTTTCTTGTAGCTGTTGTTTCTGCTGTTGCATCATGGTTTTCATGAAATCCATGAGTTGACCACTCGAATCTATTTTGCTCTCTTCCTCAGCGTGCACAACTGCTTGTATATCGGCTTCCTCGAAGAACTCATGTTCTTTTACATTAATTCCCTTAGCCTCCATAGCTTGCCTCAGCCTCACCAGCAGTTCCGCCTTTGCACCTGATGACGATAGATTCATCTCTACCAACAGCTTTTTAAGCTGGTCCACTTTTAGTTGGTCAATTTTCACCATCTTTACAGAATCCCACTTCTGACACCAATTGTTACGTTTTTATTCTGTGAACGTTTAATTCTATTTGAATTACCTTGTTCGATCACTGGATTCTGTTAATGATAACTGCAACACTTATTTTATACAACTATATACAGCAACAATTTATTTAATAAACTCTATGTACAATCAACACTGTTTACAATCAACTATTTACTATAACACTTAAATGTACTTGCAGCTTTTGCCTCTGTATCAATGTTTTCGCAATCACGTTCGGAATTAGATTGATTTTCCTTCTCAACACTGGCTCTATTTATACTCTGTTGGCAACACCCCAGAATCTTCCGTTATCGAGATTCTTCTCTTCCTTTCTCGTTGGCTTGTTCTGGTTATCGCTTATTTCTTTTTGTTGACATTCGTTTCGATGCTGCCAATAGTGTCAGTCATCACAATAGTGATGAGTAATCAACTATCGATACTCGTTACAATATTTTTTATCATGATATTTTGAACGTTGACATTATGTGTGAAATAATACATCATTTAAATGACCACCACGCGAATTGTAATTTTCGACCACTTTTTGACACATATTGGGCGGTATCTCAGCCATAACGTGACGAATGTTGGTTTTTAGGTGCTCAAGAGTTAAAGGTTTATCTGCATAAACACGGTCTTTCGCGTAGCCCCACAAAAAAAAAAGTCAAGCGGTGTCAAATCGCATGATCTTGGTGGCCACTTGATATCGCCACGGCGAGAAATTACGCGGCCAGAAAATTTCTCTTGCAATAAAGCCATATTCGCTCGAGTTGTGTGGCATGTGGCACTCCGGTGACAGTCGTTCCATCGTCGTTTTCGAAGAAGTAAGGTCCAATCACACCTCCGGACCAAAGAGCGCACCAAGCAGTGACTTTTTGTGGATGTAGTGGCCTCTCTTCAATTACTTGAGGATTCTCAGAACCCCAAATACGACAATTTTGTTTGTTAACATACCCACCGAGTGAGAAATGTGCTTCGTCGCTGAAGAAAATTTTGTTCGAAAAATCGCCGTTCACCGCCTGTTGTTCAAGCACCCATTCGACGTATCTACGACGTTGTGAATGGTCAGCTGGCTTCAGTTGTTGTGTGAGCTGGATTTTATATGGATGTAGGTGTAGATCCAAATGCAAAATACGCCATAATGTGCCGTAAGACAGTCCTAATTCCTGAGAACGACGAGGAATCGACACATTCGGGTCTTCGGCAACACTTTCACTTACAGCAGCGATATTTTCGGTGGTACGAGCGAAACGATGATGCACAGGCCTTACAACCGTACAACCGTGAAGAGACTGTAACCGATCCAGTCTCTTCATATTTCTTCACAATTTTTCCAATTGCTTGCGTAGTTGCAGGATTATGTAAACCATAATCTCCTCTTAAAGCACGATATGTGGCTGTGGCAGAATCACCATTTTTGTAGTAGGTTTTTACAATTTTAATGCGTTGTGCGATAGTTAAGCGATCCATTTTCGCAAATGTCAGACTTTGAACTGAAAAAGAAAGAAATTGTTTTAACAACTCAGTTTGACAGATGTCGAATTCTAGCCCTATACTTTTGAAACCGCGAAATGGATAACCCTTTAGTATCGTGCAAACTGATAGGCACCAGGACAACGAAAGGAAGATCGTGATGTCATTCATCGTGGTAAAGCTGTTACTCCATATCATCGTACTTGCACCGTAGATAGTAAACATTGTTCTCGGGTAGGAAGCCAGAATCACATTGTTAACCTACGACTTACGAATGTATTATCGGAAGAGTCATGGACAACCGAACGAGTTCAAGAAGATCAACGGAACGACCCAGATCTCGCAAAGATTATGGAATATAAGGAGCAGAGCATACGTCCAAATTGGCAAGAAATGGCTAATGAGAGTCCAATAACGAAGGCATACTGGGCGCAGTGGCAAAGCCTGCACTTACGAGACGGATGTTTATTCCGAGCATGGGAAAGTGAGGATGGAAAAATCACTAATGATCTTCTAGTGGTACCCAAGGCAAGAATAAATGAAGTGATAGCTGAGTATCACAATGCCTCCAGTGGAGGGCATTTGGGAATCACCAAAACCGTCGAGAAAATAAAGAAACGATTTTATTGGGTTGGATGTCATGACCATGTCGCTGATTGGATTCGGAAGTGTAATCAATGTGCAATGGCCAAAGGTCCCACTAAGAAAAGTCGAGGTAAGATGCACCAATACACCGTGGGTGCTCCATTTGAGCGAATTGCTATGGACATAGCTGGGCCATTTCCAATAAGCAACGCAGGAAACAAGTATGTTCTGGTGGTTATAGATTACTTCAGTAAATGGCCTGAAGTATACCCCATTCCAAATCAGGAAGCTAGTACAGTTGCGGATGTATTCGTCAACCAATGGGTTACTCGTTTTGGTGTACCGATGGAGTTACACTCAGACCAAGGTCGAAATTTCGAATCAGTTGTATTCCAAGAGATATGCCGTATGCTGGGTATATACAAAACTCGTACAACACCTTTGCATCCACCGGCAATGGCAATTTTTGGAAACGAGTTAAGACTGCCAGCTGATTTAAAATTTGGAGTCGTAACACCAACGAGATCAACCGAAGGTAATTATACTAGCGAAAAGCGGGAACAGTTGGATGAAGTACATCGGTTCATCAGAGAGCGGTCGCAGATGATAAGCGATAAGATGAAGGCCAGGTATGACTTGAAAGCAAATTCAAAAGGGTTCTATGAAGGAGAGCTTGTAATGCTTCATAATCCACAACGAAAGAAAGGCCTGTCTCCTAAACTACAGACTCATTGGGAAGGACCATATGAGATTATAGCAAAGATAAATGACGTAGTGTATCGCATTCAACGTGCCTGGAATAAAAGAGCAAAGTTTAAAGTAGTGCACTTAGAGCGACTTGCGCCATATCGAGGGGAAGTAGAAAAACTTGTTCGGGACGAACAAGGTTAAGAGGAGGGCAGTGTAACGAGTATCGATAGTTGATTACTCATCACTATTGTGACTGACACTATTGGCAGCATCGAAACGAATGTCAACAAAAAGAAATGAGCGATAACCAGAACAAGCCAACGAGAAAGGAAGAGAAGAATCTCGATAAAGGAAGATTCTAGGGTGTTGCCAACAGAGTATAAATAGAGCCAGTGTTGAGAATTGACAATCAATCTAATTCCGAACGTGATTGCGAAAACATTGATACAGAGGCAAAAGTTGCAAGTACATTTAAGTGTTATAGTAAATAGTTGATTGTAAACAGAGTTGATTGTAAATAGAGATTATTAAATAAATTGTTGCTGTATATAGTTGTATAAAATAAGTGTTGCAGTTATCATTAACAGAATCCAGTGATCGAACAAGGTAATTCAAATAGAATTAAACGTTCACAGAATAAAAACGTAACAATTGGTGTCAGAACTGGGATTCTGTAAAGATGGTGAAAATTGACCAACTAAAAGTGGACCAGCTTAAAAAGCTGTTGGTAGAGATGAATCTATCGTCATCAGGTGCAAAGGCGGAACTGCTGGTGAGGCTGAGGCAAGCTATGGAGGCTAAGGGAATTAATGTAAAAGAACATGAGTTCTTCGAGGAAGCCGATATACAAGCAGTTGTGCACGCTGAGGAAGAGAGCAAAATAGATTCGAGTGGTCAACTCATGGATTTCATGAAAACCATGATGCAACAGCAGAAACAACAGCTACAAGAAAATGCGTCTCGCCAAGAAAACGCTATGGGAGAGTTCCAGAAAACAATTGACTCCAAGCTTCAAGAACATTCGGCTGAATTGCGTATGGAAATTCAAGAAGGTTCGGCTCGACAAGAACACGTCATCGAAAATCTACAAAAAGGAATTGAGATTAGATTTCAGGAAATTTCCGGAACCATTAATGAAAAAGTCATGGATCTGAAGGAACATGTAGATGACTTGGAAGATAAGTTCGAGAAATTACAGCACGATCTCAACCAACTAAAAATAAATGGACCAGCCACATCAGTGATTAGAGATTCAAGTACAATCAAATTAAAGCCACCAACATTTGACGGAAGCACGCCATTCAATATCTTCAAGCTTCAATTCGAGACAGCAGCTTCGAAGAATCAATGGGATGATAGCGACAAGACTGCTGCTTTAATAGTCGCATTAAAAGGTAATGCTTCCGAGGTGTTACAGATGGTTCCAGAGAAAGATCGTGGTAGCTATCAGTCACTGATGGACACCCTCCAGCGGAAATATGGAAATGAATACAAGAGTCAATTACATCGTGTGGAATTGAGATCGCGAGTGCAACGGAGTAATGAGAGCCTTCAGGAATTCGCTTCCGATATTGAGCGCTTATGTCATCTAGCGTTCTCCGGTAATTCGGAAGAGTTTGTCGAAAAAATCAAAATAGAGGCTTTCATAGATGGCATACGTGATGGAGAGACAAAGCGTGCCCTAGTCATGTCACCAAGGAATACTTATGCCGAAACAGTCAGTAGTGCCTTGACGTTTGAAGCCGCCAGTTTGATGTGTCGACCAATGCCACGGGTACGCCAACTAGAAACAGAAACAGCAGATCTGGTTGAAGCAGTGTGTCAGGCATTCAAATCTGTAGTGCAGCCTGAAGGAAAAACAACAGGTCGACGCGAAAACAAATTTACTGGCAAGTGCTTTATTTGCGACAAACCAGGACACATGGTGCGTGACTGCCGTCTACGACGAAAGCGATCAAGATCCAATTCTCCAGGAAGACAAAAGAAGGAGAATAAGGTGGATAGTGATCTAAACTAAATCGAGTCAGTTCAGCGGGGCGTGAACTGACTCCAACAGTGGGTTGCCCCATCATTCACATTTCACAACTACAGCGTGTGCCAAGCAGCTTGACTATTGATGGAAAATTGGAGAATATGGAATTCTTGTTAACTCTGGACACTGGTGCATCACATTCTATAATCAAGAGCGATTTGGTAAAGAGGTTTGAGCCTTTAATGGGAATAAAATTGCGTACAGCAACGGGTGAGGATGCACAAATTCTGGGCAAGATAAAGAAACGAGTATCTATTGGAAATTGCACATGGGAACATGAATTCATTGTGGCCGACATCATCGATGACGTAATAATTGGTGTTGATTTTATGATTGACAACGGATTTACGTTAGATTTAAATCAACGGATACTACGTTATGCAAATGTCGAATTACCATTGAACATTGGTTACAAGCGGAGTGGAAACATCAAACGAGTACTGGCATGTCAACGCCAAGAAGTTCCAGCAAAATCAGAAGCGGTGATTTGGGCTCAGATAAATGTGGATGATGGGACAGGCAAGTTGTGGCTGGTGGAAGCAGATAAAGAATAACGAATAAAAACATCATACTTGGTAGGACATTAGTAGAACCTAAAGAAAATGGAATAGTACCGGTGCGAATTTTAAATCCAACTAATACATCTACAGTTGTAAAGAAAGGAATGGTGATTGGTCATTGCAAGGAAGTTACTGCCGTAGTAGACTGCGAAAAGGGTTCGTCGATAAAAGGTGGAAGATCAGGAACTGGCAAGGCGGAAATAAAAGCACAGATGGAGGAATGGGCAGGTGTGCTTACCAAACAGCAAAAAGAAAAGGCTTTACAAGTATTGGAGAAGTACAGTTCAATATTTTCTTCAAATGGAAAAACTGGAGGACGAACAACCATCGTGAAGCATCACATTGACACCGGTGATTCTAGACCAATTCGTCAAGCACCACGACGAGTTCCATTGGCCAAAAGCGACGAAGCCATTAAGCTGATTTCCGATATGCAGAAACAAGGTGTTATTGAACCATCAGCGAGTCCATGGAGTTCACCAGTTGTGCTGGTAAAGAAGAAGGATGGAAGTACTCGATTCTGTGTGGATTACAGAAAGCTGAATGAGATTACGAAAAAAGACAGCTATCCACTGCCAAGAATCGATGACACTCTGGACACACTATCTGGTGCGAAGTGGTTCTCAACTCTTGATTTGCAAAGTGGCTACTGGCAAGTGGAACTTGGTAAGGAAGATAAAGAGAAAACAGCTTTCAGTATTGGCGATGGTCTATGGCAATTTACAGTCATGCCATTTGGTTTATGCAATGCGCCAGCTACTTTCGAACGTTTGATGGAGCGTGTACTCAGAGGACTACACTGGAAAACGTGCTTGGTGTACCTCGATGACATTATTGTGATGGGAAAAGATTTTAACGACCACCTGGAAAAGTTGAAAGAAGTATTTGAGCGTATACAATCAGCAGGGCTTAAACTGAATATGAAAAAGTGTTCACTCTTCAGGCAAGAAGTTAAATATCTTGGTCATAAAGTAACAACAGAAGGGGTACATACCGACGAGGAGAAAGTAGCAGCAGTTGTTGCGTGTGGACAGTCAAGCTGAGCTTGTCATGTCAGATATGACTCCAATATCTACAGCTGTCAACTGTGTCTTGAGGTTGTGTCACTTATTATGCCGGATGCCAGAATGGTGGATTTCCCGCCGTACGTGATATTTGGTTCTGTTATTGACTAAGCCAGTACATATACGATATTGTGTATATGACCGTAACTGTCAGGGATACTTGTATTGGTATGTACATAAGGACGGTATATTGTGGTTCGTTAACCTTCTTTTTTTGGTTAACGTTAGCTGAACACATTTTTTGTTGGCCGCATTCCGGTCTATTCTGCCCCGTTAGAAGTTACCGTCATTTATTGTTTTCATTTGCATCTGCTAATTTGGAAAAGAGTCAGTTGGTTGAAAGATTTGAAACGTGCAGTGTCGGTGTTATTTGGTCGGTATATTGTGGTGAAGTTTTGTTTAAGAGTAATAATATTAGCTGGTGTTTGTAACATTGAAGTGTATGCATGTGTTGACAATGCTATAACTAGTAAAAGAACGTAGTGGCGATATAAAATCCGTCTAATACGATTGTTATTTATGAAATATAAAGTGCGCACATATGCATATCTGGAGGTACTAGAGGACGGATGTCACACCAGAGGCCTGATGAACCAGAGGTGCGGTTATTTTTGTTGCAATCCTGGTATCCTGTTTTTTTTTGAAGAAAGATAAGTGATATTTGTTATTTTATTTTTATTTTTTATTTTTTATCATTAGTGGGGGCCCCATATAACTATTCCGCCCTATAATATTAACGGGTATACTGAATCCCGTAAATAATTGATCAGGCGCCTTAATTACCCTTGCTGAGTCAGCTAGCGGCAGCGTGGTAGTTGCACACGATATAAACGAGTAGACCACCATACTGACAAACTCACCACTTATACTCAACACACGGTACCATAATTTTGTTTCTGTGCTACGTATGCAGAGGAACGTATAGATAATACGATTAGATTGGCTGTACGTTTCGTGTAGGCGACACCATAGAAAAAAATGTTCCAGCAAATCAGTTTTCTTTTATGGAGACTTGGAGATTTTACTTTTTATATCCCAGTCTAAGAATCAGTATAAATGTCGTCCTAATTTGTTGTTTTTTTGTGTTGATTATCTGTTATTTAAGATAATATTTTGAGATCTAATTTTGTATGATGTGCTTATGTACCTGATATGGGAGGAAGATATATGTATGCATCATATGGTATTTGAATTTGGGTGCTATCGTAAATAGAGAAGTAAAAAGATAGTCGTCATAAGGGAAACGGTAATCAAGTGGTGGAATCGTCTCGTTTTATTTGCAGGTTCTTGTGGCACGTACATATATACGTGCCTAGGTGATTCCCACCCCATTGAGCTCAATAGGTTTAGGGAGCCCTATATTTTTGTAAATACAAGAAATCTGATGCGTGTGTGTCGTCATCGTCGTGTTGGAATTCCCCCATTTTTTTTCGTCTTCCCTATATTGTCATATTGGCGAATTTACATAGATATATGTAAATATATAGAATATATATATATATATCGGCCCGTTAAGGACATGTGTATATGTTGAATCACATATACCAATACTTACGAAAATACCTTACATACATTGCCCAAATCGATACATTTAGTGAAAACAAAGTCAAACAAAAGAATATTTCCGGTTATATACTGATAGGTGCATACATATGGATAGACGTATATAACCAACATATATATCTAATGTATATTAATATATGCACATATATAATACCTTTTTATTTTTGTTTGTAATTACATTTTTTTTTTCGTTATATACATACAAATTATTTGTTTTATATGTATATATATTATATATTATACCTTATATGTTACCTTTGTATATTTATACCTCTATTTACTTAATTTTTCTAGAAACTAGTCACATTTATTATACATTTATTTATATTTATTTATACATTTATTTATATATTACAATTTCTTTTTTTTTTATATTATTTCTATATATTAACAATATTTCTTTCATTGGTTATTTTTTTTTTTGGTTTAATATATAATAAATAATTTTGATATGATGTTTATTAGTATGTGCGGATAAAATTTTTCTTTAGAGGGGGGATATAGGGGGATGTGGATGAAAGTGGAGTGATTCTTGCAGGCGTTTAATTTGTTTGTTAGTGGGGATCGTTCCCAGAAGAGGTGTGCAAGACGGTCCAGGCTGGGCGGGTACACCCAGGAGCACACGGAGGCATGTCATCTGCCAGGTGCGTGAGGTCATGAGTTTGGTATATGGTATTGGTGAAAATGTGTGTGGTAGCGTTGGCCTCGGTCGACGTTATTGTCCATCCATTGTGGTGTCATGGCGGGTTGAGAAACACGACCCAATCCCCTTTTGCTAGCCGAGGCATTCATGACAATCACGGTATGTGGATGGACAATAATGGCGCCCAATTAAAACAAATGTCGACTGGTCATGTTGTGTACGTTATTGTCTACTGTAGCGTTTTTTTTTTCTGTTGTTGCACATGGTGATGCTGGCACTGACATTTTACGTTGCATCTGTTTCATGATGGCAAATATCGTCGTCATTGCAAACAAAACAATCCAAATATTCATTAGCCACATACATTCCTTCTTCTTTTGTTTTTTTTTCCACATATAACAATAATGACGCCCAAGTTATTTTTTTTGTTGGCTTTTCGTTTGTCTGTGGTCAATTCTTGTTTTTTGGATGTTTGGTTTAGTTTTTTTTTGAATTTAATTAATTTTAATTAAGTTTAAAAGGTGCAATATTTATTCCCCAAATCATAATTTGAAGTACATATGTTTTGTTTGATACTTGGTTTGGTGGAAGAACCAGATGCAAGCAAGGTTATAGTTATGTATATGTATGTATGTACAAGTCTATGCGTATGGGTATAACGTTGTGATTGCGTCGCAGTGGCGAACATCATGAATGTGTACGTGGATGTGTATGTGATATAATGATTGGGAATGATAGGAAGAGAAATGCAAAGTAAAGTGAAGAAATCCGTCAGATTATGAAGACGATTGACGTCGGATGTCTTGGTGTGGTGATGGTACCACAATACCAATAGTATCGGTCAATGGTCTCCGAAATCAACGGCGGGTACATGTTACTGAATATGTTGATTGGAGGAGTGGGTCCAAGTTGTATCAATCCACGCTTCGTTGTCGCGCCTCCAAGAAGCATATAACGGTGTGCCATGTCCTAATGTTGTCCTAATGGAGCATTAAGTTGTATGGATCTATGTAGATCGAGGCGTTCGACATGATCTGATAGATGATCATGAACGAATTTGATCGATAGAAGAAAAAGAATTTTAGTAATGGGTGTTGTGATTTTTGTGCGTGTATATGGCAGACTCACTTGTGGACCTTACTCACGTTTAAATATTATAACTTGGGTGTAGCAATCGCAGTACATGAGAAAATGGAGCAGTATATGATGCAAGGAGCACTGCTAGTAATCTACATCCCTCAACCCCTCATAATCCAAAACTAAGGAAAGGAAAGAAAAAGAAAATATAAAAATTAAATTTAAACAATTAAAGGGTTGTCGTAATCATTTCCAATTTTGGCGATATAATTTGAGATTTTGATCAATCTTGCTTTTGAATTGGGCTCATCTCATTTAGTGTGTTGAATTACCTTTAACATCGGGGTTATTATTTAGATATTTGTTGCGGTGTATTGAATGATTTGTTTATTGAACTCTTGAACTCCTGTCTTGTTATTGTTAAAGTTGTGAATTTTTTTTAGGGTTAGGTAATTTTAGTTTCAAATCTTTAGTAGGATTAAGGTGGTAGGATTATAAAGTTAAGTGTCAGGATTATTATTAAGATTGGTTTTTGAATAGATTTTTGAATTGGTTGCTGTACTTTTGAATGTAATTATTGATTGTGTAGATATATTTGAATTTGAAGTGGTTCTATAATTTTGTTGATTTGGTAATTGTTGAATTTTAGTAGTATAATTAGTGATTAACTAAGATATTAAGGGATAACCAATTGAATAGGGCGCGTGTTTCATCAGGTTCACTCAGTGGAAGGGTTGATTGGGAGTTGAGTCAGTCAGTTTAGATATATGGTACATTGTCAATTACATGAGTGTGGTGAAACGGGGACAGGAGCAACGAAAAAGTCGCCGAGTAGAGGCATATACTCGAAAGAAGTGTCTACAAGACGTTAGCGAATTGGAAAGTGTAGATTCGGACAACGCAGATATGTCTTTGCAACACTCACCTGTTAAATCGTCAGCAGTACCGGGTAATTCCTGTGTAATTGACAAGTCAAATACCATCATCCAGCGTAACCAAGATTCTTTACAGAGCGAACACAATAGGGGTGCCATACCCAAATTAACACCCGCTTCAGAGAGTGGCAAGGTGCATCCGGTAAATGTAAATGTTCCTCTTCCGCCCCTGGAAAGAAGTTCTGCCGGTAGTAGATTGGCAAACGTTACAGCGAATGACCTGTCTGAATTGATCAGGGCGATGACGTTGCAAATGCAGCAAGCCCAAAAATTGCAGGAGACCATCAATTATGGTTTCAAAGATTTGAATAGGAGGATAGACCAAAATACTTCTCAAATAGAAACATTAGGTAATGCCGCCACTGGAGTGATGCAAACGGAACCAACAGCTGCCGTGGAACATGAGCCTGAGGGAGCACAAAACACCATCCACCGACGGTCACCACTTTATCACGAGGAGCGATCCGAAAGTTCACATTCAAGACCTGAAGCGAGAAATAGGCAAATTAATTATCGAGTCGATAATAGCGGCCGACATTTACAACTGGATAAATGGGGCATACAGTTTGACGGGAACCAGGAAAAATTATCCATTGAAGATTTTGTATTCCGTTTGGAACATCTCCAATCACAGTATGGATGTGACTGGAATGAAATCCTGCGAGATTTTCATGTGTTGCTGGCCGGAGAAGCGAGAGAATGGTACTGGCTACATTTGAGAACCAGACATGTTCCGGATTGGTCAACAATGAGGCAGGACTTAATGCGGCAATATCGGAGTACTAAATCGCAATTTGATATCATGCGTTGTATGGTGGACAGACGACAAATACCCGGAGAAACCGTCAATGCATATTTCCACGCGATGAGTAAATTGAGAGCGCAGTTGACCAATCCCATTTCGGATTACGAGATGATACGGATCCTGAAGAGAAACATACGAGATGGGCTGGCGAGGATTGTATATCCCATGGCCATATACACTGTAGAACAATTGCGAGAAGAATGCAATGAAGCGGAATATAACTTCACCAAACGTGAAACGCGTCCATTGCCTCATCAGTCCTCGAACCGCTACATGCCGCAATCAAGAAACAATGATGTTAATGCATTACAAGCGTTACATGATATATACGCGGATACAGACGGGATTGAGGAGGTGAGTGAAGTGGGGAAGGACTGCAGTAGTCAACAGCACAAGCAGCCACCAGTTTGTTGGAACTGCAGACGCACCGGTCATGTCTATATGGAGTGCGAATCACCACAGCGCTCAATTTTCTGTTACAAATGTGGTATGAGTGAGGTAATAACGCCAAAATGTCCGAGATGCAAAGCGGAAAACTCACTGAGGAACGTGACGGTTGTGGCGGGGGAATCACGTTCGATGCAAACTCCCGCAGTGCGGCCACACAAACATTAGCATCGAACACCATAAATTCGCCAACTGATAAGGGTCCTATAACAATTGTGAGAAGGCATACCATTAGCGAAGAAATTCCATTAGTTATCAACAAAATACACATACCTATAGAAGAGCGCATAAGGCGATACAAGGAGGCACGGAAGCGTATATTCGAGAAGAAACAGATTGCTGGCATGCGTATGGTATCAATCAGGATACTAAAAGCACGTGAACGTTATCGGTGCAGACGTCGCACTCGGAAGTGTGTGTTATCGTCTGTACGACGATTCACAGATGGTGATCCCAGAGTATACGCCGAAGTGCAGATCCATAACACCAAATGTAGAGGCCTCCTGGATACTGGAGCATCAGTAAGCCTCATAGGAGCAGGCGCAGCCGAGTTGTTGAGCCAGTTGAAAGCCATTCCAGAGCGTTTTTTTTTCGCAGGTGAAGACAGCAGGAGGAAAATCGCATGTGATAGATGGAAAGATAGTCCTGAAGATAAAGTATAATGAGCAGGAGCATGATATGTTGTTTTTCATTTGTCCCAGCTTGGAACAAGCAATGTATTTGGGGGTAGATTTTTGGAGAAAGTTTCGGTTGGCTCCGAATGTGCTTGGTGAAGATCATGAACGCCAACGTGATGAGATGGAGATCGAGGAGGTAGTAGACGCGCCGGAGCAGCATGTATTGATGGAAGATCAGAGGAGTCGATTGCAGGCTGTCATTGGGGAGTTCGCATCATTTGAGAGCCATGGCCTAGGTAGGACAAAGCTGGAAAAACATAAAATTAAATTAGTAGATGGGGCAGAGCCAGTAAAAGATAGGTATTTTCCTGTATCGCCAGCTGTGCAGGAACTATTATACCAGGAAGTGGATAGGATGTTGGAGCTGGGTGTTATTCAGGAGAGCACGAGTCCTTGGAGTAGCAGAACGACTTTGGTACGAAAGCCAAATAAGAACCGTCTTTGTCTCGATGCGCGTAATCTCAATAGGGTGACCGTCAAGGATGCATATCCGCTGCAAAGTATCGAGGGAATTCTAAGTCGTATCGATCAGACGATCTACATGAGCAGCGTCGATTTGAAACACGCGTTTTGGCAGATCGAATTGGATGAAGATAGTCGAGCTTGTACAGCGTTCACCATTCCTGGTCGGCCGCTGTACGAATTCGTGGTTATGCCATTCGGTCTGTGCAACGCGGCGCAGCGATTGTGTCGTCTAATGGATAAAGTTATTCCCCAACGCCTCAAATCTAATGTTTTTGTGTACCTTGACGATCTCCTTATTATAGCTGCTGATTTCGATACGCATTTGAATATGTTGAGTGAAGTCGCTAAATGTCTGAGGGAGGCAAATTTGACAATTGGTTTAAAAAAGTCGTACTTTTGCTTCAAGGAGTTGCGTTACCTGGGTTTCATCGTGGGTAATGGAATGTTGCGTACCGATCCTGATAAGGTGTCAGCCATACAGAATATGCCGGTTCCGCGTTCGGCGCGTGAGGTGCGAAGTTTCCTCGGTACAGCAGGCTGGTACAGAAGATTTATTCACAACTTTGCTTCCCTGTCGGCTCCATTGAGTGACACATTGAAGAAGAAGAAGAAGTTCGAGATGACACCAGAAGGGGTGGAGGCCGTGAACAAGTTAAAGCAGGCTTTAACCACAGCCCCAGTTCTCAAGCATGCTGATTTCGCTAGACGTTTCTGGGTCCAATGCGATGCCTCGGATCACGGAGTGGGTGCAGTTCTCTTCCAGTTAGATGACGACAGAGTGGAACGGCCTGTGGCATTCTTTTCGCAAAAATTAAATGAATGCCAACGTAATTACAGTGTCACTGAAAAAGAGTGTTTGGCAGCGGTACTTGCGGTTAAAAAATTTCGACCGTACATCGAAATGATGCCATTCACCGTGGTGACTGACCATGCCAGTCTCAAGTGGCTAATGTCACTCAAGGATGTCAGTGGTCGGTTGGCGCGCTGGTCACTTCAGTTACAGGCATATGATTTTCAGATTGAACACCGGAAGGGTTCTGACAACATCGTGGCCGATACCTTATCCAGGGCAATCGCCGACATAGTGTTGCCAAATCTCGAGACAACCGAATTTGACTCGGAGCAATATAAGCGATTGATGCACACAGTAAGTAACAACTCGAAAATGGTAGGTGTGCGTGTTCATGATGGCGCTGTCTATAAAAGAGTTGATTTTGGTAGCACTGATTTGGAGGAATCCTCATGGCGTTTGTGGATCCCGGATGGTTTGACCGCGGCTTTGGTTGAGGAAGCCCACGACGCGCCAACTTCATCCCACGGTGGAATGGCGAAAACGTTGGATCGACTGCGTCAAAAATATTACTGGCCAGGAATGGCGTCTCAAGTTCGCAGATATGTAAGCAATTGCCAAAAATGCAAAGAGGCCAAGTCATCAAATTTTGTGATGCGTCCGGCAATGAGAGGCGAATTTGAGGTTCAGCGGCCATTCCAAAAATTATATATAGACTTCCTCGGTAAATATCCAAGATCGAAACGCCGGAACTGTTATGTGCTTATCGTGTTGGACCAGTTGACTAAGTTCGTGTTCTTGAGGCCAATGAGAGAGGCGACTGCACGGGGAGTGGTTGATTTCCTCGTTTCAGATGTGTTCTTAAAATTTGGTGTGCCAGAAGTGATTCATTCGGACAATGGTAGCCAGTTTTTATCTGGAGAATTCAGAAGAATGATAAGCAAATTTGGAATTAACCATGTGAAAAATGCCGCGTACTCACCTCAAGCGAATGCTTCTGAGCGGGTCAATCAATCAGTCCTGAACGCAATTAGAACTTACCTGAAAAATGACCAAACGGAATGGGATGCATATATCCCAGAGATTGAGTGTGCACTGCGCAGTTCCATGCATACTGCTACTGGTTTCTCCCCATACTACGCGCTTTTTGGGCAACACATGTTCCTAAATGGTGCTGACTACCAATTGTCACGAAATTTGCTCATGCTGGAGGATGGTGAAGCTCAAGATGTGGCACGTGTTGACCGTCTTCGAATGATCCGTGACGAAATTCGTAGTAACTTGCATCAGGCTTACGAGAGAGGGGCGACGCATTATAACAGGAGAAGTAGTGTAGTGACTTTTGTTCCGGGGCAGGAGGTGTTTAAACGTAACTTTCCCCTCAGTAATTTCAGCAGGAGCTTTAATGCCAAACTGAGTAAGAAGTTCACCAAATGTCGAGTGGTCAGGGCGATCGGAAACAATATGTATGAGCTGGAAACTCTTCGTGGTAAATCCATGGGCATATTCCATGCCAAAGATGTTAAGCAGTAGACTTGAACGGTTTGCTGAAAAGAAAAGAGATACAGATCCACAAAGTATCAATATAATAGTGAAGACGTAAATTTACACTTCCCGTGGTTTTTCCATATGATCCAGTGGACATATGCGTAGGATGAGTCCGTGCAGCTTTGCTGGTGTTGCTATCGTTTTTTTTTGTTATGCGCGGTGATACCGTTTCATGGTCATTAATTTTGGACCAGATGAGTGCCGTTCCGTGGATGGAAGCTTATTTTTTTCAATTTTTCTTTTTGTCTTCTTGAATTCAATGGTATTGTATTCCATTGTATTTCATTCTATTATTTTTTTTTTAATATTTCTATTCATGTGTATTTTTTTTTGTAATATTGCTGTTTCGTTTCGAATTAGATCCAATTTTTTTTATTTTCTTGTATCGAATTGTATTATGTTCTGTTGTATTTAATTGTATTATTTCCTTATTCTTTTGTATCTATATATCTTATATTTTGGTTTAGTTTAAGTATTTCCAGTTGTTTTCCTTTAATTTTCCATCCAGCATTGTACCTGTAAATAGAAGAAAATATATTAGTTAATGGCCGCTTGACAGTTTGTATCATATGTCATCTTAATGACTGCACTCGTAAAGTGGCATATACGCGATGAGGTTCATGTAGGTTTGATGGTTTTTGTATTGAATGAATGGAGTTTGATGTTTGTTTTTTTTATCAATATTTTTGACACCTTCTGATTTTTGACAATCAATGAACATTTTTTTTTCATATATTGTGCATATGACATCGGAACGGATGTTCCGATTGCGGTGCCGGATTAATTGTATTGTGTTCCTGGTTAAGTTGGATGTCATATCTGGAACACATTATGAGTTTTGTTTTTTTTTTGGTAAAGTAAATAGTTCACATTGCGAGCAAGGGATGAATACGATGAGTTTCCTTGGTTATCAATGTCGGCCCGGCTAATGCTGGTAGAGCATGAGACTTCTTATCTCAGGAGTGGGCGTGACCTACGCTGGGCACCACAAGAATTGTGTCGTTGGGAAGGTCCACACAGCACACTGTCGTTGTTGCGTTTCTGTAACACTTCCTCTTACAGCGCCAGAGTTTTGTTGCGTGTGGACAGTCAAGCTGAGCTTGTCATGTCAGATATGACTCCAATATCTACAGCTGTCAACTGTGTCTTGAGGTTGTGTCACTTATTATGCCGGATGCCAGAATGGTGGATTTCCCGCCGTACGTGATATTTGGTTCTGTTATTGACTAAGCCAGTACATATACGATATTGTGTATATGACCGTAACTGTCAGGGATACTTGTATTGGTATGTACATAAGGACGGTATATTGTGGTTCGTTAACCTTCTTTTTTTGGTTAACGTTAGCTGAACACATTTTTTGTTGGCCGCATTCCGGTCTATTCTGCCCCGTTAGAAGTTACCGTCATTTATTGTTTTCATTTGCATCTGCTAATTTGGAAAAGAGTCAGTTGGTTGAAAGATTTGAAACGTGCAGTGTCGGTGTTATTTGGTCGGTATATTGTGGTGAAGTTTTGTTTAAGAGTAATAATATTAGCTGGTGTTTGTAACATTGAAGTGTATGCATGTGTTGACAATGCTATAACTAGTAAAAGAACGTAGTGGCGATATAAAATCCGTCTAATACGATTGTTATTTATGAAATATAAAGTGCGCACATATGCATATCTGGAGGTACTAGAGGACGGATGTCACACCAGAGGCCTGATGAACCAGAGGTGCGGTTATTTTTGTTGCAATCCTGGTATCCTGTTTTTTTTTGAAGAAAGATAAGTGATATTTGTTCTTTTATTTTTATTTTTTATTTTTTATCATTAGTGGGGGCCCCATATAACTATTCCGCCCTATAATATTAACGGGTATACTGAATCCCGTAAATAATTGATCAGGCGCCTTAATTACCCTTGCTGAGTCAGCTAGCGGCAGCGTGGTAGTTGCACACGATATAAACGAGTAGACCACCATACTGACAAACTCACCACTTATACTCAACACACGGTACCATAATTTTGTTTCTGTGCTACGTATGCAGAGGAACGTATAGATAATACGATTAGATTGGCTGTACGTTTCGTGTAGGCGACACCATAGAAAAAAATGTTCCAGCAAATCAGTTTTCTTTTATGGAGACTTGGAGATTTTACTTTTTATATCCCAGTCTAAGAATCAGTATAAATGTCGTCCTAATTTGTTGTTTTTTTGTGTTGATTATCTGTTATTTAAGATAATATTTTGAGATCTAATTTTGTATGATGTGCTTATGTACCTGATATGGGAGGAAGATATATGTATGCATCATATGGTATTTGAATTTGGGTGCTATCGTAAATAGAGAAGTAAAAAGATAGTCGTCATAAGGGAAACGGTAATCAAGTGGTGGAATCGTCTCGTTTTATTTGCAGGTTCTTGTGGCACGTACATATATACGTGCCTAGGTGATTCCCACCCCATTGAGCTCAATAGGTTTAGGGAGCCCTATATTTTTGTAAATACAAGAAATCTGATGCGTGTGTGTCGTCATCGTCGTGTTGGAATTCCCCCATTTTTTTTCGTCTTCCCTATATTGTCATATTGGCGAATTTACATAGATATATGTATATATATAGAATATATATATATATATCGGCCCGTTAAGGACATGTGTATATGTTGAATCACATATACCAATACTTACGAAAATACCTTACATACATTGCCCAAATCGATACATTTAGTGAAAACAAAGTCAAACAAAAGAATATTTCCGGTTATATACTGATAGGTGCATACATATGGATAGACGTATATAACCAACATATATATCTAATGTATATTAATATATGCACATATATAATACCTTTTTATTTTTGTTTGTAATTACATTTTTTTTTTCGTTATATACATACAAATTATTTGTTTTATATGTATATATATTATATATTATACCTTATATGTTACCTTTGTATATTTATACCTCTATTTACTTAATTTTTCTAGAAACTAGTCACATTTATTATACATTTATTTATATTTATTTATACATTTATTTATATATTACAATTTCTTTTTTTTTTATATTATTTCTATATATTAACAATATTTCTTTCATTGGTTATTTTTTTTTTGGTTTAATATATAATAAATAATTTTGATATGATGTTTATTAGTATGTGCGGATAAAATTTTTCTTTAGAGGGGGGATATAGGGGGATGTGGATGAAAGTGGAGTGATTCTTGCAGGCGTTT
The DNA here is from genome assembly GCA_963854835.1 of Megamerina dolium. Lineage (NCBI taxonomy): Eukaryota > Metazoa > Arthropoda > Insecta > Diptera > Megamerinidae > Megamerina > Megamerina dolium. The sequence continues at coordinate 26,699,636 of OY978529.1, read as the reverse complement.
AATTTGTTTGTTAGTGGGGATCGTTCCCAGAAGAGGTGTGCAAGACGGTCCAGGCTGGGCGGGTACACCCAGGAGCACACGGAGGCATGTCATCTGCCAGGTGCGTGAGGTCATGAGTTTGGTATATGGTATTGGTGAAAATGTGTGTGGTAGCGTTGGCCTCGGTCGACGTTATTGTCCATCCATTGTGGTGTCATGGCGGGTTGAGAAACACGACCCAATCCCCTTTTGCTAGCCGAGGCATTCATGACAATCACGGTATGTGGATGGACAATAATGGCGCCCAATTAAAACAAATGTCGACTAGTCATGTTGTGTACGTTATTGTCTACTGTAGCGTTTTTTTTTTCTGTTGTTGCACATGGTGATGCTGGCACTGACATTTTACGTTGCATCTGTTTCATGATGGCAAATATTGTCGTCATTGCAAACAAAACAATCCAAATATTCATTAGCCACATACATTCCTTCTTCTTTTGTTTTTTTTTCCACATATAACACAGTTCAAGAATGGCCTATTCCGTCGAATCTTCACGAGCTAAGAAGCTTCCTAGGCTTATGCACCTACTATAGACGATTTGTTCCTGGATTTGCAAACATCGACAGCAGTCTGCATGAGTTGACAAGAAAGAACAAACCATTTGTGTGGGGCGAGGACCAACAGAAAGCATTCGAACAGCTGAAAGAAAAACTCTGTTCAGCACCAATATTAGCGTATCCAGTACCTGGTCAAAAGTTTGTGTTGGACACAGATGCGAGTGGCTATGGAATAGGTGGTGTGCTCTCTCAGATCATAGATGGGCAAGAAAAAGTAATAGCATACTACAGTAAAATCCTGTCGAAGTCAGAAAGAAATTACTGTGTCACACGAAGAGAGTTGCTCGCAATACTGGAATGTGTAAAGTATTTCCATAAATACTTGTACGGTCAGGCATTTCATCTACGAACTGACCACTCAGCGCTAAGGTGGTTATTGCAATTTAAAAACCCAGAAGGACAATTGGCGCGCTGGATTGAAAGGCTGCAGAGTTATGATTTTACCATCGAACATCGTAAAGGAGGACATCACGGCAACGCGGATGCTCTATCTCGTCGTCCTTGCAAAATGGAATGTAAACATTGTTATCGAGTGGAAAGCAAGGAGCACATTGTCGACATACGACTTACGAATATATTGCCGGAGGAGTCATGGACCACCGAACGAGTGCAAGAAGATCAGCGGAACGACCCAGATCTCGTAAAGATTATGGAATACAAGGAGCAGGGCATACGTCCAGATTGGCAAGAAATGGCTAATGAGAGTCCAATAGCAAAGGCATACTGGGCGCAGTGGCAAAGCCTGCACTTACGAGACGGATGTTTATTCCGAGCATGGGAAAGTGAGGATGGAAAAATCACTAATGATCTTCTAGTGGTACCCAAGGCGAGAATAAATGAAGTGATAGCTGAGTATCACAATGCCTCCAGTGGAGGGCATTTGGGAATCACCAAAACCGTCGAGAAAATAAAGAAACGATTTTATTGGGTTGAATGTCATGGCCATGTCGCTGATTGGATTCGGAAGTGTAAGCAATGTGCAATGGCCAAAGGTCCCACTAAGAAAAGTCGAGGTAAGATGCACCAATACACCGTGGGTGCTCCATTTGAGCGAATTGCTATGGACATAGCTGGGCCATTTCCAATAAGCAACGCAGGAAACAAGTATGTTCTGGTGGTTATAGATTACTTCAGTAAATGGCCTGAAGTATACCCCATTCCAAATCAGGAAGCTAGTACAGTTGCGGATGTATTCGTCAACCAATGGGTTACTCGTTTTGGTGTACCGATGGAGTTACACTCAGACCAAGGTCGAAATTTCGAATCAGTTGTATTCCAAGAGATATGACGTATGCTGGGTATATACAAAACTCGTACAACACCTTTGCATCCACAATCTGATGGCATGGTAGAACGATTTAACCGTACCTTGGAGGAATATTTGAGAAAAGTCGTAGATAAATACCAAAGAGACTGGGATGTACATATACCAATGTTCCTCATGGCATATCGATACGCACAACATGATACGACGGCTACTACACCGGCAATGGCAATTTTTGGAAACGAGTTAAGACTGCCAGCTGATTTAAAATTCGGAGTTGTAACACCAACGAGATCTACCGAAGGTAATTATACTAGCGAAAAGCGGGAGCAGTTGGATGAAGTACATCAGTTCATCAGAGAGCGGTCGCAGATGATAAGCGATAAGATGAAGGCCAGGTATGACTTGAAAGCGAATTCAAAAGGGTTCTATGAAGGAGAGCTTGTAATGCTTCATAATCCACAACGAAAGAAAGGCCTGTCCCCTAAACTACAGACTCATTGGGAAGGACCATATGAGATTATAGCAAAGATAAATGACGTAGTGTATCGTATTCAACGTGCCTGGAATAAAAGAGCAAAGTTTAAAGTAGTGCACTTAGAGCGACTTGCGCCATATCCAGGGGAAGTATAAAAACTTGTTCGGGACGAACAAGGTTAAGAGGAGGGCAGTGTAACGAGTATCGATAGTTGATTACTCATCACTATTGTGATGACTGACACTATTGGCAGCATCGAAACGAATGTCAACAAAAAGAAATAAGCGATAACCAGAACAAGCCAACGAGAAAGGAAGAGAAGAATCTCGATAACGGAAGATTCTGGGGTGTTGCCAACAGAGTATAAATAGAGCCAGTGTTGAGAAGGAAAATCAATCTAATTCCGAACGTGATTGCGAAAACATTGATACAGAGGCAAAAGCTGCAAGTACATTTAAGTGTTATAGTAAATAGTTGATTGTAAACAGTGTTGATTGTACATAGAGTTTATTAAATAAATTGTTGCTGTATATAGTTGTATAAAATAAGTGTTGCAGTTATCATTAACAGAATCCAGTGATCGAACAAGGTAATTCAAATAGAATTAAACGTTCACAGAATAAAAACGTAACAATATTTTATATGTGTTTTATTTACATTTACTTTTGAAACCGCAAAATGGATAACCCTTTATAATAGCCTAGACAGACGGCAGCCTAATTCCGAATTACCAAGTTAATTCGAATTAACTCGGGCATTAACTGCAGCTAATCCGCATAAACTCCATGAGTTAACACTGCTGAAAATTGTCTATTGTGAATTTTTCTCGATCCATTTTATAAAAGATTAGGTGTGTTTGCTAACAAAAAACTTTCAAGAATTGTTAATAGTTTTCAACATGAAAAGCGTTGGCGAACAAATAAATCCAGCTGTAAATTACGAACGGTGAATATAAATTTACAAGTTTCTGATAGTTTTCAGTTCACGTACTTCTTGTAGATTTTCTCATATCGAGAGTGACAGCTGACAGAAACTGATAGTGATAGTAATGTAAGTGAGCAGACCTAATAAAACAGCAATCAGCCGTTTAGTTAATCCGCAATACTGTCGTCTGTCAGGTTATTATTTTATTCGGATTAAGTGCGGCGGTAATCCGGAATTAGGCTGCCGTCTGTCTAGGCTATAAGTCTCGTTCTATTTCTCTTAACTTACACAGTAATATCATTACGATCACTAATATTAACATAGATTAATTCGTTAACAACTAGTGACGTCATTTAACATAGAACACACATTTAAGCAACCAGTGATGGGCATAAATCATTCTCCCTCTGATCATTATCTGACATGTGCAGACACATATATGTATTTCTTTCGAGCCACACGCAACAAAACTCGGGATATGGAAATGGAGGTGTAGATTTCTTTCGAGAAACGAAGGGTCTAAAATTAATTATGATTCCCCGTATTTGAGAAATAAATATGTTTATTCATGCAAAAATTATATTTTAAAATATAAATAAAAAAATATATATTCGTGCGCATTTCGCCATACAAGTTCAAGCCGCCTTGTTGCGCATGAACTTGTTTTGTATATGGAAGACAAAATAGATCAGAAAATTGAAGAGTATTTTTCTTTCCCAAGAAACGAGAGCAAAAGCAACAACAAATACACAGGCTTAAGTAGATGAGTGTGTGTACCAATGCGATTGTAATCGACGAAAAACTTATTCGTCTTGTGGTGTGTTGAAGTGTCTTCCTCTTGATTTTGGTGGCTGTTGGATGGCATGAAATGACAAAATCTTCAAAAAATGCCAAATAATTCAATCGCAAGTGTTATGTTGCCGATTGAGTACAATTATCAATGAAAAATATAGTATTTTTCTGAGAATACGTACATATACTTTTTACATTGGCAAATAGAAAAAACGAAACAGAGAGTTTGATTGTTTGTATATTGCAGAAATGTATATATGTGTGTATATACATATATGGATAAAATAAAAATTGATTGCACATGCGTACTGGATATTGATAACGCATTTTTCTTTCTCAGATAATAATATAATATATACATTTTTTGTAAATTTCAATTCTAATTTTTTTTTTTATAAAATAAGATGTTATGTTTTTAAAAAATTAAATGAAATAAATAAATTATGTCTAAAAAATAAATATTATTTAAAGATTAAATAACAAATAATATTAAATAGATAATATAAATGAAGAAATATTATTGAATATGATCGAAGAATATCAAATTTCATAAATCTAAATAATACAAAATCTGTACGCACATTATGCTTTTGTATGTTATGTGCAGTCCACTTTCGTCTTCTTTCAATACCATGTCCTTTCTACATTTTGCTGTATGATTGAACGATTTGTTCGATTGTCCACTTCTATTTCGCCTATTTCGGTTCACACACGTTCAACAGCAATATCCACTCCCGCTGATTTCTGGTTATTCCTTTCAAAATTTTGTATACTGGAAATTGAGAATTCTCTAAGCATATATGTATGTCTCTGCTGACATGCATATGTTTTCTTTGGAGTTCATTTTTCATTTTGTATTCAAACCAACAACAATTTTTTTATTGGCGTTCTATTGATTGGTATTATAACCACGACATTAGTAATATGACCAATGAATAACAAGCCAACAATCTAAATTGGTGACCGGGAAAATGAACATCACGGCATAAGCTCCAGCCAAGAAGTGTTACACTCAGTTCGTGCTTCCACTTAAGAAACTCATATTATCTACAGTGGCTCACAGCTTATTTCGTACAGTGTATATATTTTTATGTACATGGCTGTAACATCGAAACTAAAAAACTTATCGATAAGTTTTGAATGTAGATGTCTGTGTATGTGTTTAGTAAACCTAATAAGAAAACGGGGAACCCCAAAAATTGTTCTTTTTGTCATGCAAGAAAGAAAAACTATTGATCAGCTGATTTTCAGCTCACATCTTTTTTCGTACACAAACTTCAATGTAAGTAAGTTTCATTCTGCCGCGCAGTTACAAAGTTTTTTTGAATTGTATGAGTTTTTGGACCTTTTTAACTATTATAACAATTTTTATTATTATTATTTTAAATAGTTAAAGTGCTGTAAATTAAACATTTAGCGTTATGGGCGTCGTACAACGATGGAACAGCGTAAACTGGTAATTAACCATTTTAGGAAAGGTCAGAGTGTGCGAAAAATTGCTGAAATGACAAATTTAAGTGCCTCAACTGTCCAATACATCATTCAACGCTTCGTTCGCGAAAATCGGTTGAAGAACAAGGGCAGAGAAGCACCTAATAAGATTTTCAACGCATCAGACGAGCGTTATATTGTACGAAAAATTAATAAAAATCCAAAGTTATCCGCTCCGAAGTTGGCTGCAGAGGTTCAGCGTGAAATAGGAAATCATCCAGTGCTGAAACTGTCCGACGTGTGCTGCGCAATCATGACTTGAACGGTCGAGTAGCCCGAAAGAAACCATTCATTTCAAAAATGAATATACAACGCCGACTTGACTCCGCCAAAGAGCATATTATTAAGACTCCTGCGTTCTGGAATACCGTTATTTTCGCGGATGAGTCTAAGTTTAATATTTTTGGTTCGGACGGAATGTCATATGTTTGGCGTAAAGCGAATACCGAGCTAAACAAGGAGAACCTTAAGCCCACAGTGAAGCATGGTGGCGGTAGCGTGATGGTTTGGGCCTGTATGTCAGCAGCCGGAGTAGGTGAATTGGTTTTTATTGAGGGGACAATGGACAAAATGAAGTACCTCGAGATTCTGAAAAACAATTTACTTCAAAGTGCAGACAAACTGGATTTGCGGGATGAATTTCGGTACTACCAAGATAATGACCCAAAATATAAATCTGGGATTGTGCAATCTTGGCTTATTTGGAACTGCCCACACTTGATGTCTCCACCACCACAGTCACCTGACATGAATGTGATTGAAAATCTTTGGTCTATTTTGGACAATAAAATAAGAACACACAAGATTTCTAATAAGCAAGACCTAAAGAAGGTACTGATGGAGGAATGGAAAAAAATCACACCAGACATCACTCAAAAATTGGTGGATTCAATGCCAAATAGACTCCAGGCTATCATTAACGCTAAGGGATGTCATACTAAATATTAAAATCAACTTACTTTGTTTTTAGTTTGAACTTAAAGAGACTGTACGAAATAAGCTGTGACATGAATTTTCCTATTTTATTCTTATTTTATTTTTTTATAGTGTCAAACACTAAAATTTTGAAAAAGTAAATTTTGGAAAATAAAAAACAAACCTTCCTTTCAAAAATGGCATTTATATTTTGTTCAAATTTTTGCTATATTAGGAATTACGACTGCAGCAATTTTTAAACTGTCACTGTACGAAATAAGCTGGGAGCCACTGTAAGTGTTGACAGTTGTTGCAATGTTGCAGTAGCAAACAGTCAATCTGTTTGTTACTTAAACGATATAAATTTATACGGTCAAGAATGATAGAAATAGAGATTGTTCCCTATGACATCATAAACGAAACAGTACGAATAGTAGGGACCCATTTCCATTAATTGCGTTTAAAATATTTTCAAGCGAGTTCAATTGAACCACGAGTTCTTCGGTAGGTTTTGATAAATCACCTTCCCTTAGGTGATTCACTCACGTATAACTTGAATCAGCGCCATCCTGAATCGCAATTTCTCCCACTTCGTGTCGTAATTTATGAAATATATAGCCAGCAATAGTTTTGAGGCCGTCATATGCCAATCTTTCCAGTTTCCGATATTTGGTGAGTGTGTCGTCAACGTCAGGAGTAACACCTATTGTGCTGAATTTTGTTCACCTGAGAAAATTGTAGGTGATTATATTATCGTATATGCATATTTGCTTGAGGTTAAAATCACCATTTATGAAATGGTCCTTGCAAATCACACTATTTTTGTGGTTGAAAGGACTTAATCACCGGCAGAAACTAATCCACTTTTTTGACAAATCCACATTATACGGAAAGGTAAAATAGTTCTTTAATAACGATTTGTCACAACTATCGTTATTGCAATTCGCCACTGTATACTTCAGTTATAAAAACGACCTTTTTTTCAATCAAAATTGTTTTAAGTAACCGTATGTAAATGCAAGGATTACAAAAATTTATTCTCCTTTTTCTTCAATTTTCTTTTCGTTATGACGTCACCATACGAACAGTTGACTGTCAACTGTCCAAAAAAGATAACTGTTCACTCAGGGCGCAATCTTTACTTCTATCATTCTTGTAATAGGGTTTATTGTTTATACGATCCTATGAATCCCAATATCGTATATATACGAACATAAACAAAGTGAAGTGTCAAAAATGAACAACAGGAAGTATTTTACATTGTAGAATCAAAGAGAATTTCTCTGGAGATTATTCGAAAATGAATTTTTAATTGGAAATAGAAAAAAAAGAAATGGGTAACGATAGTAGTCGCCTGAAGGGTCTTGTAATAGATAAAAATGCAGTTGAAGCAAATGATTTTTGGACATTATACAATGCTGAACAACTGCCCACAACGAATGATGATGGTGGCATACAGATGTTATCAATTTTTCAAGGAGAAACTGTAGTAAACGGCCAACTATGGGTAACACAAGGGCCAATGGAGCGTGCCATTAAAGTATATGAATTTATATAGTCATCAGTACTCTACTAATATGTTTGTGTGTGTGTTGTATTTCTCTAGAATTTTATGATCTATCGCCATCCATATATTCTCAAATATGTCACTACATGGGAGCAAGGAGGTCAGAAACATTTAGCCACCGAACGAGTACGTCCATTGGCTGCTGTTTTAGCAACACATAGTGATATACAAGTCTGCCTTGGTCTAAGAACAATATTATGCAGTTTGATATTTCTAATTGAAAAGGTGCACATTATATTAATATTCATGTAAATATTCCATTCATACTTTCTTTTAGGCTATGGCACGGCATTTGAATATCAGTATTTCATCAATTTATATCACAGACAATGGTAATTGGCGTCTAGCTGGGTTCGAATACGTTTGGAAGCGTAAAGAGGTTTCTAAAAATCTTTTGAACCTAGCCAATGCCTATCGTTATGCGGAAGCAATTGATCCGTGTGAAACAAAAGAATACAATATCGAAACCATCGAACAATATGCTTTTGGTATGCTGTGTGAGAATATTTTGTCAAAATATACTAAAAATGATACGGCCACACCGCATGTAAAAGAATTCCGCGACTATTGCGCAATACACCTTAAGCATAAGAATGCTCAAATGCGTCCTAAACTTTCCGCCATACTCTTGCATCCCTATTTCAATCATGAATTTGTACTCATACATTCCTTCCTGTTCGAATTGCCATTGAAAAGTGTACTCGAGAAGCAAGATTTTTTCACCAGTCTCGTCGATCGCTTGCGCTATTTTAATGAGGATGTGGTCGGAGCACAATTGGCTGCTGATCTTCTGTCGCGCATGGTTTTACTCGATCCAACCGCTCAGTTGTGTGTTACACCGTACGTACTGAGGACGAAAAACAGCGACTATTCCGCAGCCTTATTCTCAAATCAGACATACACACGTTATCTGATGCCGCATATAAGGAAAATGTTTCGTTTGCGTGATGCACAAATACGTCTGATCCTATTGGAGTATTTCATGGAATACGTACGCCTGCTATCCAAAGAAGATCTACATGAGTTTATACTGCCACATTTGATTGCGGGCATGAACGATACAAATGACGTACTCGTCGCAAAGACAATGCGCTGTCTAGCTGATCTCATACCAATATTAGGTTCGGCCACCGTTATCGGTGGCAATCGTATTCGAATATTTTCGGATGGTCGCCCACAAGCGGCTGTGCCCGATACCACGACACATTGGGTGGAGCCGCGCTCCATAACGCCTGTAATAGGTAGAGGTGTCGATTGTATGATGTCCGATAGTCCCGTGCCTGACAATGTCGACTTGAGTGGCAGTTTCAATTCATTTCCTCAAGATCAAGAGATCAGCGAACAATTGGAAATGCCACCACGTTTAAGTCCAGACGGCGGAGAAGACGACAATAGTCCAATTGTTGCAGATGGTGTGGCGGCAATTGAGAATGAAAATGATGTTACAAGTAGCGGCGAGCATTCATTTGTCGTGGAGCCTGCTTCTATTGATGTGGCGAATACTCCTCCAAAGCTGTTAATAGACACAATAACTACAGCTGTCAATGATGTTTCTGTCGCACGTAATTATGGGCAGGTAAATGATGACGATGATGACGACTGGCCCGATTGGGAAACAGATGAGACGCACCATTTGAATGATGTACAACATAAATTGGCCACGACGAGTGATGGAAGTGTTACATTGTTGCCTCTTGACTCTATGCCTTCAGACATATCACCAGCTCAAAAGAAGGTCTCCTTGTCATCCTCTTCCTCATACATCACTTTACCATCGCATATCTCGCTACCAGACTCTTATCGTACAACACATCCAAATGAATCATCATCACCAGCAGCAGCCGCACCGCCATCGCCTCAACAACCTGCTAAAATAAATGATGATTTGAGTGCACTCGACATTAAAGTGCAAAAGTTGCCAACCCCCACCCATCAGCAAAGCACTGAATATGATTTTTTCAAAGATATGGAACCTGTTATTGAAACAAAATGGAATAAATTGGTAATGATTATTGGCGATGGAAATAATACGACTGCCGTTTCAGTTGCAAATAAAACAACTAATATCGAGGAGGACATTCAAATTGATTCCAGTCGCTTTGCTGCCATTGCTACATTGAATTGCGAAGATGCCAGCGGCAGCGATGCTTGGCGTGATGATGATGACGATACAATTGGCTGGAATGCATAGTATCATATTAAATGTATATCTTAGATGTATGTATGTATTTATATATGTATATTGTTTAAGCCATTAGTTTATAAAATTATTAGATTTTATTACACGTGTGTGTTTTATGATGCACGTATTCCCATGCCTATTGAATTTGGACAATTTGTTAAACCCACAAAAAGTAAACTTAATTCTGATCTGCCATTTTTTTGTTGGTATAATCACCTAATGTTTTTTAATGTAATTTGTTTGCGATAAGAGCAACCAATAAACAAATATACATTCTTACATATACACATGTTAGTTAGTTAGAATATTGAAGAAGTATTTTCCTAAGAACTTGTTTCTGATTGCCAGAGCCGGGCACTTACACAGAAAGTGGGTGAGTCTCTCCTTCTTTTCCAAGTTTCCACAGTACAAAGAGTATTAAAGTTTCTCTACATGGGTGCCAGAACGTCAATGACATAAGAAAGCCGCTGTGAGTGTGGTAGTATCGATGGAGTCCCTGTTGATAAGTTATAGTGGTCTATCGTTACTAAACACAGACAAGTCTAATATATGCTACACGTTGTGAATGACTTCCCATCTCCAGTTGCTAGTTAAAAATGCTAAATATAAATTATGTTCATCTGTCTCCTCATCCCCTAAGATGTTCTTATGACTGTTGTGCTTGTTAAATTTTAGACATTAGAAGGGAACATTCTCAGATATTTATAGTAATAAATTCGAGAGCTTTTATTGCAGCCTGACTATCGTCGAATATGACAATCTTACATCTCTCCTCGATGTGGTGTCCAAATAGTAGACCTTCTTCTTTACTTGCCAACACTACAGGCTGAAAAATCATGGCTTTGTTAGGTAAATTAAACCTCCATGGCCCATTCCACATTCCATTTTAGAACTATATTTATAAAAAGGGATGTCACTTCTTACTAACTTGGAACCAATAGTTGGGCCTCCAATTAGCGTCTAGTAAAACCTCTAAGTAATTGGCCTTGCAGAAAGATATATCCGCCTGTTTATTCTTTTCACCTTCCCTTAGCCCTACCTAGCTTAATCAGGGCCTTTTGCATAATATCTCTAATTATGTCAGGGAACATCTCTGACACTACTATCATCACGAGATCCACTGTTTTCACCCCCATTTTTTCTAGTTCGGAATGATGAAATAACTTTCCCTTGTTGCGCGTGATTCTTGATTTGAGCTTGGTGTCTATACATTCCGAAGAATCCTCTTCAACCCAAATCCTAGTTAGAGCAAGGTTCTTTAGCTTTCGTGTTGACATTTTGAATACTGTCTCAATATATATTGTTCATGGCAAATTATCTTTTCTATTAAGCGGACAACCTCATGTAGAGCTGTTTCTGTATATCTACCCTTGCGGAAAATAAGTACACACTCAGTGTAAAATCACCCTAAGAAGTTAAGGAATCTCGATGAAAAAAGAAAGCCATGCATTTTCTCTGAAGATGGGCAGCTATGGCTTTTTTTTCTGCGTTAAAATGTCTAACTGCTCGCAAGGAAAAGCAATGACGTTACTAGGTTATCTAAGCTTCATATCGTCGGTTTAAGTATATAGCATTATTTCAATATCCAGCGAATGTTGAAGTGTGTTGGAATTAATATAAAAATTTATTTCTTTTATTATTAAAAATTAATGATAAAAAATTTGTTGGTATTTTTTTTAATCTCGAGAAAATATTTAAAATATACGTAAGTTAAGGAACTATTCATAATTTAGAAGTAATATTCGAATAGGACTCCGTCATCAGCCAAAACACAATGGGTCAGAAGGTTCTCAAATGTATGAAGCCATTGATTGATTTGAATGAAACTTCGTACAAGTAGATTTCTGGATCCGCTGATTATGAATCTGGTCAGATTTGGAAAACTCAAAATGGCAGGGCCAATATGGTGGACAACTTAGAAAAATACGAGCCAGTAATAATTATCCATCACCAAATTCCCGGAGAATCAAAAACTATTTGCTCTCATAAGGAGAAATATCATAAATTGTACACTAAAGCAAAATTTGCATAAACTTGCAAGTTTTACGTTCAGCTGATGAATGTTTACATTTTGATAAAGAAGAAGAATAATTAATATGAAAAAGAAAAATGGAATATTTAAGAAAGCTAGTCGTGATGTGTTTACCGGGAACAGTTCGTAATAATTTGATAAATTTCTAAAGAAACTTGACGAAAGTAATAAACATTTTCTTATTTACTTGAATTGCGGTCAGCTGTGTTCCCGATACCAAATTTTTGCTGGTAAATATTTGTCCAGTGGAAACTAGCAACTTCCCATCAAAATCAACTGTCACTTTACTCTCTCAATTTCCTCTCTTTTAATGGATTTTTGTGTACGTAAACAGCTAAATCTGATAATTTGTAATAATTATCAATAATTATCAGGTACGTAAACGCAGCTATTATCAATAATGTTGAATTTGTGATTGAAGCTATAAAGGCAGATTCATCGTTTAAGCTCAGAACTTTTCTTCCATGTGGTTGTTGTTTAGCTTTTCTCCCAATGATAATCGAGAGTGCATCGAAAAGGGTTCTGAACTCTTTTGAGAATGTAACTTAAATTTAACTTTTGTTCTGAACGTTTCTGGCAGTGTTGCCATACTATATACCAGGGCTGTCCAAGCCATATACGTTCCCGAACCAATACAAATTACTACATAGACTGGTGGGCCGCAAAAAAGAATAAAAAAAAAATAAAAAATAAACCGAAGGATTTGGGAAATTGTCGAGCTTTTAAGAATAATCGTAACAATGTGAACTGTAATTTCACTTGTTGCCATGCGAATAACTAATCCTTTCATTATTTGGGTCGCTACAAAAATAAAATATACTTATAAAATTTATTTTCCCATTTCACGGTAAATTAAAAATAAACGTCGCGAGCCGCAAAAGTATAGGTCGGAAGCCGCATGAGGCCTGCGGACCGTGGGTTGGACAGCGCTGTTATGTACAATTTTATCAAGAATCTGTACTTCTTGTCGTCGTAATATATATTGTTTTGTTCTGAAATATTAAAGTAGCGATGAATCTACCTTCAGAACTTTCTCTGGGAGAGAAGTAGAGTAAGTTAGAAAAAACTTCTTAACTAGAACGATGAATCCGCCTTAAAGTTGAGTTTAAATATTGAACAGTTGTCAGATTGTTATATTGAAGGCAACTATATCGTCCCTAAGGACGCTTTATAAAATATTTGAAAGCGTTTCTTGAACGAATAATAAATTTCACAAAAAATATGCTGACTTCATGGAGTTAGAGTTTCAAATTCCAAATTTCACATCCAGAGAAGGAGATTTACCATATTCACCTGGCCTTCAAAATTGAATTTAAAAATAAGTTTCATAGATCTCAATGGGAGGAGGTATTTAGTATTGTTGTGAGTCAAAATAATGCTTATCTAATTTATGCGTTTTGATTCACTACAAATGTTATAGTAATATTATTATTATCGTTATGTTATTTTATTAGGTGTATTTACTGTAACCATCAATTAATGATAATCAATACACTATGCATAATGTAATTATCATTGGTTAAAATGGGTTGTAGTATATTTATAAAAATGCGTGGTCAGCGTCATCGTACTTCACTTTATGATTGTAGAACAATTTCACAATCATGAAAAACAAAGAACAAAGAAGAAGAAAAATTTGAATAAACAATAAAAAAAAAAGAACCAACGGGTTATCGTACCTTGTTATATGATTATGAAACAATTGAACAACCATACACAGTGAAAAGATAATAAAAGCCAAAAAGAAAAACAAAATAAGCAAGGCATACATAATATTGAACGCATGCACAATATTTACAACAAGAGTATTAACTACAAATAATAATGATGACTTACTAAAAATATAAATATGACCTACTGAAGAAATTGCAATGAATTGACATACTTAAGAAATTGCAATTTCTTCAGAAATTCTTTTATACTAAAATGGGGTTAAATTGTAAATTATGATATATATTTTAGGTTATATAAACTAAGAGAAGGCCTGAAATGAAGGCAGCCAGTGAGTTAGTGAATCTAGTTAAGTAAGTTAATTAAGATAACTCAAAGAGCGAGTTAGTGTGGGCAATAAAATAAGAATGACATTGTGCAGGATTAAACATTCTAGTAAAGTGAAAGAACATAAAAACCACAAAAAAAGACAAGGAATTAATAAATACACACTATTGATATATTGGAAACCAATTGTTTTGTGTTGGTGAACTACGGAAAGTAGAAGGAGAAATAACAAAAGGGTAAATCCTAAAATATAAGATATTTAAGGAAAGGTTACGGTGTCGGAAAAGGACACAACAGTATAAGCAAAGATCAAGGTCAAGATTCTTTAAAATTTGTAGCGTCAAGTAGTTACTGTGCAAAAGGTACAGGCCAAAAATAGTTATGTTATTATTTAAAAGTGGTTTCGAAAAGTTGCAGAAAACCTACAATGCTTCGGAAAATGCTCGCAGCGTTCACCTGTAATTAAAAACAAAAGTCCTGAAGAAGCTTCGTCATTCGTGATAAATAATTCGATGTTTAAAAGAGTGATGGAAATTATATGGAATATTTATATTTATATTAAATTATTTAATAATTTAATATATATTAATTAAATACTATTTATTATTTAGATATTATTTATTTTTTAATAATTTTTGTTTGTTATGAATACACACACATTTTATTTTATTTAAAAAAATTAGAATTGAAATTATAAACAAATATGCTATCTATGTATTATAATATCTGAAAAATAAATATGCCTTATCATTACCGAGTATGCAATCAATTCTCATAAGTACATACGTACATTTCTACATTTAAACAATTAATATAATTTCTCTCAATATCATTTCTTTCTTTTTGCCTATATAAAAAATATATGTAGGCATGAGAAACAAAATACTTGCACTTGAAGCACTTTTTTTTATGTAAATGCACATGGGGTTAGGCTGTTTTTAGAACAATCAAATATGTATTGACATTTGCACCACCATAAGGAACTTTTGGGCACTCCTGATGTAGACTATTAGTCTATAGCTTTTGCTGCATTTATAGCATTTAAGTGCAAGCATATATGTATGCGTACATACTATGTAGCTCAAACATAAGCGTGAGCTTATTTTATTTAATTTCTCTTTTGCTTTTCAAAAAATGTTTTTGAATGTTTCTTAATTTTTTTAATCCATTACCCTCCTACCGTAGTTATCTACATTAAAAAAAAAATTAACAAAACTGGTTGAAAATTACGGGCGTTGTGAGCGGTGTGAAAAGAAAGGGGTTTCCCTCCAGCTTAACATACAGGTGCTCCACAATAATTTAATGGTACGGTCATCAAAACAAAATAAAACAAAAACATTAGGACATAATTTATTTTGCAGTATCATAGATTTTATTTTAGTTTTTTTTTTTATTTTTTATTTTTATTTTATTTTTTATATTTTTTGAGAACCTGTTTTTATTATAATTATATTTTATCATTGTTAAGGGTTAAGAAAAAATGTTTTTTTTATTCCGAGAACGTTTCAACATAATATTTCAAAGCAGGGGTGAAATTTTGATACTTTTCGTGATCCACCCTAATGGTCACACCCTATCACAAAAAGTTAGGATAATAATTTTCAAAATGAAATGTGTCTTTCCAAATTTGATACCATCGTCGAACAAGAAAAAACAAAGAAACAATAACACTGTGACACAATTTGAGGGTTATTGTCTGGGGCGGAATGATTCAACCTCAGCATGAAAGACCTAGACCCATATAGTAAAACCTCCAAATGTCTACAAAAAAGGAATAGGCGATAACTAGAACAAGCCAACGCGAAAGAAAGAGAAGAATCTCGAATACGATAAGGGAAGATTCTGAAGTGTTGCCACAGAGTATAAATTGTTATGTGTTATTTGATTTAATCTTTCAGAGGAAAATATGGTGTTTGATAAAGTGCGAAATTACATAAACGTGTAGCAAGCAAGACCACCTGTCATCCACGACACAACCAATGCAAGTCGCACAGGATGCACCATAACCAAGAAAAATAAAAGCCACACCACGATACTCAAAGATTAATCTTTTTTTTCTAACAAGCTTTTTTTATTGGATCTTTCTAAATTACTTAGAAACTAACAATAAGTAATCAAATCTTACAAACTAAATAAAATTATGTGATATTCCCAACGTTCCATCACAATTTGTTGAGTCGCGAGGTATAGCAATTTCACAGCATATTCAGTGTGTCTTTTCTTTTTAATCGACGATGCCCCGTGCTCAGCAACAATTGCCTAGCAAGGGAATTCGGATGATTGTGTAATTTTTGAATGTAGCTTCTGCAGGACATTGCAACTTCCTCAGAAATTGTGGGAACATTTAAATCTCGATGGATGTTAACGTTCCTCATATACCAAGGCGCGTTTACAATAATTCGCAGACACTTGGATTGTATTCGCTGCATTTTTTCGATATTTGAGGGAGATGCGGAGCCCCAAAACTGAATACCATAAGTCCAAATTTGCTTCAAGATTGCTTTATATAATAGCACTTTGTATTCAAGATTCAACTTTGATCTTTTGTGTAACAGCCACCATAACTGATTCATTTTAAGCTTGATCTGAGTTTTCTTTGCCTCTATGTGATTTTTCCATGTCAGCCTTCTGTCGAGGTGAATATCCAAGTACTTTGTTGAGGAACATTGTGGAACTGATTGGTCATTAATATTAAGTGGGGGACATGTATCTTTCCTTAGCGTGAAGGTTACATGTACGCTCTTTGATGCATTGACTTTTATACGCCATTTTGCTAGCCAGATTTCGAGAGAATCGACATGAGTCTGCAGGAGTTTAGTAGCTTCTATGGGGTTAGAGCGAGAGCACAATATTGCCGTATCATCAGCAAAGGTCGATATGAATGTATACTCAAAGATATCAACACGATTTATTTTTATTGGGCGCCATTATTGTCTGCTCGCACTCAAATATTCCACCATGGTTACGCGCTGGCTAGCTATGGTGGAATGGCCGCGGTCCTCAACCGACCATGACAGAACAACGAGCAGACAATAAAAAAAAATCACCTCCTCACATGAAAACAAACATGCCAATACACACACACATTTACTCACTCTATATGACTACTTTCACCAATGGATCCTGCATGGTGAACGCATATAGGTTAATCGTTTTCCTGTATTCTTCGCGTGCACGTACCCCTTCATACCTTGATTCTCCAATATTCCGGTTGATTGAAAAATCCCCTAAAAATCCGATGTCTAGCCTACCATGTTCCTGATATCATGCCCCTATTCCGCCCCCACGAAAATTAAATTAACGTCACATTATGTGCTCGTATACTGAACAAATCAGATATTTACAATATTCATATATAAAAAAAAAATAAATATGTGGCACTTAAAGCCCCAAAGGGCTCATTGGCCGAGCTTCTCTTCCATTACTGTTGTGCGTCTTAAATTTGGACAGTATTAGAAGGGACCTAATTATTTTAACCCGTTCCGAACGGCAGAACATTTGTGACATCACTTTTTCTGAGCTTTGTCACAGAGTTCTTTTAGAAGCTTTTTCATGGCAAGTTGTTACTGTCGGAAGAATTGCCAATTCCTTGCCGACAGGTGGGTACCATTCGAAAGAAAAATCTTATCGATATTAAATTTGTTATGCATCAGCCGGGGACTGTACCACGACCTACAGATCAGAAGGCGAACACACTAACCACTGAGCTACGGCACCCACATGCATATTCATATATATTGATATTAAAAAAATATATTTTTCTACTCTTGCTATATTTTAAGAAATACTCGTTATTTTGCACAATATTCCAACTTTTTTATACCATCTGAATAATACGATTTCGGGAACCCCTCAAAATACGCGTTAGTTTCGGTAATCACTTCTTCGTTTGATTGAATCTTTTTCCTGCGAGCCAGCTAAATCTGGACTATAAGATGGACTATGGATGATCAATCAATTCGAAGTGTATTTCACGTAATTTTAGCATCGTATCTAATGCTGTGTGAATCGGTGCGTTGTTTTGAAGAAAGAGCAAACTTGACTCGGCAATCCAATATTTTACCATATAATCTGACGGAGCAGACTCACCGTAATGTTTATCGAGCTTTTCTTTTGTCTCTTTCGCCGTTTTCTCTTTCAAATAATAGTGTTTAATCACTCCACGAAATTCGCTTTTTTTAATTTTTCAAAAAACACAAAAGTTGGTTTCTTCAAACGACTACAACAAATAAAATAATCGATGAATTTGGGTGAAATTTTAACAGCTGACGTTTGACAGATCACAATTCCAAAAAAAAGTTTTTTTGTTTGTGCTGCCTTTTTCGAACTTAGGTAGCTTCTTTATCAATCCTCCCTCGTATGTATAGCCATATACACATATACTGCTGGCTACAATTCGTGACGTCACACGACAAGAAGACGGAAAAGTGAGTCCTAAAAAATAAATTAAGATGACAAATTACAAATTCCCCCTAGGCATTCACTTGCTTGTTGGATCCAACAGGGGAGGAAAACCCATATAGGTACTTAGACAGGGAATACCAAATTCATAAAAAAAATAAAACCTGGTTACTCACTTATACACTCTTCCGTGTACGGCGACCACCTACAATTCTAAATTTCATCTTTTGAAGAAACCACATTAAATTTAAAACAAAATATGGAAGCAATTTAGGCGAAAGCTAAACAAACAAAAAAAAAAGAATTGAAATTTTAAAATTACCGTTCAAAAAAATATTAAACAAAAATAAGTATTTAAATATACTGGTATATAAAAAAAAAAACAAAAAGAGAACACTTAACATAGAACTTAAAATTATAACCAGTGAACTTTTATTACCAGAGAAGTCCTACTTTGCCTTTTGAGCTTATTTCTGATTACAATATCAGGGTCACTTAACAGTGTTGCAGTATATAGAGATTTTGAAGAGAGCAATGCCATGAACTGAAGAGCAAACGCTGGAAGTTAACATATCAAATTAAATTGAAATATGATCACATAATAAGTACATATTTTTTATGTGTGAATTACTAAATATTTTTAAGAATGAATTTTATATATTGTTACGTCTTTATTTTGTGAGCGTATATATATATATATATATGCAGAGATGTGGCAGGCACTAAGTTGGCCGCAGAGCTAGCAACTAGGTCAAATACAAATGTGCATCCACGAACAGTTCAAAGAGCCTTGAATAATAATGGGTTTCACAGCAGAACTCCGCGTAGGAAACCGTATATAAGTGAAAAATATCGCAAACTTCGTTTGGAATTCGCGCAAAAGCATTTAGACAAGGGAATTGATTTCTGGAAACGAGTATTATTTACAGATGAGTCAAATTACAATTTATTTGGAAGTGACGGTAGAGCCAAAATTTGGAGAAAACCAAATACCGCAATGAACCCGAAACACTTAGTTCCTACGGTGAAGCATGGCGGTGGGAGTGTAATGGTTTGGGGCGCTGTCGCTGCATCTGGAGTTGGAAATTTGGTATTTGTGGAGGGTAACATGGATCGCTTTCAATATAAATCTATTTTGAAACAAAACTTAAAAGCATCGGTTGATAAACTATGCCTTGGTGAGAGTTGGATCTTCCAACAGGATAGCGATCTAAAACATACCGCCCACATCGTGAGGGACTGGCTGCTTTACTACGCTCCACGACAACTGTATTCACCTCCTCAAAGCCCAGACTTAAATATTATTGAACACGTTTGGGAGCTTTTGGAGCGGAAGATACGGAAACATCACATTACTTATGCCCTAGTACTAAAAGAGAAGCTGCAACAGGAATGGCAACAAATAACGGCCCTTGGAATCGAAAATTTAGTCGTTTCAATGCCCTGACGTTTGCAAGCAGTTATAGATGCTAGTTTAACTTATTTTAACTTTTAGTGCTTTATCAAAGTATTTCCTTTTGATTTTCAAATCGTACGTAGACTTTTGTCATTGAATTTTTTTCGTTTTATGTTAATAACTTGTTAAGTTTTTAATGAAATAAGATAATTTTTGCTATGTAATAATAAAAACATATTTAAAACAAAATTGCATCATTACTTCTTTTCATTATGCTTTTGGACATGTCAGATAGCAGAAATGGTCGCCGTACGTAGACTTTTGTAGCTCACTGTATATATATTACACTAACTCTTTTAATGTACTTGCAAATTTTGCCTCTATGTATCGATGTTTGCTCAATCAATATTTATACTCTGTGGCAACACTGCAGAATCTTCCTTTATCGTAGTCGAGATTCATCTCTTTCTTTCTCGTTTTCTTGTTCTGGTTATCGCCTATTTCTTTTTGTTGACATACGTTTCGATGCTGCCAATATTCGTGTCATTCACAATAGTGATGAGTAACCAACCATCAATACTTGTTACACTAGGAGACAGGCCTTTCTTTCGTTGTGGATTATGAAGCATTACAAGCTCTCCTTCATAGAACCCTTTTGAATTTGCTTTCAAATCATACCTGGCCTTCATCTTATCGCTTATCATCTGCGACCGCTCTCTGATGAACTGATGTACTTCATCCAACTGTTCCCGCTTTTCGCTAGTATAGTTACCTTCGGTTGACCTCGTT
Source organism: Megamerina dolium (assembly GCA_963854835.1). NCBI lineage: Eukaryota > Metazoa > Arthropoda > Insecta > Diptera > Megamerinidae > Megamerina > Megamerina dolium. The sequence goes on along the minus strand of OY978529.1, from coordinate 26,678,810 downwards.
GGTGTTACGACTCCAAATTTTAACTAAGCTTGCAGTTTTAACTCGTTTCCAAAAATTGCCGGTGTAGTAGCCGTCGTATCATGTTGTGCGCATCGATATGCCATAAGGAACATTGGTATATGTACATCCCAGTCTCTTTGGTATTTATCTACGACTTCTCTCAGATATTCCTCCAAGGTACGGTTAATTCATTCTACCATGATATCAGATTATGGATACAAAGGTGTTGTACGAGTTTTGTTTATATCTAACATACGGCACATCTCTTCGAATGCAACTGATTCGAAATTTCGACCTTGGTCTGAGTGTAACTCCATCGGTACACCAAAACGAGTAATCCATTGGTTGACGAATACATCCGGAAATGTACTATCTTCTTGATTTGGAATAGGGTATACTTCAGACCATTTACTGAAGTACAGGTACTGGACCATTTCCAGCTATGTAAATAGCAATTCACTCAAATGGAGCACCCACGGTGTATTGGTGCTTCTTACCTCGACTTTTCTTATTGGGACCTTTGGCCATTGCACACTGCTTGCACTTCTGAATCCAATCAGCGACATGGTCATGACATCCAACCCAATAAATTCGTTTTTTTATTTTCTTGACGGTTTTGGTTACGCTCAAATGACCTCCACTGGAAGTATTGTGATACTCAGCTATCACTTCATTTATTCATGATCACGAAGACCTGCATCACGATGTTCCTTTTGTTGTCCTGGTGAATTCGATCTTTGTTGCTTGCATTGTAGACGGCAATTACGCGCCATGTGTCCTCTTTGATCGCATATGAAGCACTCACCGGCAAATTTATTCTTGCGTTGATTCCTTGTTCTTTTTTTAAGCTTCACATTCGATTGATGGCAAACACGCGCTATATACCCTCGTTTGTCGTAAATGAAGCACTTACCTTTAAATTTGTTTTCGCGTCGACTGTTGCTGCTCTTGCTTTAGGCTGAACTACTGATTTTACTGCCTGACGCACTGCTTCAACCAGATCTGATGTGTTCCCTCTAGTTGGCGTACTCCTGGCACAGGTCGACACATTAAGCTGGCGGTTTCATAAGTCAAAGCACTACTGACTGTTTCGGCATATGTATTCCTTGGTGGCATGATTAGGTCACGCTTAGTCTCTCCGTTGCGTATACCATCTATGAATGCCTCTATTTTCATCTTCTCGATGAATTCTTCCGAATTACCAGAAAATGCAAGATGACATAAGCGCTCAATATCGGAAGCGAATTCATGAAGGCTCTCATTACTCCGTTGCACTCGCGATCTTAACTCCACTCGATGTAATTGACTCCATATTTCCGTTGGAGTGTGTTCATCAGTGATTGGTAGCTACCACGATTTTTCTCTGGAACCATCTGTAACATTTCGGAAGCATTGCCTTTTAATGCGACTATTAAAGCAGCAGCCTTGTCACTATCGTCCCACTGATTCTTCGAAGCTGTTGTCTCGAACTGAAGCTTGAAGATGTTGAATGGTGTGGTTCCAACAAATGTTTGTGGCTTTAGTTTAATTGTACTTGAATCTCTAATCACTGACACGGCTGGTCCATTTATTTTTAGTTGGTTGAGTTCGTGCTGTAATTTCTCGAACTTGTCTTCCAAATCATCATGTCTGTCTACATATTCCTTCAGCTTATTATCCAACTCATCCACGAGTTCTTTCTCCTCTATGACTTTGTTATTAATGGAACCAGAAATTTCCTGAAATCTGAGTTCAATCCCTTTTTGTAGATTTTCGATGAGGTGATCTTGGCGAGATGAACCTTCTTGAATTTCCATATGCAATTCAGCAGAATGTTCTTGAAGCTTGAAGTAAATTATTTTCTGGAATACTCCCATAGCGTTTTCTTGGCGAGACGCACTTTTTTGTAGCTGTTGCATCATGGTTTTCATAAATTCCATGAGTCGACCACTCGAATCTATCTTGCTCTCTTCCTCAGCGTGCACAACTGCATGTATATCGGCTTCCTCGAAGAACTCATGTTCTTCTACATTAATACCCTTAGCCTCACCAGTAGTTCCGCCTTCGCACCTGATGACGATAGATTCATCTCTACCAACATCTTTTTAAGCTGGTCGACTTTTAATTGGTCAAATTTCACCATCTTTACAGAATCCTATTTCTGACACCAAATGTTACGTTTTTATTTTGTACAACTATATACAGCAACTATTTATTTAATCAACTTTATTTACAGTGTACAGTTTAGTGTACTTCTAACTTTTGCCTCTGATACTATACCAATGTTTGCGTGATCACTTTCGGGATTTGATTGAATTGATTTGTCAACAATTCATACTCTGTGGCAACACTCCAGAATCTTCCCTGATCGTAGTCGAGAAAGAAAGAGAAGTAGCCAACCATCGATGCTCGTTACAATACGATCAAATTTACGTTGTGTTTTCGACAACAAGAATAACCATGCGTGACTGTCTATTCTTTTGTGTGACAACAGAGCAAAAGCAAAGAAAGGAATGAAATTACTATAAGGAGCAACAAAAGCGTGTTTTCATTCTACTTTGCTGCTGATATTTCTGATTACCTGATACCAGGCATAAGGTGCGCCAATAAAATGATGACTTTATTCCTTCCTTCTTTATCAAAATTGCTGAAATTTTATCAAATTTAATATTATGGATTTAATAAATAATATTGTGAAACACCTCATATATAGTAAGTGCATATATTTATAAATATATGCATTGCGTGAATGGACTATACCTATAAGTCTCCATACGCATGTATATACACATAAATTGAATAAGAATAAATATTCTTTATAAAAAATTCTATTCCCCATACATATGTATGTATATAGAGTTCATTCATAAAAATATTTACTAATTGACATATAAATGTGTAATTATGTGATCTTTTTTCAATATAATTTACAGTATTTACAGTATGGCAATGCTCCCTTAAAAACCTCTGTATACTGGAACTCTGTTATAGCCTAGACAGACGGCAGCCTAATTCCGGATTATCGAGTTAATTCGAATTAACTCGGGCATTAACTGCAGCTAATCCACATAAACTCGATGAGTTAATTCTCAAAATAAAAGAGGATTAGGGCAATTTGCGAGGGCAACACTGCTGAAAATGATCTATAGTGAATTTTTCTCCATCCATTTTACAAAACATTAGGAGTGTTCGCTTATAAAAAACTTTCAACAATTGTTAACAGTTTTCAACATGAAAAGTGTTGGCGAACAAATAATTCCAGCTGTCAATTACGAACGGTGAATGTCAATTTACAAGTTTCTGATAGTTTTCAGTTCACGTACTTCTTGTAGATTTTCTCATATCGAGAGTGATAGATGACAGAAATTGATAGTAATAGTAATGTAAGTGGACAGACCTAATAAAACAGCAATCAGCCGTTTAGTTAATCCGCAATACTGCAGTCTGTCAGGTTATTATTTTATTCGGATTAAGTGCGCCGGTAATCCGGAATTAGGCTGCCGTCTGTCTAGGCTATTAGAATCGTGAGTTGGGCACTCAGTGCCCATATTCGTTTTTGATGTTGAATTCCGGGTGTTCAAGAAGTCAAATTTAATTTTTTTATTTATACAACCTATAAAATTCCAGGCGTTTAACTATTACAATAAGAAAGTAACGGCATTTTATATGGTAAGTACGATATACGTGATAATATTTCTTCATATATTTTGTATGGATAACATTTATTTTCGAAGCGTTTTTGGTGGTTTTGTGCATTTCTAATCAGTTTCGCATAAAAATTTCAATTGAACAGTTAATTTTTAGTTGTGATAATTATATTTTTTTGAAATGAGTGAGGATTTGACGGCCAAATGGCCAACCTACGCAGTAAATTGACGAAAGAAGAAGAGGAAAATAATGCAAATCATTTCAATACTCACGAAAGCGATGATGATGATGGTGGAAAAGAACCTACATTTGGTGGCGACCACGAACCGATACCCAGTGACCAGTTTGACTTCGGAGAAGATAATGCTCATCCCATTCCAGATCCACGTTTCGAAAAATATGTCCATGGGGAAGGAGCAAAACAACAGCAATTTGTGACCATTGCCTTACTCCGACATGCACCAAACACTATATAAGGACATACGAAATGTGCTATTTCACAAAATATAAAGCCGATGCTGACACGGACTCAGATATTGATGAAGACGCGGACAATACTTCAACAACGCCAACGCCAAATCAAAACGAATCAAAAAGACAGCGGAGAATTTCACTCATTTGAGCAGTTCAAAACTAAAACTTTAAATGATTTTCATTTTTTCCAAGTAAAAAACTTTGTTTCTAAAAATAAATGCATGTTTCATTAAATTGTGTGCATAAATAGATGAAATATTCACTTTTTTATAAAAAAAATATCCTTAAAAATCTTAAATTCCCATACAAAATACATGGCTGGGCACTGAGTGTCCAAGTCACGATTCTAAGGATAAATCAAATAAAGATATATTGTTTAAGCCACCGAACTTTAAGTTGTATAGCCATGTCACGGTTGTAAGGTTAACAAAAACTGCCACCGAATAAACAATCCTGTCGTTGTCCACCAAGAGGTGTGGCGTGTGTATAGGTTCGTGCACACACTTATATTTAATTTTTTTTTTTTTTTTTTTTTTTTTTTTTTTTTTGGTAGCTTATTTTTTTTTATTGAATCTTTCTTAAATACAAGAAACTAACAATAAGTATTAAAATCTTACAAACTAAATAAAACTATGTGATATCCCCTACGTTCCATCACAATTTGGTGAGTCGCGAGATGTAGCAATTTTACAGCATATTCAGTGTGTCTTTTCTTTTTAATCGACGATGCCCCTTGCTCAGCAACAATTGCCTAGCAAGGGGATTCGGATGATTGTGTAATTTATGAATGTAGCTTCTGCAGGACATTGCAACTTCCTCAGAAATTGTGGATACATTTAAATCTCGATGGATGTTAACGTTCCTCATATACCAAGGCGCGTTTACAATAATTCGCAGACACTTGGATTGTATTCGCTGCAATTTTTCGATATTAGAGGGAGATGCGGTGCCCCAAAACTGAATACCATAAGTCCAGATTGGTTTCAGGATTGCTTTATATAATAGCACTTTGTATTCAAGATTCAACTTTGATCTTTTGTGTAACAGCCACCATAACTGATTCATTTTAAGCTTGATCTGAGTTTTCTTTGCCTCTATGTGATTTTTCCATGTCAGCCTTCTGTCGAGGTGAATACCCAAGTACTTTGTTGAGGAACATTGTGGAACTGATTGGCCATTAATTTTAAGTGGGGGACATGTATCTAGCCTTAGCGTGAAGGTTACATGTACGCTCTTTGATTCATTGACTTTTATACGCCATTTTGCTAGCCAGATTTCGAGAGAATCGACATGAGTCTGCAGGAGTTTAGTAGCTTCTATGGGGTTAGAGCGAGAGCACAATATTGCCGTATCATCAGCAAAGGTCGATATGAATGTATAGTTATTGTTGGGCATATCTGAAGTGTATAAGAGATACAGTAAGGGACCCAAAACGCTTCCTTGAGGAACGCCAGCGTGAATATCCAATGGATTTGTTGTGTAATCCTTGTGATGTACGAGAAATTGTCTTTTCGTGAGGTAGCTACTAAGCAATGAGGAGACATTTGCAGGCAGTAATAGTTTGAGTTTGTAAATAAGGCCATCGTGCCATACTTTATCGAAAGCTTGAGTGATATCAAGAAAGACAGCTGAGCAATACTTTTTTTCTTCAAAAGTGTTCCTTATCAGAGTTACAATGCGGTGGACTTGTTCTATTGTGCCGTGCTGTTTTCTAAATCCAAACTGATGTTGAGGAATCAGTTGGTTGAGATTAATAAATGGAGTTATATTCATGACAAGTAGCTTTTCGAATACTTTAGAAAGTAGAGGCAGGAGGCTGATAGGTCTGTACGATGCAACTTTTGTAGGGTCTTTTCCTGGTTTTGCTATCATAATAATTTTTGAAGTTTTCCAGCATTTGGGATAGTGTTTAATACGAAGGATAGCATTGAAAATGTGCATCAGATGAATTACTGAAGCCGGAGGTAGCTCTTTTATCATTTTACCGGTAATTTTATCTGGACCAGGTGATTTTTTTGGGTTTAAATCTTTATAAATTGCTTTGAATATGTCCTTTTTTTTAATTTTGAGCGTTATTGAGCAAGGTTGAGAAGTTAATATTGGTAATGAGGACTGTGAAGAGGGTGGATTGGGTGTAAACACACTATTTAGGTGGTTTGCAAAAGCCAAACCCTTCTCACAGTTGCTTCTAGCCCAATTACCGTCACTCAAACGGATGGGGGAATCAGTGAGAATTGGCCGATTTGATTTTTTTGCTGATTTCCACAAAGAGTAGTCTGACGCTTCACCAGGTGTTAATTTCGCTATGTGCTCTTCTAACTCTTTGTTGTTTTTATTTTTTAAGGCTTGCTTTAACTTTAGAGTGCAGTGCTGTAGCTGTGTTTTCAGATTCGGTGATCTGAATTCTTGCCATTGTCTTCGGAGTCTTCTTTTTTGTCTTACTAGCAATTCAATATCGGCTGGTGTGTATGGGCTATAGTTTGATTGCTTGCATACCTTTGTGCAGGTGGCTGAGCTGAGAGCTAATGAGAGCAGCTGGTTGAATTTTTCGAGTGCTGAGTCTACATCGTGTCCATTTCTTAATACAGTACTCAGAGGAAGATGGGAATTTATATATTTCTTGAATTTTAACCAGTCTATTTTCTTTCTAACGCAATTGCTTTGGGGGCTTGGTGATTTTATAGATATTACCGTGGGTGAGTGGTCAGATGATAGATCATAATTACACTCTGTGGAGATATTTTCCATCTGCAAACCTTTGGCGACTCCAAAGTCTATGAGATCGGGTATTTTCCTCTTGTCCGTCGGCCAATATGTCGGTTGACCATTTGAAATAACATCGTAGCCGTGGTTAGTGATGATTGAACATAGTCTTTTGCCTTTTGGAGTTATTAATCGGGAGCCCCAGTGAGTGTGTTTGGCGTTGAAATCGCCAGCAACCAAGAATTTGCTACCAAGAGTTGAGAAAAATTCTTTATATTGCTGTTCGGTAATACTGTATCTTGGGGGACAGTATATCGCAGATATTACTAGCTTAGAGATGTATTCTTCCAGACATATAGATGTTGCTTGCAAGTAGACGCTACTAAAATCTTCAAGAACATGATGTTTTATTCTGCTTTTTATCAATATGGCAGTTCCTCCGCGTGCCTTACCATGCGGATGATTTGTGGTGTACAGTTTGTAATATGGTATTTGGTAGCAATTTTTGTCAGTGAAATGGGTCTCAGATATCATCATTATGTCGATTTGGCTGGATTCAAGGAATTGAATTAGCTCCAAACGGTGCTGGCTTAAGCCGTTGGCGTTCCAGTGGCATATCTTGAGACAACTCATGGTCTGGATAGCAATGTTTGGAGTAACATCGATTGATTTTTCATCATTTCTTGCATCATTGTTTGCATTGAGTTCATGAATTGGTTCATATTCTGAATCAATGTTTGAAGCAAATGTTCAAGGGTACTTGGCTGTTGGGTGGGCAGTGAGTGTTTCTGCTCATTATTTACATTGCTTTGTTGGTGTGGGTTTTGTTTTAACACGCTAGCGTATGAATTGGTTTGATTCTTGTTTGGGATTGCAGAGAAGAATTGTGTTGCATCAATATTTTGTCTCTTACTTGAGTTGGCTATCTGAGTTTGCTCAACTGGTTTTAGAGGTTGATTGCTAGCGGAGAAATTTAGCTTTAGGGTTGTATATACTGGGCAACCTCTATAATTTGCGGTGTGATTACCTCCACAATTGCTGCATTTTTTCATGCTAGCATCGCCTTTAGATTTTGGGCATATGTTTGATTTATGGAGATCTCCACAAATCACACAAACAGCTGGCAGGGTACAATATGTCTTAGTATGTCCATATTCTTGGCAGTTGCTGCACTGAGGAGGTCCAGTTCTCTTATGGGGTTCTTCGATTGTGATTTTGCGATGCAATAAATATCGAATTTTATATATGGGGTGTACTTCACCTTTTTTTAGGGGTTTTGTTTCAGGCTGAAGCTCAATACGATATAACGGTTGAGGTATATTGCTCTTGTTGAGAATGTTGAATACTGTTTTGGCTTGAAACCCTTCTTCCTGGAGGGCAAGTTTGATTTCGTTAATATCAACGTTGGGTTCGACGCCTTTGAGTACAACGATTAAGCCCTTACTACTTTTTAGCTGATATGTGTAGTAATTCTTTTTTACAGCATCAAATTCCGCTATTACTTTGCGATAATGAGTTTCGCTGTAGATTTGCACTTTTGTTTCCTCAATTTGGCCTTTGCGAATAGGAACAACATGGAAATTCTTTGGTCCTATAAGACTTGTAATTCTAGAAATCAACTTATCTGAGTTGCGTTCTCTCAAGAAAATGGGTGGGGGTTTGAAATTTTTCTTGGAGATAATATTTTCGTCACTTTCATCACCTGAAAGCAGAGCGTATCTATTTTCCGAACTAATAGGGACAGTGTTCTGTTTTTGAATTTTTGTTGAATTCATTTGTTTTGAATTTTGCGGACTTCTCTTTCGCTTTACTACAGTAATGTAGCGATCAATACCAGTTTGAACAGCAACTGGTTCTTTATTAGTCATCGCACTAGTTGCTTTAACTACTGGGTCATGCACTTCAGTAGAAGTGCCGTTATTTGATTGCTTTGATGTTGTAGCTGTTGGTGTTACAGCAGGAGAAGCACATTGTACACTCCACGGTATAGAGGGAGATAGTATATCACGATAGAACAAATTATTTTTTTTGTCTGTATTTATTGTTGTTGCAAAATTTGATGAATTTTTAATATGTGCAGGCAAAAGATTTGCACTTGTGCAGTGTGTATCAACTGCTTTATTTGATAATGCACTTATCGGGGGGGTTTGCGCGGGTGACTGCAAATTATTGTTTACACACACATTAACAGGCGATTGCCGTTGCCGGAGAGGAGAGCGCTGAACACTCATACTGTAAACAAAATGTTTGCAAATTATATTATTATTTTATTTGTTTTTTTTTTTTTTTTCTAAAAATCAAAATAAAGACGTCCACTCTTATTGGTGACTTTCGCGAAACTTATATTTAATGAAAAAAATATTTTTTGATTCTGTTCCACACGGATGCACGTATATCCGCGCATACATATGCCACATTCGAGGGGCCAGGAATCAGAGCTGTAAAAGTGTGGTCATTTTCACTTTTAATTCCTTTATTTAAATTGAAAAGCTGAACTACTTTTTTTCTATCATTCAGTATGCGAAGTCTTTAGGCTGATAAAATTGAATGAGTTCTATTCGTTTTCAATTCTTGAATTGAAAAACCTAAAGAATTCACACAGAATTGAAATTTTGATGAATGCAGCATCAGGTTGCTGCAACCTAAAAAGAATGGGAGTGGCGATATCCATTCAATAGCAAGCTGGATTACTGGGTTGCCATTGGCTTATATTAAATATAAAGAAAGTATTAAATGCAAAAAATGATATAAGTTTTATTTCATTTTACAATTTTTTTTTGGTTTTTTCGTAATCTTTTTAATAAAATGAGAAATAACGACTAGCATGTTTGTTCCTGGTAGTTTGACCTCCTGCAAGAATTTTACGTATATGTACGCATATTTACGTACAATGCGTAGATATGTAATATTATATAATATGTAATATCATATAACGTGAATTTCTTCAAAATGAATCTTGTGAGATAAATTTAAAAATGTGTTCAAAAGAAAGTTAAAATTTAATTGATTGCGAGAATTTAAGAAACTCAAAAAACCTATTAAATACCTCAAACAACCAACCTTATAAACATTTAAAAACCAAGAATTTATAAACTACAATTCGTTTATTTATTTGAATAATAACAGCTGATTGGTTTTGTCATGGTATAATAACACAAGGTAGAGCCATTGGGGAGAGTTCTCATGATTGAAGGAAAAAAGTAAATAAAACAACAACAAACACATGGGGAAAAGAAGAAGAAGAAGTTAAAAGGAAACAAGAAACACACTAGCTTGACACTATAAGAAGCCAGTTTCTGACATTATATGGCGCAGCCAAGAGGTATTTTTTGTAGTTGCTCTACCATCATAATGCTTTTCATGGTAGTAAATAATATCATATTTCCAGTATTTCAAAGTTCAAGAGAATTATAATATTGAATGAATTCATCAAATTTTTAAGCCTAGCAAGAATGGGATTGATATTTTTCAAGTCCCACTCTTTACTGAATGGGAAAGTGTGATAATTTTAAGCTTTTGAGAATGACGAATGGTTCGTCTGTCATTCTTTAACGAATTCGAAACAAAAGCTTTTAAATGAATTAAGGGTGAGTGAATTCCGTAATGATTCAATTACTTTACAGCTCTGCCAAGAATTAACAAATTTGCGGTCCACTTTATATAAAAAAAAAAACAAAACCATAAATTTATTAATCGCTACAACTCATCTTTTTCTTGTGACCAACCTGGATGGTATGTACTACCGAATTTAGTGTTTTTTAAATTCATGCCGCTTCCAAAAAAATTATGTTTTAAAGAAAATCATTGTATCTTGTACCTCCTACACCCGTTTTGCCTATAAAAAAACCGTAAAAAAATGGCCACTGCAAACACATCGCGGCCGATACCTTCTGTTGTTGTTGTTGCCGATTTCTTTTCACTTCATATAAAAAAAAAGGTACCTTCCAGATCAATCCACAATATAATAGGACTTCACGGCGTAGATTTCGCGCACTCACACACCTCTCTAGTGATAAATTACAGATCGAGCTCTCAACCGTTAAAACCCTGCATGAACGCAACATCAACTTGTATATTGTTTTGATGCTACTCATTTCACTTGCCTTGTTTTCCCGTCAAATTTTATGTAGACTGAAAGATAAGACTTCCTTATCTTCTTATTCAGCCCGATTCTGAATATCCCCGGGGAATTTTTCCCCGGGAATTTGATCTTTCCCGAGAATAAATTTCTCCTATTCTAAACAATCAGGGAACAGAATAAAAAGGGAAAGAGAATTTCGAATTTTCGAAGACAGCTGTTTTACTTATTGTGGTTTGTTTTGAATAAGAAGTGCAATTTATTTGTTACATTTTAACAATACTTCTAAATAAATAAATATAAAAACAATAGAATTGTGTACAAACTATAAAAAAATTATGTATAGCATAGCATTTAGATTGCTAGCAGAGGATCAAAGATCAAGAGATTGTCGCGACCCGACAAATCTGCTTGAACTGCCGGATACATTGTAATTATAACAAGTTACTTTTATATGTGTTTATTATATTAATTATTCATTTTCAAAGGTTTGAAAAATATTATAGAGTGAACAAGCCCGCTTTTATGTATCTGCTGGATGTGTTGTCGTCGCATATTCAGCCCAAAAAGGCATTCGCAGGATAGGGAAAGATTGTGATGTGTCCTTGGACCAGTGTAGCTTCAGCAAAGTGTTGGCGGAGGTCATAAATATTTTTGAAGAAAATGTATGACCAAAATGGATAAAATTTTCCAAAACGGCTATAGAAAAAAGGAAAATAGCATTAGCCTTTTATATGAAGCACGGCATTCCAGATGTTAAAGGATGTATTCCGCCAAAATCTGGTGAGCTCCTCCCTGTTTCCTTTATAAAATCCACGCGCAATATCGGGATGTGATTGCATTGCGTTTAGCATAAGATCGAACTGGAACTTGTTCGTTGTTTTTGACCTGAAAGTAAGAATAATGCCATAATAATATTTGTAATAGTAATAAATAATGTTATTTATTTAATAAATAACAACATTTATTCCATTTTCTACGAAAACAATTAAATACATACATTTTTGCATACAACTCCCTTGCAGATAGTTGGCGGAATAATTTTCAATAAATGTCATCACGTTCTCCCTTTTATTTACATTCGGAATGCCTACTTTTTTCCCAGGGAACAAATTCCCGATTTCGAAGTTCGTTTAGAATTGGAGGAAAGGGAAAAGGGAAAAACTCCCGGGGAATTTATATTCAGAATACAAGAATAGGGAAAAGGGGAAAAATTCCCGGGGAATTGTTATTCAGAATCGGGCTGATTTTCTTTGGTGGTAGAGGCAACATCACATGGTAGCAAATTAAATTAAAGTGATTGTAAATAGTGAGTAAATAAATTGTTCTTGTATGTATAGTTAGTACACAATAGGTGTTGCAATTATTATTGACAGAATCCAGTGATCGAACAGGGTTGATTCCAGTACAATTAAAGATTCACAAAATAAAAACGTAACAATATAGCAAAACTGTACGGGAATAATTTTGTAGAGCATTTTAATCACATAGATCTGTCACGAAATGGTCGTTTTGACCCCTTTTTTGTAAAGTCTGCATAAAATTGCATTTATGAGGTCGCTAGAGGGTTTCGCCGGAAAATTTCACTAGGGGTATTCGCAGACAAAATCTTTATACAAAGAACGTAAACTCCAAAAAAAGCAAATATATCTGCTTGAAATATGGAACTTTTTATGTATTCCTTTATATTTTGTTCATAAATATGACTCCAGCGATTTTCGAGAGTGATGGTTCGGCGATTGGGACTCTTTAATTCCATTTTGAGATGTGGCTATTTCCCTCTGCAGTGGAAAGTATCGATAATAATACTCATACTCAAACCTGGCAAGCCTGAGGAACACGTCGGGTCCTATAGGCCAATAAGTTTGCTCCCACTTTGTTCTAGCTAGATTAATCCCAGTAATCACTAGTAAACATCTAGTCCCAGATCATAACATTTGATGATAACACTGTCATCATCTCCTCCCACGCAGGCCCCATCATAGCGTAACATATACCCTCAAAAGAGGTAACTGCCCTCCCATACAACTAAATAATAAATTTCAGCGCAGCCTGACTATGTCAATGTCAGCGTACAGCTCATCGTTGTACCACAATCGATACTCGCCATCAACGCAAATAAGTCCGAAGATCCTGCGCAGAATTTTTCTCTCAAAAATTCCAAGCATCCTCTCATCCGTGGTGCGCCATATGTTAGGACAGGAATAATGACGGACTTGTAGAGTGTGATTTTCGATCTTCGAGAGAGGGCTCGACTACTCAATTGCTTACTCAGCTCAAAATAACACCTGTTGGCAAGAGTTATTCTACACATGATCTCCAGGTTGACGTCATTACAGTTGTTGATGCTGGTTCCAAGATAGACGAAGTCCTTTACCACCTAGAAAGCGTAATTGTCAACAGCGACGTGTTGTCCAAGATGCCGGGATTCTTTGTTTGTTGATACTAGGTACTTCGTCTTGTCCTCGTTCACCGTAAGACTCATTAGACGTGACTCTCGTTCCAATTCAGAGAATGCTGCACTGACTGCTCTCGAGTTGATTCTGATTATGTCAATATCGTCGGCATACGATAGCAGCATGACACGTTTGTTGAAGATAGTGCCATTATGTCGTAAATCTGCAGCGCGTATAATTTTCTAAATAATAAGGTTGAAGAAGTCACACAATAACGAATAACCTTGTCTGAAACCTCGTTTGGTATTGAATGGAGGGGAGAGGTCATTCCCAATTTTCACTGTACAACGAGAGTTAAGCAGTGTCATTCTGCAAAGTCGAATGAGTTTTGTAGGTATAGCAACTTCAGACATAGTTGTGTAGAGCTAATCCCTTATAGGGCTGTCCCTTATAAGGCTTTATAATCAACGAATAGGTGATGTGTGACGATGTGTTTTTCTTGAGTCTTTTCCAGAATATGGCGTAGTGTGAAAATTTGATCGATGGTGGATTTATTCGGTCTGAAGCCACACCGATAAGGTCCAATCAGGTTGCAAGGCAGAGGATTCAACCTTTCACACAATACGCACGATACGACCTTGTATGCGATGCTCAGGAGACTTATGCCACGTAGTTAGTGTAAATTGTGGGGTTTCCTTTCTTATGTATGGGGCAGAGAACACTGAAACTTCAATCATCGGGCACGCTTACGTCGACCATATTCTGGTTATGAGCTGGTCCATGCAGGTGAGCAGCTTATCGCCGCTGGTCTTAAACAACTCGGCAGGCAGGCCATCTGCACCTGCTGCTTTGTTGTTCTTCAGCCTAATTATGGCTGTTTCTACCTCGTCATGGTTGAGTGGTGAAACGTCAACACCATCATCCGTAATTGGGGTGTTCGGGCAATCTCCTCCACTGGCAGAATTGTTCGTAGCATCGCCATTCAGTAACAAGATTCCCATTTCCGTCACGGCAGGAAGAGGCTCCGGGATTTCAACCGTCAGTCGGGCGCTTGATCTACTCGAAGAATTTTCGAGTCTCATTCCTGTAGCCACATATCTCTATTTCCTTGCTGTATTCTTTTTTTGAGGAGACAATGGACCAAATTCTATATTGTATGAAAAAAGATGGCTTTCACTCCAGCGTAATATACAGGTGCTCCATGGTGCTACATTCATCAAATCAAAATAAAACAAAAACGTTTGGACATAATTTATTTCGCAATATCTTAGATCTTACTTTAGTTTTCTTTTTAATTTCAATTTTCATATTTTTTTTTAAAATATGTTTTTTTTTATAATTATATTTTATCATTGTTTATATTTTTCTCATCATATGATTTTTGTTCTTGCGTTTTTTTCTTGTTTCTTCTTTACCTCTTTTTATAAAACGCTACATAAAGTATATATATATGTATTTATTTTTATATATATACATATATATATATATATATATATATATATATATATATATATATATATATATATACAATATATAATATATATGTATTATAATATATAATATATATATATATATAATACATATATATATATATATATATATATATATATATATATATATATATATATATATGTATATATATATAGTTTTTTTTGTTTTTGTTAAAATTGAATGATTTTATGTTCAATATGAATGCATAGCGCAAACGGGTTGTCAGACAGGCAGAAGAGAAAGTAATGGCTATGGCTAGTGGGAAAAAGAAGTACGCAATACTCCTATGTACTCATATATATGTACATTTAGGTGGATCGCTCCATATTAAAAAAAAATCAAGTTTCAAAATTTCACTCCTAGTTTGAAAGATTATATAGAAATGTTCAGGGAATTCTGTCATATATGTTTTCCACATTGCACGAATCCTTATGTGCTATGATTAAAAACTAGAGAACTTTTTTTCCCGAGCACGTTAATACATGGAGTAAAATTGTGCTTTTTTTATGATCTACCTTAATGTACATATATGTGTGTGAAGGATGAAAGGAGGGATAACAAAAAGTTAGGATAATCATTTTCATAACGAAATGTGTCTTTCCAAATTCGATACCATCGTCGAACATGAACAAATCGAGAAGAAACAAACAATAATTATTCATTTAAAAGCTTTTCATTGTGTTGTTTGTTTAAATACGTATTTTCATTCTCTGCTATCACGAAGGAAGAGAGACATGAAGGTTACATGTATGAGAGGGTAATAATATTGGTTGTGTTTGCATGTAGATAATAAAGCAGTTATTAAAAGTATAGTGGGAGGATGATAGGTAGAAAATTTGCGGTTATAAATTTACAAATTAAATATATATATATATATATATATATATATATATATATATATATGCATATAACAACAATATATATATGTATATATATGTATATATATATACATATATATACATATATACACACACACACACACACACACACACATATATATATATGTATACAAACACATATATATATATATATATATATATATATATATATATATATATATATATATATATATATATATATATACATTGTGGCATGAGTTGGTGGTATTTTCTTACTTTGACGCAAATAAAAATTAAAAAACCATGATTAAATCTATAAACAAACAAAAAGAGAAAAAAGTGATGGCAAACAAAAAACTCAAATTAAAAAAGTAGGTACTATATAATAATAAACGCGCAAATATATGCAAATTTTCACATTATGTTGTTATTGTTGCGGATTTTCATTTCTTTCAATCTTTCATCTTCTGCTGCTTCTTTTTACATGAGCCATGTCGCCGATGCCGTTACGATAAGCAATCAATTCAACTCCTTGTCTTCTAAGTACTTGTATTCAAAGGTGAATCCTTCTTTTTTACGTTGACTCCATTTCTCATAGTCAAAGTAGATGTACGTACCCTAAAAGTATACAATGTTATTACTAATATGTTAATGTTATCACACACACTCGCACCTGTTCGTAATCATCATTAATAATTTTGGGCTCCTCATGTCTTTGGAACCACATCATATACTTGGTATGGAATCGCCAGCTTTGTTTCTTCAAAGCTTTCGCTGCGAGATACTGTGCCTTTGAACCTTCCATATAATAGAAAACAAAGAAGAGCGTTTCCGTTGATAGGCGTTGATAAAATTCAACTGTATCGTATATAGGAAGCTGTGACTATCAAGAAATAAATACAACAAAGGTAGCAGGAAATATTAAAGAAAAGGAGAAGAGAAGCATAACAAAAACGAAACGAAATAAGCATCTGTCTGTAATTGGAATGTGCAATATAAAACAATTAACCTGTGGATAGTGTGGTGGCGTTGAAATTGGTGAACGATGAAAATATGTTGTTAGTTTTTCTGAATCGACTGGAGCTGGCATATGATAGTAGGCAGCTTCCATCATTTGGAATTGCAGTTGGTGATCCTTGTGCAGGGGTGATGGCCCAAGAGGCGCAACACCCAATAATGGTGGTATATGCGCTTCATTTGTTGGCTGCTGATGTTTAGTACCTGTTGCAGCGGTATTTGCGCTCGCACCGCCAGCATTGGTTAAATTTGTAGTTATGCCAGCGCTGCCACCAGGAGTAGGCCCATTTACAGTAGCACCCGTGGCGGAGCCAACATTACTTGGTTGCGACTGCTGTTGCTGTTGGCTTACAGTTGAATCGGAGGCGAAGTGCTGTTGTTGTAACACTTGTTGTTGTTGTTGCTGCTGCTGCTGTTGTTGCGATTGCTCTAGATTGAGACCACCTTGTGTGTTCTCCATTGCTACTGAACGATTAATGGCTTCTTGTGCCATTGTTTTAAGTGATATTGCATCCACAACATTGCCATTATTGTTATTATTTGCAACCGAAACGGGCAAACCTATATGAAGACGATCGAAATTTGTTAACGACAAAAGAAAATATGTCTTTCATACACTTACCGTTCATATGTTTCGGCGAGATTAGGCGAGGAGAAGCACGTTTACTATTATTTGCTACATTCATAACTTGCTGTTGTTGCGCATTGATAACTTGGGCCAAGTTCGTCATGCCATTGGGAGAAATGCAATTTGCTAGATTTGTAGTGTTGTTGTTGCTGTTGACCATGCTATTGGCATTGATACTAACACTAACCGCTGCTGCTATGCCGCCAGCTTGCTGTACTGCGCTTACAATGCTGTTTGTTCCTGTAGGTCAAGGGAGACGTGAGTTTGTAAATTATTGTGATTGATTACAAGACCAGAGAGTTGAAATAAATATTCATACATATCTGCTGAGAAATGTCTATACATGAAGTTTTTTCTTTTTTTCAAATGCATTCAGTGAATGAAAAGTTGAAAAGATGTTATAAAAAATTTTGAAGGGGAGCCTTAGAAGGGGTGGCGATAGAGGGTAAGTATGTTTTGAAGAAATTTTGGGAATGAAAAGATAATGGAGGTCGACCATCAATTTGATACCTTTAAGTGCGATTTCAGAGCTGTATGGAGTAATTAGTCAATTTTCAGATGTTTTTCGGTTCATTTAGTTGGCACATCCTTAAAAGAGATGCATATGGGGTAAGGTCGACGAAAATACTGGGGAAGTATGACTAATAGCCAATAGCTAATAATACCAATATTGTTAATAGTTGTGAAATACACAATACATGACATATTTCAAATAATTGTGAAATGCTAAAATACTGAATCATAAGACTTGCAATTGAGTGTGAATATGCTGAAAAAATAGTCCCCACACAAATCGTAATACGATATTCTAAAGCGTGATCCATTTCGAAGTTCCCAACTTTTTTGAAGAAAAAAACACAGACAATTCAAATTGAATGGGGAATGTTTATAATCATTTGAAAAAACATTGGCCGCGGCTACGTCTCAGATGGTCCATCCGTTGAGTCCAATTTTCGATGACTTGCTTTTGCACAAGCTGTATTTTGTACGCTTTCAATTTAAGATGAGAATTTAATAAGAGAATATGATACGTCTACATATTTGTGTGTGTGTGTGTGTGTGTGTAGGTTAGTAAGTATGAGCACATGCTGGGATAAAGATGTACACGAATCTTACATATTTGTGTGTGTGTGTGTGTGTGTGTGTAGGTTAGTAAGTATGAGCACATGCTGGGATAAAGATGTACACGAATCATATTCTTATTAAATTTTCATCTTAAATTGAAAGCGTACAAAATACAGCTTGTGCAAGAACAAGTCATTGAAAATTGGACTCAACGGATGGACCATCTGAGACGTAGCCGCGGCCAATCTTCTTTCAAATGATAATAAACATTCCCCATTCAATTTGAATTGTCTGTGTTTTTTTCTTCAAAAAAGTTGGGAACCTCGAAATGGATCATGCTCTGCGTTAGTTCTGCGTTACGTAACACAGTAGACGCTTACGTCAGCATACTGAAATGTTTAGGCATACAATAACTAGTCACGTGGATCACCCACTTGTATGTCAAGTGATCAAGTGAACATCAAAAGTTGCTTTCCCACACAATGGATACATGCATACACACATGTGATGCGAATCGATTGTGGATTGTGGATCGTAGTTTGGCATGTAGGTAGATTTGTATGTGGATAGTTTTAGGAAAAATTGTATATAAGCTGCCAGTTTAGTGAAGGTAGACGGATTTGTGAGTTGTAAATTAACCAGCGAATAGTGAATATTGCGATTCCTACGAGGCCCTCCAGTATTAGTGTTTAAGGTTATAAGTTTGTAATAGTGTAATAGCGAAAACGAAAGAAATAAAAGCAAAAAAAAAACTACACATATAGGCGTTTTTTTTATTAACATTTACAATAGAGGGAGTAAATATGCTCAACCAATCCACTTTCAAGGTGATCAGTGTTGAATTTCCAAGAGGGCATTAAGGGAATTAAGCTCTCCAGTACCCCACGGTTCAACGTTCTTCCAGTTCATGTACTGGTAGGTTTGTTTGGCGAAGCGAAGTAGGTTGATTAAAGTGGGTCATAAGAGAAAAGGGCGTTGTCTAACGACTAGGAGGTTAGTTGTTGGGTAACGTGGTGTTGTGAAAGGTAGTACACAACACTCTATATTTTTTGTATGTCGGCGGTAATGCATGTAGACCTTCAAATAATAATTGATTTATATATAATTTTAAATTGGATGTATTTCTTCTAAATAAGGCGTCTGTAAGATGTATGTACAAGAATTTAATTCCTTCGACTTAAGAAATTTGCTCATTGTTTAGTGCAACAGAACGTAATATGATTGTATTTTATTTCATTTATCCTAATACGCCATCAAGCTAATCGCTTAGTATATAGATTACGTGACACTATTGCTAGGTCATTAGCAGTACTTAAAATTGCAGTGTCATCTGTAAAAGTTGATGTTGAGGGTTGGTTGTCGAATTATAGATCAGCTGGAGAATTAGACATATACAGCAGGACCGAGCACTCTACCCGGTACTCTTGTATTTATTCTAAACTCATTAGGTTTGTATATATTGTACAAATAGATCACCGCTGTTTTTTTTTTGTCACCAAAATTACGGTACGGTTGAACGATACCTTATGCTATATTTAAAGTAATGTCCATCGCTAGGTACAACTATACATCTATACGAAATCCGTATCGGAAGATCGATTTGTCTTTTTAGGCCGTGGATAGGCCCTTTTTTTGGTATATTCGTATGATATGAGGCGTTCACCAGGGTTATCACCTAGGGTTATCGACCGAAACAAGTGGTAATCGGAACAACCAATATCTGATGAATATGGCATTGTTCAACGTTTATCAGCTTCAGATTTTATGAAAATCAATTTCATAGCTTTTGAATCTTTCCCAACGCTTTTAAATAATGTGAAATTGCTTATTGATTGCTGAATTGCAGGGAACGAATCTTCCTCCAATAATACTTCCAATTCAGCGTCTTCATATGCTTTCGGATTTCCGCTACGCTTTTTGATTTTGACGTCCAACCCTTAATTCTTAAACTTTTAAAATCACTCACGTAAAGCAGAGTCACCATATGTTTCTACAGTAATCGATGCTCCTCAGCTGGCGAATCCTTCAAATGAAAAATATAAATCATAGGTTCCAGCATATTCGTATCAAAATTTCGACACTTTCAAATTAAAAATATTAAACGATGCTACAAAATCGCTAATATTTCGTTATAGTGTTGACATATATCTAACATTACTATTTTACATGGTATAGTTGTGCTTTTCTTTTAATCTTCGCTTCACTATCACTTTCATCTTAGCCTAGGTTAGGCAGATTTCCAAGTGGGTCAAGTACAGAAACTCGTAGAACAACAAAACCTAGTTATGCTATATAAAGATCTTTGTAATCTTGCGATCTTAGCATAGCATAGCATGGCATAGCTGCTCTAACCAATGTTAACGTTGTGTTGGATACGCGTAATACCGTGGTTATATTAGCAATCAATTGAACGCTAATCAAAAAATTTTTTGTTGGTTTCAATACAAAATGAAAAATGAACTCCAAAAATGAGCATGTGCATGTCAATTAGTTATGATTGCTGTCCTCGACACCAATCAGACCAATTTCATCAGTGTTGCCATATGCAATTTTATATAAAGAAAAAGAAAATGTGAGAAAAAATATTTCTAAATAATGCAACATTTCTTTACGGGTATTGCGTACATACATGTTTATTATGTTGACAACTGCCAAGGATAAAAAATTTTAAACATTAATTTTATACATTTCTTTTAAAGAAAGCTATTCGCGTCTGTTTTATATTCTGAGTATGTACTGATTGAGAGAATTTTCTCGTTATGCAAAAACATTCTATAACTTTAAATTTATTATTTTATTTAGAAATGGTGTTTTCGTGGAGCAGACCTGAAGAACTGAAGAATTTATTATTCTGCTGCAAATTAATGAACTCAATTATTTTTTCCAGTACACTTCTATGATTACCGTTCCAAAAACACACATTCTCAGCATATGTGGTTGCTATTTTTATCAAATCATTCAGCGCGGTTTCCACGATGAAATCAATTGAAATTTAATGCAGCACAATTATTTTGATAAATTATTACACCTCTGTCTCGGCAATCATGTGTAACTACCCAACAATCTAAATTGATGAAACGAAAAAAGAACGCCTTGATTACCGTTCAATTGTTTGGTAATATAACAAAAAAAAAAAATAATAATTTTAAATATTTTAAGAGGAAAGCATTCCTCTATATCTATTTCATTTATTTAGTTTTATGATCTATCATCTGACCACTCACCCACGGTAATATCTATAAAATCACCAAGCCCCCAAGGTAATTGCGTTAGAAAGAAAATAGACTGGTTAAAATTCAAGAAATATATAAATTCCCATCTTCCTCTGAGTACTGTATTAAGAAATGGACACGATGTAGACTCAGCACTCGAAAAATTCAACCAGCTGCTCTCATTAGCTCTCAGCTCAGCCACCTGCACAAAGGTATGCAAGCAATCAAACTATAGCCCATACACACCAGCCGATATTGAATTGCTAGTAAGACAGAAAAGAAGACTCCGAAGACAATGGCAAGAATTCAGATCACCGAATCTGAAAACACAGCTACAGCACTGCACTCGAAAGTTAAAGCAAGCCTTAAAAAATAAAAACAACAAAGAGTTAGAAGAGCACATAGCGAAATTAACACCTGGTGAAGCGTCAGACTACTCTTTGTGGAAATCAGCAAAAAACTCAAATCGGCCAATTCTCACTGATTCCCCCATCCGTTTGAGTGACGGTAATTGGGCTAGAAGCAACTGTGAGAAGGGTTTGGCTTTTGCAAACCACCTAAAAAGTGTGTTTACACCCAATCCACCCTCTTCACAGTCCTCATTACTAAAATTAACTTCTCAACCATGCTCAATAACGCTCAAAATAAAAAAAAAAGGACATATTCAAAGCAATTTATAAAGATTTAAACCCAAAAAAATCACCTGGTCCAGATAAAATTACCGGTAAAATGATAAAAGAGCTACCTCCGGCTTCAGTAATTCATCTCATGCACATTTTCAATGCTATCCTTCGTATTAAACACTACCCCAAATGCTGGAAAACTTCAAAAATTATTATGATAGCAAAACCAGGAAAAGACCCTACAAAAGTTGCATCGTACAGACCTATCAGCCTCCTGCCTCTACTTTCTAAAGTATTCGAAAAGCTACTTGTCATGAATATAACTCCATTTATTAATCTCAACCAACTGATTCCTCAACATCAGTTTGGATTTAGAAAACAGCACGGCACAATAGAACAAGTCCACCGCATTGTAACTCTGATAAGGAACACTTTTGAAGAAAAAAAGTATTGCTCAGCTGTCTTTCTTGATATCACTCAAGCTTTCGATAAAGTATGGCACGATGGCCTTATTTACAAACTCAAACTATTACTGCCTGCAAATGTCTCCTCATTGCTTAGTAGCTACCTCACGAAAAGACAATTTCTTGTACATCTCAAGGATTACACAACAAATCCATTGGATATTCACGCTGGCGTTCCTCAAGGAAGCGTTTTGGGCCCCTTACTGTATCTCTTATTCACTACAGATATGCCCAGCAATAACTATACATTTATATCGACCTTTGCAGATGATACGGCAATATTGTGCACTCGCTCTAACCCCATAGAAGCTACTAAACTCCTGCAGACTCATATCGATTCTCTCGAAATCTGGCTAGCAAAATGGCGTATAAAAGTCAATGAATCAAAGAGCGTACATGTAACCTTCACGCTAAGGCCAGATACATGTCCCCCACTTAAAATTAATGGCCAATCAGTTCCACAATGTTCCCCAACAAAGTACTTGGGTAGTCACCTCGACAGAAGGCTGACCTGGAAAAATCACATAGAGGCAAAGAAAACTCAGATCAAGCTTAAAATTAATCAGTTATGGTGGCTGATACAGAAAAGATCAAAGTTGAATCTCGAATACAAAGTGCTATTATATAAAGCAATCCTGAAGCCAATCTGGACTTATGGTATTCAGTTTTGGGGCACCGCATCTCCCTCAAATATCGAAAAATTGCAGCGAATACAATCCAAGTGTCTGCGAATTATTGTAAACGCGCCTTGGTATATGAGGAACGTTAACATCCATCGAGATTTAAATGTACCCACAATTTCTGAGGAAGTTGCAATATCTTGCAGAAGCTACATTCAAAAATTACAGTCATCCGAATCCCCTTGCTAGGCAATTGTTGCTGAACACGGGGCATCGTCGATTAAAAAGAAAAGACACACTGAATATGCTGTGAAATTGCTATACCTCGTGACTCAACAAATTGTGATGGAACGTCGGGGATATCACATAATTTTATTTAGTTTGTAAGATTTGATTACTTATTGTTAGTTTCTAAGTAATTTTAGAAAGATCCAATAAAAAGGCTTGTAAAAAAAAAAAAAAAAAATTTATTTAGTTAATAATAACGGATGATAATAAATTTTTCATGGTAGAAAATGCTGACACAATTATATGTAGAACCGAATATAAAATAATTAAAAATTAACTAATATAATATTTTTTCTGATATTAATTTATCGTCAATAGATTTGACGTAGTTTGCATAAAGCAAAATATTTACAATTTTTAAGTCTGTTTTTAGTGAAGGAAGAAATATACAAACTAATTTGTAGTTAGTTTTTTCGAAAGTTTACGTAATTATACAAAATTTTGTTAATATACATATGTCATAGAATAAGTACTAATTATTTGGTCTACCAAAATTGTCCAGTGACTAATTAAGAATAGCAGTGGTCAATATGGATGTAACTCACGTGACAAAAAAAGCAAGTGGCTTTTACAAGGAAGCAAAGTTAGATTGTAAACATTTTGCGAATATGATTATATTATCTTTGTTGTTTTTAGCTTTGAAATAATCAGAAAACAGTGAAGTTTCATGATAAACCCATTTTACCGATGAACTTTGCTTATTAAAAAATATATTCAGTTTAAAAAAGTAATTACCGTAGGTTATGTGGCTGCCCTCTCTCTGAGAGGACGCACTTAGGCCAGAAAGGACCATTGTGATACCACTGAGCTTCTCTTCCAATACTGTTGTCCGTGTTAAATTTAGACAGCAATAGAAGGGACTTATTTATATTAGCCGGTTCCGAAGGGCAGAACGCTTCTGACATCACTTTAACTCAGTTTTGTCACAGAGCTCTTTTAAGAACCATTTTTGGCAAATTGCTACTGCCGGATAAATTGCCAATTCTTGCCGTCAGGAGAGTACCGTGCGAAAGAAAAATCTTTTCGATATCAAATTTTGTTATGCTTCATCCGGGGATTGAATCCACGACCTATGATCAGAAGGCCAACGCACTAACCACTGAGCTACGGTACCCACCCTTAGCGCCTAGACAGACGGCAGCCTAATTCCGAATTACCGAGTTTATTCTAATTAACTCGGGCATTAACTGCAGCTAATCCGCATAAACTCTATGAGTTAATTCTCAAAATATAAGAGGATTAGGGTAATTTGCGATGGCAACACTGCTGAAAATTGTCTATTGTGCATTTTTCTCCATCCATTTTACAAAATATTAGGTGTGTTCGCTTATTTTTTTATTTTTTTTTTACAAGCCTTTTTATTGGATCTTTCTAAAATTACTTAGAAACTAACAATAAGTAATCAAATCTTACAAACTAAATAAAATTATGTGATATTCCCAACGTTCCATCACAATTTTTTGAGTCACGAGGTATAGCAATTTCACAGCATATTCAGTGTGTCTTTTCTTTTTAATCGACGATGCCCCGTGTTCAGCAACAATTGCCTAGCAAGGGGATTCGGATGACTGTGTAATTTTTGAATGTAACTTCTGCAAGACATTGCAACTTCCTCAGAAATTGTGGGTACATTTAAATCTCGATGGATGTTAACGTTCCTCATATACCAAGGCGCGTTTACAATAATTCGCAGACACTTGGATTGTATTCGCTGCAATTTTTCGATATTTGAGGGAGATGCGGTGCCCCAAAACTGAATACCATAAGTCCAGATTGGCTTCAGGATTGCTTTATATAATAGCACTTTGTATTCGAGATTCAACTTTGATCTTTTGTGTATCAGCCACCATAACTGATTAATTTTAAGCTTGATCTGAGTTTTCTTTGCCTCTATGTGATTTTTCCAGGTCAGACTTCTGTCGAGGTGAATACCCAAGTACTTTGTTGAGGAACATTGTGGAACTGATTGGCCATTAATTTTAAGTGGGGGACATGTATCTGGCCTTAGCGTGAAGGTTACATGTACGGTCTTTGATTCATTGACTTTTATACGCCATTTTGCTAGCCAGATTTCGAGAGAATCGATATGAGTCTGCAGGAGTTTAGTAGCTTCTATGGGGTTAGAGCGAGTGCACAATATTGCCGTATCATCTGCAAAGGTCGATATAAATGTATAGTTATTGCTGGGCATATCTGTAGTGTATAAGAGATACAGTAAGGGGCCCAAAACGCTTCCCTGAGGAACGCCAGCGTGAATATCCAATGGATTTGTTGTGTAATCCTTGTGAAGTACGAGAAATTGCCTTTTCGTGAGGTAGCTACTAAGCAATGAGGAGACATTTGCAGGCAGTAATAGTTTGAGTTTGTAAATAAGGCCATCGTGCCATACTTTACGAAAGCTTGAGTGATATCAAGAAATACAGGTGAGCAATACTTTTTTTCTTCCAAAGTGTTCCTTATCAGAGTTACAATGCGGTGGACTTGTTCTATTGTGCCGTGCTGTTTTCTAAATCCAAACTGATGTTGAGGAATCAGTTGGTTGAGATTAATAAATGGAGTTATATTCATGACAAGTAGCTTTTCGAATACTTTAGAAAGTAGAGGCAGGAGGCTGATAGGTCTGTACGATGCAACTTTTGTAGGGTCTTTTCCTGGTTTTGCTATCATAATAATTTTTGAAGTTTTCCAGCATTTGGGATAGTGTTTAATACGAAGGATAGCATTGAAAATGTGCATCAGATGAATTACTGAAGCCGGAGGTAGCTCTTTTATCATTTTACCGGTAATTTTATCTGGACCAGGTGATTTTTTTGGGTTTAAATCTTTATAAATTGCTTTGAATATGTCCTTTTTTTTAATTTTGAGCGTTATTGAGCAAGGTTGAGAAATTAATATTGGTAATGAGGACTGTGAAGAGGGTGGATTGGGTGTAAACACACTTTTTAGGTGGTTTGCAAAAGCCAAACCCTTCTCACAGTTGCTTCTAGCCCAATTACCGTCACTCAAACGGATGGGGGAATCAGTGAGAATTGGCCGATTTGAATTTTTTGCTGATTTCCACAAAGAGTAGTCTGACGCTTCACCAGGTGTTAATTTCGCTATGTGCTCTTCTAACTCTTTGTTATTTTTATTTTTTAAGGCTTGCTTTAACTTTCGAGTGCAGTGCTGTAGCTGTGTTTTCAGATTCGGTGATCTGAATTCTTGCCATTGTCTTCGGAGTCTTCTTTTCTGTCTTACTAGCAATTCAATATCGGCTGGTGTGTATGGGCTATAGTTTGATTGCTTGCATACCTTTGTGCAGGTGGCTGAGCTGAGAGCTAATGAGAGCAGCTGGTTGAATTTTTCGAGTGCTGAGTCTACATCGTGTCCATTTCTTAATACAGTACTCAGAGGAAGATGGGAATTTATATATTTCTTGAATTTTAACCAGTCTATTTTCTTTCTAACGCAATTGCTTTGGGGGCTTGGTGATTTTATAGATATTACCGTGGGTGAGTGGTCAGATGATAGATCATAATTACACTCTGTGGAGATATTTTCCATCTGCAAACCTTTGGCGACTCCAAAGTCTATGAGATCGGGTATTTTCCTCTTGTCCGTCGGCCAATATGTCGGTTGACCATTTGAAATAACATCGTAGCCGTGGTTAGTGATGATTGAACATAGTCTTCTGCCTTTTGGAGTTATTAACCGGGAGCCCCAGTGAGTGTGTTTGGCGTTGAAATCGCCAGCAACGAAGAATTTGCTACCAAGAGTTGAGAAAAATTCTTTATATTGCTGTTCGGTAATACTGTATCTTGGGGGACAGTATATCGCAGATATTACTAGCTTAGAGATGTATTCTTCCAGACATATAGATGTTGCTTGCAGTAGACGCTACTGAAATCTTCGAGAACATGATGTTTTATTCTGCTTTTTATCAATATGGCAGTTCCTCCGCGTGACTTACCATGCGGATGATTTGTGGTGTACAGTTTGTAATATGGTATTTGGTAGCAATTTTTGTCAGTGAAATGGGTCTCAGATATCATCATTATGTCGATTTGGCTGGATTCAAGGAATTGAATTAGCTCCAAACGGTGCTGGCTTAAGCCGTTGGCGTTCCAGTGGCATATCTTAAGACAACTCATGGTCTGGATAGCAATGTGTGGAGTAACATTGATTGATTTTTCATCATTTCTTGCATCATTGTTTGCATTGAGTTCATGAATTGGTTCATATTCTGAATTAATGTTTGAAGCAAATAAATGTTTGCAAACGATATTATTGTATTGTTTATTTTTTTTTTCTAAAAAAAAAAAAAAAATCACCGAATTAACTCACTGAGTTTAGCGTCTTTTCGCAAAATATTAAAAATTTTTATTTTTACCGAAAACAATCACTTTTCCGACTCTATCAAACACGTCCACTCTTATTGGTGACTTTCACGGAATTTCAACATGTTGACTTTTCAACATGAAAAGTGTTGGCGAACAAATAATTCCAGCTGTCAATTACGAACGGTGAATGTCAATTTACAAGTTTCTGATAGTTTTCAGTTCACGTACTTCTTGTAGATTTTCTCATATCGAGAGTGATAGATGACAGAAATTGATAGTGATAGTAATGTAAGTGGACATACCTAATAAAGCAGTTATCAGCCGTTTAGTTAATCCGCAATACTGCCGTCTGTCAGGTCATTATTTTATTCGTATTAAGTGCGCCGGTAATCCGAAATTAGGCTGCCGTCTGTCTAGGCTATTACACGACATAACCCATGCGACAAAATTTCAGTTAAGAAAATTTGTAATTAAATGGTGAAAATAAAGCACCATTTCTACTACACAAGTTTCCAATAAACAACCAATATTTGCGTGATATTTACATACACGCATGTTGCGGGGTATTTTGCTAGACAGTTGAATGTTCTTATTCCGATTATTGTAGAAAACAGTTTTGCTTATATTTTCCTCATAATACTCGCTTTTAAACATTTCATATACCTCCAAGACTGTCATAATCAGTAACATTTTCCTTCAGTGGTAATAATGTCTCGGAGTGATTAATTCAATTAGATTACATTATTTTGCCGCAATTATCTCTGCCGAAAGCGATCGGTTTCTCTTTTTTTCATGAGCATGTCAGCATTATCCGTCAACAATTCTGGTTCCGTCTGCCTATATTTCCGCATTACTCCATTCTGTGTTTTTCTATAATCTCTACTTTGTTTAGATTAGATCTCCATTTCCTCATTATTTCCTTAATTTAATTTTTTATTCCCTTTTTTCAGCTATTCATATAAAATAACAATTATAGCATTAAAATAGTTACTGAGTATTATGTTCAAAAATATCCTTACTCATGCGATATATAATATTGAAAAATGTAAATTATAAATTGTTTTAATATCCCTTTTAGATGTAAATCTAAATCTGAAATCTTTCTTCAGTCACAGAAGTTTTTTAATGAGGATTTTTTTTGTACTGATGGTAGTCACACGACATAAAAATGTAGCGAAGAACAAAATCATAAAAATAAAGTTATTTTAGATAAATGGTTTTAAACGACATTGATCTTTTGAGGATTAAACGTTCTTTTATAACAGTATTCTAGTAGATAACAAGATTGGATTTCGCAACACATTCAATTTCTCAGTTATGGTTGACATTTTCGTGGATATATGGATATAGGGGTATATATTAAGTCATCTTTAAAAGTTTAAGTCAAATATATTCGGGTTTCTGTCTATAACACTATGAGGCTTGGTATTGAGTGAAACCAAAAGCAAGTGATAGTCTTAGGCCTCAATAATCTTATGTTCTTATGTTATGCTTTTTTCTAGTTTAAGATAAATAAGAATAAGAAAAAAATTCTTAGTTAAATACATACGTAAAATATACACAATTTATTGCTAAATTAGTTTAAGTTCTACAAAAATATTCTTAAAAAATATTTATAAAGGGTTTTTTTAGTGTGAAGCAGTTTCCAATAAAACGGTATAGCTATTATCAAATCTGGTAAGCCAAAAATCATTTGTACTCAGTAAGGTTTTCAATTTCATCATGGAAAGATCCACACCGTAACGACGCTTGCAAATATTGAAATTCTTTTACGAAAATAATAGTGCTGTCATACAATGGGTATGTGAACAAGCAAAATTGTTGCATTTGGAGTGAAGGCAATCCACAAGAAATTCATCAGACACCGCGCAGAAACTTAATGTTTGGTGCGGTTTATGGGCAGGTGGAATCACTGGTCAATCACACCAAGTGATTACTACCTGTTCCTGTCTATGGCGAGTGATTTTGCTGGTGGAAAATCCGCCCCAAGAGAAGCTTGTGAAACTCAACTGTCCCTGTTTTTTGCCAATAGGGACGAGGGTTTCTATGTTTCTATGCAACAAGTTATCGAACAAAACGGTGCATATTTGAACTAAATCGGATCATTCTAACTATGCTAAATGAAACCTTCAATTTAATTCAAAAGTAATGGATTTGTTTTTACTAGACCTATGTATACGTATATTATATATATATATATATATATATATATATATATATATATATATATATATATATGTGTATATATATGTCTATATATATATATATATATGTGTATATATATATATGTATATATAAATATATACTACTAGGGTGCCGTAGCTCAGTGGTTAGTGTGTTCGCCTTCTGATCTGTAGGTCGTGGTTCAATCCCCGGCTGATGCATAACAAATTTAAAATCGATAAGATTTTTCTTTCGAATGGTACCCACCTATCGGCAAGCAATTGGCAATTCTTCCGACAGTAACAACTTGCCATGAAAAAGCTTCTAAAAGAACTCTGTGACAAAGCTCAGAAAAAGTGATGTCACAAGTGTTCTGCCATTCGGAACCGGTTAAAATAAGTAGGTCCCTACTTATTTTAACTGTCCAAATTAAGACGCACAACAGGAATGGAAGAGAAGCTCGGCCAATGAGCCCTTTGGGGCTTTAAGTGCCACATATTTATTTTTATTTATTTTACTCGTATATATATATATATATATATATATATATATATATATATATATATATATATATATATATATATATATATATATATATATATATATATAAATATATATATAAATATATATGTGGTGCTTATAGTCCCCGAAGTGCCCTTTGGCAAAGCTTCTCTTCCAAAACTGTGTGTGTGCTAAATTTTAGACAGTGTTTGGCATAACGAAAATTGCCAATTGTTTGTCAATAGGTGGGTATCGTCCGAAAGAAAAAATGTTCGATATCGTAGCCTCGTAGCCGTTGTTCAGCACAACAACATCGGCACCCATATATTTACACATATTTATAATATGACTAATAGAAATTTAACATCACGAATGATTTTTGTTGAACTTCTAAATATTTACCCGAAAAAAACGAAGAAAAATGAAGGAAATTGCATAAAAAGAATAAACCTCACAACTGAATTCCTCATACCAAAACATCGTTATAAAAGTATTTTCTATTAATATTTTACAAGAACTTAAACTAATTTAACAATAAATTGTGCTTATTTTATGCAAGGTTTAATTAAGGATTTTTTGCATATTTCAGATAAGCCTTATGCTTTGTGGCATTGACTCCCAATGTTTGTGTATTTCACAGAATTATAATTTCCCTTCAGTAAGCTCAGAACAGGTTTCTCTTTATTTTAATATGTCAAGCAATTTATACAAATTTTTTGATTTCCAGAATTTCCGTACCACAATCGACGATACCGTTGTGATCAGTATTATTATTATTGGGTATACAAGTATATTTTAAATTATATTCCACAGAGGACGTTATTAGCATGTGGTAACTATTTCATGTTGAAGCGTCTGCATTAAGCTATTGAAATCAGTATGCGTCATTTATTTCAAGTGTAAACACCAGATTTATTTTAGCTCCGCCTATGTTAACTGGTGTACGTGCCGTCCCGACAAATAAAATAAAAGTGCACAATAGACCTAGGGTCGCGGTGCAATACAACCCTCTAATAATGTCAACTTTTATGCCTACAAAACCCCATTCGCGGGAAGCGTTGCTTTTTTGTTTTCATCTGAATAAAAGTGTAGCAGAAAGTCATCACATGCTGTGTGAGGCTTATGGAGAACAAGCTCCATTAATTTCAACTTCAAATAATATCGTAAGGAGATTTTACATGTCTGAAATGCTGCTTCAACATATTGCTTAATCGCAATATGTGATCTTACCTCACCCGTCGCCCCCTCTGACTACGACTTGTTTCGATCAATCAGAGAATACCTTGTCCAGGATACGGTTCAATTATGTCGAAGGTATCAAAAATTGAGTCGATATGTTCTAGGCCTCAAGAGATGAGTGGTTCTATTGGGACGGAATCCACGCGCTCCTTAAAAATGGGAAAAAGTTGTGGTTACCGAAGGAAAATACTTTAAATAAAATATATTATAGCAATTTTTTAAAATAAAGGCCGTCAGAAAAAATCGTCTAAAGTATATTTGTACACTCAATACTAGTGTTACTATGGCCATTATTACGTTTGTTTACATTACATAACATAATTACGGGCATTACAACACGACATATTATTCGGTGCCATCCAGCATATGGTATACACAAGGAATAAATTACATTCTTTGATTTTATGGATTTGAGTCGTTCATATAGAAGAACTCTCTATAGCAACAAGCTATATGTGGCGGATATAGTCATAAAGAGAATAAGAAATTATTTTGTATGTAGTGTATATCTCTATGTATAAAGTAATACTACACTAATACTACACAGATTTGGCAAAGGAAAGGGATGCAAATCTGCCCTATGGACCTGAACTAATACTAGGTGTTAGCAAATCTTATTACAGTGCCGCAAAAATGAATTTTCAGAGAAATCAAACAGAAAATGGAAAATGGAACAATGCACAAAAAAGTCCCAAGTTATTCTTTTCGGCATATTTAGGAAGAAAATTAAAATATTTATTAGAAGTATGCTAAACAAGTGAATTGTGCACATCCTTGCATGGAGGGTGAAATAACATTCACACTTAATTCTAGATCGCCAAGCCTTAATTTAACAAGAAGGCAAACAATAGGGAGGGAAGTAATTCAGCCAGAACAACTGGTAGCAATCAAAATAAGAACAATAAAGCTCATTTATAAAATTGGAGGAAGCAATCTCTTCCGAAAATACAGAAATATCCTCGGACTGACGATGTACTGAACCCAACTCAATTATTATTATTATTGTTACCACACAACTATCAATGTAGTAGCATTACTCAGGAGCTCAGGAGGTCAATAATAACTATCCCATATAAATGAATTTCTTGGTATTTTTTAGTATGACTTAAGTAATTTAAGTATCTCATAAAATTATAAGATATAATTTAGCTGTATACAAATAAATAAATTTGAAACGATGTAAAGTTACCATAACTATAAAAGATACAAAAATTTTTATATATGTATGTATATATGTAGATACGTAAAAATTTAAGTGTGCGATTGCATATCTTGATCATATTACGCCACTACACATGAATAAAAACAATAAACCCACTCTGCAGAAAACGATTTTGTGCTGGATTTTTGTCAAGTGCTTGCTTACCGTTCTGTAGATGTGAGGAATTCGTTTGAAGATTGGATAGTTGCTGTTGTTGTTGCTGTTGCGCACTAGAACCGACAATTGATGCAACCGTTGGTGCTGCCATGCTATACGATATCGCCGTCGCTGTCGGCGGATGTATCACGGGACCATTTTCAACATGTGCTACGAAATTTAAATGATAAAATATACAAACACACACACGTCAACGCATATGTACAAATACATACATGTATTATTTTTTGCTACAGCAGCAAATGCAATGGTTGGTGTTGCTTGAATCACAGATTGGCCTTGAATGTTATTATTAATTGATGCTGCAGAGGCAGGAGCAGCATTTGTATTTGTCGCCGATGCTGATGATGCTGCCGTTGTAACGGAAGCGTTCAAGCTAGGCGCAGGCGCGTGAGGTTGTACTGTGGGATTGTGTCCAATGGTTGCTGCTATGGTTTGCGAGAGACCGCCAATCACACCAATGCTACTGGATGTATGCTGCTGCTGCTGTGCAATTGATGCAGCCACAACTGCTGCCGCTGTCGGTTGCTGTTGGAGATGTTGAGACTGCTGTAACTGCTGCTGCGATTGTTGATGATTTTTGCTGGGTGTTGAACTAATAATCTTAGACGATGCTACAATGAAAATGGATTCTAATAATAATAGTAATGCTTGTAATAGTGATCGATAACACTTAATGATTACTTACCTTCACTTGTTGTAGATGCAGTACTGCTACCACTTGATGATTTGCTACTAGTATTGGCTGCCGCACGAACCGCTGTTGGCTTGACGGGCTGCTGCAAAATGAACACACAACATGTTCAATTTATTATTTACACATCACATGATTTTCTGTACTTACCTTTGCTTTATTACTGGCATTGCTTTCGTTCTTATTGCGTTTGTCGGCTGCCGTGGGATCTGATGATGAAGATGATAATGATGATGATGTTGTTGTTGTTGTAGTGGCGACTGCTGTTGCTGTTCCTGTTGATGTTGTCGTCGTCGTCGTTGTCGTTGCCGCTGCCGTCGAGTCGCAAGTATAATTTAAGTTTGTGGCATTCAATTGCTGTTGCATTGTTTGCTGTGACGCACTGCTGCTGCTGATGACATTGTTCATTTGCTGTTGTTGTTGTAGCAGTGGCTGTTGTTGCGACTGCTGTTGTTGTGGTTGTAATAGTAGTTGTTGTTGTACTGTTGTCGGTGATTGTACAGGACTCGCACCAGATGCTATACTGCTAGGCGAACCGCTCGTTTCATTACTGTTATTACTGTCTGTTGTTGCTGATGATGGAATACCAAGTGAGACACCTTTTACCATATAAATTCATATTCATATACACGAGGAGTATGCGTATTTGTTGGACAATACGATTTGATTTGATTCGATTCGGTTCATTTTGGGAATTGTTTGTTTGTTTGTTTGTTTGTACACACACATTCATTGTAAGCATTTCATTAGCCACACAAGAAAGAGAGCGAGCGTGTTTTTTGGTTATTGACATTAATTGACACAACAGCGCCACACACATAATCCAATAACAACAAACAAAAAAAAAAAAACAAGAACATATCAAATGGCAGTATTTTTATCGTTTTATTTTGTTTTCACAGAGAACAAGAGGACGATAGAGATATAGGGCGAGAGAGAAAGATATGTATATGCATGTTTCCTTCATTATATACACACACACATGCAGTGCAAATAACGGCGCGAGCATGAGTACCTACAAACTCATAGACAAATGCCAGTTGGACGCAAAAATAAGAGAATTTAATTATTGAGTGTTAATAGGCATTAGTTAGATTAAAAAGCATAATTTTCATATACATATTTGCCAAATAATTCGTTAGTAGATTTCGGAAGAAATCAACTGAGCATAAGTAATATAGAAAGATACATATGCATTGACATTAATGTATGCGTGAGTGTGTGTGGTTTTATATTTGTTTGGGTACATATTTATACATGTATATATCTAAAAGCAAGTGAAGGTAAGTACCTACAGTGAAAAATATTACTATTATTTTGTATGATAGTATCGTAGAAGATCGAAGAAAATAATTTGCGAAAACGAAACGAAATAAAAACAATAAATTTGGAAAAACATACAAAACAAATAGTAATTCAGTCAAGTAATAGAAGAAATCTATTAAACCTTGTTCTTTCGTTGACTAAAAAAAATTTGAAAATAATAATAATCAAATACACAATAGCCAATAATGTTGCAATATTTTTCAATACATATCCTTTTTGATTTATGCTCTTTACACACATACATACATATTGTCTGTCTGTTTGGCTGTGTGCATGTACATACGCATATGGCAAGTTTCTACTGCTACTACCAATACAAAAGAGGCTAACTTTTTCTAATGAAAATTCGAATTTTTGCATACCTGTGCCAGATAGTTCAACCTCGTCGAGACCAATTATATCATCATAAATGAATTCGTTTTCTTCAAAATCAGGCTCTTGTGACGAATCAATATAATATTCAACATCATCTTTGATCTTATTTACCTGTAAAATAAAATATATTGACAATAAATCAAATTTGAACACACATATTTTGTTTATATATTAACCTGCTCCGCTTCAACACCATCATTGTCTAATAATCGTAACAATGTTTCCAATTTTGTCACATGAAATTTATGTCGATCCAATTTTGAACGTAGCTCATCCATACGATCCTGTTTATCACGATCTAACCGTTTTTTCTTTCCCGCCAACAGT
Organism: Megamerina dolium; assembly: GCA_963854835.1. Taxonomy (NCBI): domain Eukaryota; kingdom Metazoa; phylum Arthropoda; class Insecta; order Diptera; family Megamerinidae; genus Megamerina; species Megamerina dolium. Next base: position 26,642,963 of record OY978529.1, on the reverse strand, counting down.
GATTCAATTTCACTTTCATATTGATCGATTTGAATTTGCAGTGAACTAATTGAATTTGTTAACCAATTGCGCGCCTCATCCTTAATCCGTTGTGCTGGATCCATTTTTTGTGCAGCGCCAAGACCCTCTTTAGAGTAAGCTTTCGTTTTTGTCTCACGTTCAACAATTTTAAAACGTTCCATTTGCTTTAATCAGTAAATAAACACCAATGAATGCTTTGCAATAGAAAATACGCAATTTTTTTGTAAAATACCGTTTCGATAAGACGTCTATTTTCTAGCAGTGAACTTTTATCTTTGATTTCAGCCGATGCAATCCATGATTTAATCTGATCGCGAAGCCGTTGCAACTTTTTGATTTCCTTTTTAAGATCGGCTTCATATTTTTCCTAGATAAATATATTTTACACAATGTAAATTATGTAAGTTATATATTGAAAAATATACATACCTTCTGATTACTGTTTGTTGCATTATGTACCTTCTTCCAAATATCCTCAAATGTTTCTACTCCTTCCGCTACCTTTTTCAGACATCTATCAATTTCACCTTTCAATAATAAAATAACCATATATGTATGTGTTAGTAAATGATTATATTCAAATACATTGTCCATTTTTAGAGCTATTATCATCAGCAATTACCGGCTTTTTTAACCTAATAAAATTTTATACGTTTTGGTTTGATACAAAAAATAAACGACAACGCCAATGACGTATGAGTATGCACCTCACTCACTCACTTTGAATCAATTACATACACTCGCAAATATACATACAGTACAAAACACTGGCAATAGTTTTGCTGAATTAATGTAGCAGTATATAACATATATAAATGCTGCGTATCCAATGAAGAAGAGGCCAGTACTAGTAATAAGAAGAAATAACTCGAAAATCTTTTATGGCATAATTTAAATAGTACGGAGGAAAAGCAACAAAACTGAAAAATTATTAAAAGCTATTTAAATCAGTTTAGTTCAATATGTCCTTTACTTCCACTTTAATTGAAATTGTTTAGAATTTGCGCGCGTATTTTATAAATGGCCGTATCGTGATACATGTATGAAACTTCTAGTAGAATAAACAAAAATTAAATGTTCTATCCAATTGTATACGTTTACCTTGCAACTTTCTCGTCGCAGCCATGGCTATGTGAATAGTTGAAATTTTTGCTGTTGCAAATGCTCAGGCATAGTCCAGTAAAAGTGGAAATTTATTGTAAATTTTGAGCAAAGCTTTTGCCTGCCAATTTGTTATGATTGATGATAATGATAAAACGAATGATGCACTCCTCCAGTAGATGTCCAGTGTAAGTGGTTTATATTACTATGTGATAATGCTGCAGATAGATGCACAAGTACTACTATTATAATGAGGCTTGTTTCACTGTAGGGGTACACAACAACTTCACTTTAGTCTTTTCCACAGTGCTTCTGTATGAATATGTATGGAAGAAATCTCTAGAGTTCGATTTCACGCAATCGAATATTTATTGTTTGTTGATTGGTGGCGTGTAGTGTTGATAATGATGATGGTGGCGTTGTTGGAAAATACACAGCAACGCGAAAATACGAAAACTATTCCAATTCGATGTATTCGTACTCTATTTTTTTTCTTTTTCTTTTGGTTTACACTAAATTTTGCAGCTTATTTTTTCTGCAAATTTCTCACGTATCTTTCCTACATATGCTTTTGTTTATGGATATATATTTTATATTGTTTTATCACTAACGTGAACGCTATTCATTTGGTGCTAAATCTAATTTTGTATTTTTTCTTTTCTCTTTAGGAGAAAAATGTATTTTTTGACGCGATTTCCTTCTTTGCTGGCGCTGTCAGTTGTTTCGATTTTTCTTCTTGTGGTTCTTATTTCTTTCCTATATTCCAAGATGGCTACCATATGAAGATGGCGACAAAATCATGTTGCCACTTCTTTTCATTAATTTTATGCAAAATATTAATTATTTATAATTCATAATGAAAATATAATGGATACAAATTAAAATTATTGTGCGTGTTTTAAGAATAATGGAATAAAAAACAGTGTGAAATATGGTGCCAATCTGATGAATTAGACGAATATATAACGGAAAAAAGAAAGAAATTTAAAACTACTAGTCAAATTTATGCCGTGGCTCAGTGGTTAGTGTGTTGGCCTTGAGATCTGTAGGTCAACACACAGATTCAATCCCCGGCTGATGCATAACAAATTTAATATCGAAAAGATTTTTCTTTCGAACGGTACCCACCTGTCGGCAAGCAATTGGCAATTCTTCCGACAGTAACAACTTGCCATGAAAAAGCTTCTAAAAGAACTCTGTGACAAAGCTCAGAAAAGTGATGTCTTAAAGGTTCTGCCGTTCGGATCCGGCTAAAAGAAGTAGGTCCCTTCTAATACTGTCCAAATTTAACACGCACAACAGCAATGGAAGAGAAGCTCGTCCAATGAGGGGCTTTTAGTGCAATATATATATATATATATATATATATATAATGGGTGCCTCAACTCAAATTAATTTGATTGCTACAGCGAAAAGCAATGAAACTAAATAAGAGAATCAGTCCTCAATTTTAAGATTATTTACCATTTGGTTTGAAAAAAAATTGTTTATTACATATATTCAAAAATTGGACTTGGTGTCACAATTTGACTGCAGCAATGAAAAATTTGTCGTTTTCAATACAACCATATTAACTCCAAAATGTTCATTACAGCAATAAAAAACTTGATAAAATCGCACAAATACCTTATATAAACCTGTTACAATTGTTAAAATTGTTACACGTTCTAGTAAAAAGTTTGTAAGCAATTTAACTGCCATGTTTTTATGCAACTTGAATCAACCATGTTTTTATGCAACTTGAATCAACAATGCAAAAATATATTGCGAAATACATAATATATATATATACACTCGGCAGCAAAAGTCTGCGTACAAATAATTTCTTATAACGTTTTACGTAACATAATTTTAAATGTGCAACTTACGTGTCTAAAAATGTATTTAAAACATTATTTTGTATTGACCCTTAAAATACATATCTGTTTTGAATGTATTCCATGTTTAGTTTCCAATTTATCGATAGTTATCGATCATCAGTGCCATCAACGGCGCTGCAAAAGTCTGCGTACAAAGAAGAAGTACGGTACTTCCCCTGTGTTTATTTCAATGACAGTTGCAATCCTGATTGTGTGTGGCTTAATTAGTTAAGAATTAAGTGTTTTTAACTTATTATTGTATATTTCAAAGCTGAAAGTTAACAAATAACAGCATGAGCCAAAAGGGAAAGGAAATTCAATCAGGCGAAAGAGAAATTATTGTGAAGTTGTGGAAAGAAGGCAAAACATTTCGCGAAATAGGTGCAGTGGTCAGCAGAGCACATTCGTCAATTCAAAGAGTCGTCAACAATTTTAAAACCAATGGAATTTATGTCTCTCGGCCGCGTTCTGGGCGCCCACAGGGACTTACAGTCAGGGAAAAGCGATGTGTCCTGCAATTGGTTCAGAGAAATCCACGTTTAACTGCATCTACCTTAGCTGAAAACATTAAGGAGCAATATCAAAAGATCATCAGTAAGGATACGATTCGAAGGACTTTAAAAAAAGCCGGTTACCACAGCCGTATAGCACGCAGGAAGCCCCTGGTGTCACGAGTTAACCGAATAAAACGCATCGCCTTCGCCAAGGAGCACATTGACAAGCCGAAAGAGTTCTGGAATAAGGTGCTTTTCACCGACGAGAGCAAATTTTGCATTTTTGGCATCAAGGGCAAACAGCTGGTGTGGCGAAAGCGAGGTGGCGCCCTTGATGTAAGTAATCTAAGGGCGACTGTTAAACATGGCGGTGGTGGCATAATGGTATGGGGGTGTATGTGTGCTGGAGGAGTGGGTAATTTAGCGTTTATACCATCTATCATGGACCATATGCTGTATTTAGCCATCCTTAAAGAAAATTTGAAGCCGAGTACGGAGAAATTAGGGCTGGGTACCGATTATTTTTTCCAGCAGGACAATGACCCGAAGCACACTGCACACCGTACAAAGCTTTGGCTACTATATAATGTCCCAAAACAGCTTAAAACGCCACCACAGTCGCCCGATTTGAATCCTATTGAGCATTTGTGGAGTTTGTTGGAGCGCAGGATTCGTCAACACATAATTACCTCCAAAGAAATGCTTAAAAATGTGATGATCCAAGAATGGACCAAAATTACCTCTGAAGAAACATCAAAATTAGTTGAGTCTATGCCAAGACGTTTGCAAGAGGTACTTAAACGTAAGGGCTATCCAACATCTTATTAATTATTATTATAATCAACATAGTTTAAGTTATTCTGTACCTAAACTTGTTTGTACGCAGACTTTTGCATATATAACTTTTGAACTGTTTTTTGTTTTGTTGTTGTTTTTAACTAATGTTACTTTTTTGCATAAATTAAAGAGTGTCATAATATATGGAAAAGATAAATAAACCATTGAATTACAATTTTATGTTTATGAAATGAAACCATGTCTGATTTTTTTATTGTCTTTGGTCTATTAGCCCTTTGTACGCAGACTTTTGCTGCCGAGTGTATATATTTTATAACATTTCATTTAGGTGGTTCATACATCCCATACATTCGTATCTCACAACTTCTAGTTGATCGAAAATATGATACATGTTAACACCTAATAATTGTATGTGATAGTACAATGATTTTCATATTCTTGTTCGGTCATCACAGCCGAGTATCGGATTTTGATTATCTTAAATTAAAATGTAAAACCAAAATAAAAATTTCTTAGTGCAAAAACAAGCATTTGATTCACCCATGCTTGTATCAAGAAATGTTTACATATAATTTTTTAGTATAAGTCGCTTTTATAAGTACATATTCATTTTTAAGCGACGAAGAACAATAACAAGTAAAGAATATAAACTGATGAGTTCGGCGACTGTTATGTTGAGAATCATATGATTGTCAATCAAGTCCCTAGTACGCTCTCTATTTTGTAACCGATTGCTGTTGAAGTAAAGTCTTTTATGTTCACGGGTGTTCAATCTCCAATCACAGATACGAGTTTTTCCACCTTATAATACTTTTTAGTACTTTTTTTTCATTTGACAATTCTTCTACGTCATTTGTGGAACAAAATTATGTGTTTGATAAGTTTTGAACTTTGTAATGAATATGAGAATACATTTTTATTTTGGCGAGAAAAACATAGGTTAGTTATAAGAAAGTGCGTACGATTTGTTACTGAGTTGCAAAAAATAAAACGATTGCGTAAAACATGATCTTGTGCGGTAAAGCCCTGGGGTTTGGGTAGATTAAATAAAGGATCAATTGCTTTTCTTTTGAATGAACCTCGGCTACTAGATAAACAAGTCTATAGATATTTGGTTTATATAGGCTTGCTCGGTTTTTTTAAAATAATCAATTACATTTTCAATACGGTTTTATTTCATATAAAATAAAGTAAATACTAAAACGTCTTTATAAAAAAGTGTAAATTATATATACGTTGTTTTGTTTTAAATTTTAAAACCTAAAGTCTAAAGCGTATTTTTAAAAAACATCTTAGGCTGATGACAGAGTGAGCGCTACAGGCGTTGCTATGCTTGAAGCTAAAGCGCTATTGCTATATCAATCTTTGACGTGTCAGAGTAAGCGCTATATTGTGTGCTACATTGTGTGGTTTTTGAGAGAGAGAGAGAAATAAAAAGCAATGCGAAAAACCGTTTAAAAAACAACGCACGCATGCACCCACACATTGTCAATATCAAATTTTTTATTTGAACTCTCTCTCTCTCTCTGTTTTTACTCTCTCACTTCAATATGTCGCTGCTATAAATCACTTCACTACTAGCTTTATAGCGGCCAAGCACTGAAACTATTTTGTAGCTCTGCTCTCACTCTGACAACATTTGAGCGAGCACATAAGTAAACACAAGCAGAGTTTTGTAGCAAGTTGTAGCGACATATCATAGCAACGCTTATAGCGCTCACTCTGTCATCAGCCTTACATGTAATTTAGAAAAGATGATAACATATATAAAACGCAATGAATAAACAAAAAACAAAAATTAAGTAACACGCAGTAAGTGTTGCTATAATGTATTTTCGATACTTTTTTTCACTGAAAGTATCAAATGCTGTTCTCAAAAGACATAATTGTAAACAAAAATTGTTCAACGCAAAACTTGCCGTGATCTCCTGATTCGATGTCGATGGCCAAATCTAGTCATTTTTCGGTTAGGTCTTGCTCAATTTTTCATTTTACATTGAAAACAAAAACAACGCGCGGCGTGATTGTTACCAAGACCGACAACATAACAGTCGTCTTACAACACCTAAAACCACAGGTTACCAAGTTGTATTGTCTTGTCATTTTTGTAAAAAGTTTTTTACACTATTGTATAAACTAATGATAATATGACAATATAACGTTTTCTGACACCTTATGGAACCATAAAAAGTAAATAAAATTTCAATTCTCTATATCATTCATTTTTCGATGTATTAAAATAAAAGTAATATAATGATTTATCTAACTCTGTTAAGGATAAAATTACTTGTATGAGACTTTTTCGAAACATTGTACTTTGTAAAAATTTTTTTGTATATATAATACTGAATGTGTGTGAATGTTAGGTACGTGGTTATAAGATTCAGAACTTGCTAGCAACACTCTGCTGAACAAGAGCTCATTAGAAGTTAAGTTGCCATATTTTATCTAAAAATTTAATAGTTGATTACGAGTATACAGAAAATCATAAATCGAAAGTGTTTTTCTATACAACTCTGTGATCTTTTTAACTGATGGGTAAAACTAAAAGAAAATGTCAGAAATTTAGGAAATTTACTCCCGAGTTTAAATATATAATAAATTTGATTTAGTGGAATATTAATAAAAAAAAGAAATATAATTGTAATTATGGATCTATACGATGATATTGATACAAAACCAAGAACAAGTCAAATTGATGGTTGGTCTTCAGGCATTAAAATGTTACAGACACAATTGGCTATAAAGAAGGCACAATTTCCCAAGGAGCAACCAAAAAAACCGGTATGACGTGTAAATATTAAAAGTAGACACATTTGTAATAAGTATAATATGTATAGTTAATGACACCAGTGGTTAATTTACGTGCTAAGAAAATTGTCACGGATGATCCTAAAATAGAAACAACGTCTGTCACGACAGCCACTGCAGTGCCAGTAATAGTGCAAAAGCCGATAATAACAGCCAAACCACTTGAACCAGTAATAGAAAATGTGAAAGCTGATGATTGGGATTTCGTTGATGAATATGATCCACATTGGCCAAATGAATATGAAAAGCTTAAGGACAAAACTCATAGTAACAAAGATAAGAACCGTGATGATAGAGGACGTGAACGTAAGCGTGGTCGAGGGCGTAATAATAGCAGTAACAATACACATAATGATTCACCGCCAGTTAAATTTAGTGGATTTGGTCAACGACAAACTGATGATGATTACAGTCCACCAACGCCGGGGTCAGTAACACAAAAGGGTGGTGCCGCCATTGCACCGCCACCATCACTGCAGGAGATTTCCATTAATAATGAAAATGGCGATGGTTCCTCTAATGTTACCATACCCTACACCGCTAGCTCAGTCGCTGCGAAAATCATGGCCAAATACGGCTTCAAAGACGGTCAGGGTCTGGGCAAGCAAGAACAGGGTATGTCCATGGCTTTGCAAGTGGAGAAGACTTCTAAGCGTGGTGGTCGCATTATACATGAGAAGGATGTATTTTTGCCACCACCACCAGCTTCCCTAAGCCCACCTGCAGCAAGCATGGCACCGCCGCCGATAGCTATACCAGCTTCTATAGCATCAGCCATCGCCGCAAATAGTAGCTCTTCACCAACGGAGAGCACTACTTCACAACCATCAGAGCCAAGCATTACGGAGATTATGAAAGAACCCAGTAAAGTGGTATTGTTAAGAGTATGTTCGGGATGGCATAAAGTGTTAAAATACATTAAAGATTATATATTGCTAATAATTTTCATAGAATATGGTTGGCCCTGGGGATGTCGATGAGGACTTGGAACCCGAGGTGAAGGATGAATGCAACACTAAATATGGAGATGTGACTAAAGTCTTAATACATGAAGCATTTGGCACTATCCCAGAAGATGCTGTGAAAATATTTGTCGAATTCAAACGTATAGAGAGCGCAATTAAGGGTAAGTTAACAATTTTGTGCTTGCCAAAATTAATTTTTAGATTCAAAAACGACAATTTTATCACTGCTCACAAAGGACATACACTAACAATATCTTAAATATTTTTAATAGCATAGCTTGGAAAGGCTAATATTAAACAACTTCCATAGATTACTTATTTTTTGTATTTTATTTTATTTCAGCTGTTGTGGATTTAAATGGACGCTTCTTTGGTGGACGCCAAGTTCGTGCTGGTTTCTTTAATTACGACAAATTTAGAAGTTTTGAATTAAATTAAATCGTTTACATTTAAAGATTGCTTTACAATAATTCTTTCTACATTATCAATAAATTATTTCCTATAGATACGAGTAATTTAAAACGGAATTACTATTTCATCATTAAGTGTATATGCTAATTTATAGAAACGTAACGTGACATAACGTAGAAATAAAATATCATCAGACTTCTATACTAAGTTAAGTTACGCTTCCCACGAGTGGTGGGTCTACGTATCGTACATTCAACTCGTCAGAATACGGAAATGATTTTTACTAGAACAAAACAAAGCATTTCCATACTCTTTCTGTTACAACAACAACAACCAATTTAAGTAACGTTTAGATACACACATAACCCGTAAAACAGATTATTAAGTGACAGTTTGTCTGTGCTAAGTTGTTACGTTAAGTTTCTATAATTAAGCCCAAAGTTAGTATATGTAAATAAAAAGAAATACTGCTAAAAGTTACACATAGGCATAATTGTGCTTTTCATTTACATTTTTGCTAAGTTGGAGTGTTTACGTCGATCACTTTAGGATCAGCAATTTTAAATTTCTGATTGCATGTAAATGATATTGTTATTGCGTATCTGTAATTGATTACTTTTGTTTAGTATACAATTATATTTATACATTAATTTCTTCTCACCTTTCACCCATTGTTACATTTTCGACGTGATGACGATTCTCAGCACCTGATGTAAAAGCACTTATCCGGCATGCACGCGGCTCAATTACTGCACTATTGCGATTCTCATAACTGACAAACCGAAAACGACCGCCTTTAAAGTCACGGCCATAAGTATTCAAATAGAGAAGTGATGTGTAGTGAAAGGATTCGTACGTTTCCTTTGAAATAAAAAAGCCATATATTATTAAAATAAAAAGAAAAACATCAAATATTAAATATCAACCGCCTACTTACCATATCAACATGCTCATGCCAATATTCGTCATGCATCGTCTTTGCTGATGCATTAGTAATGCGTGAGAAGAATGTCGGATAAGTAGGATATAAGCTAGTTGGTGATATACCAAAATGTCCAGCAATTAAACCTTTAATTCTACGCTTCACATTCTATAATCATAAATATGATGTGTATTGATTGCAATAATAGTAGATATAATTTGTACATGCACATATTCATATAGCCTACATTGTAAACATTTAAATGCTCTTCTTTAATTTCTGCTCTTATCTCGGGTATATTTAACATATTTACGAATTCTTCTCCATGGGATAAAGCACCCGAATGTATATCTAAAACTGATGCTCCACCCGAAGAGCCACCCGTTTTCCCTATAACACGTCGTGCTAGATCCAGTAAGATTTCCACTTCCTCTGCTTCGACCTGGTTATCTGTGATAAAACGTCCACATTTTTGTGGTACACATTGTGAATATTTTTGTATCTCTTTTTGGTATGTTGGTGAACAGTGGAATTTCTGCATTCGTAAACGACTGGTTTCGCGAGCGTTTGCCAATTCTGTTTCGCCACTTTTATTCTTGGTATAAAAATAAACTATGGTCATAACGGCAATAATAATGACCGTACGAGTCCAAAGTCGATGCACTGTGGAACTGGTAGATTCATATAAATCCGCATGTGCGGCAGCACTTTAGGGAAATGCCATTATATAAGAAATACATACATCATCCTCATTATAATGTTAGATGCTTACATTCTATTTCGATTTAACGCTGCCTTATTTTCCTTCGGTAATTTACTGGACGATTTTTTAAATGATTTTTCATTGCCATTATTTTGACGCCGTTGCCTCAATGGTTCCTCAATGGACGACATTTCTCGCAAGTAATAATTTTTCACTTTCCGTTATCACTGTTCCTCGAAAATTTACCTGTATAGGTTCATGGTTGCCACACATTTTAACACCTTGAGGTGGGTTTACAGCTGCTCAAGGGCAAATTTTTCAGTGCGAGTTTAACTCTATTTGTCGTTTAATCTTAGAGCCGTGACATGGATATACAACTTAATCTCGTGACTTGGGCACTCAGTGCCCAGCCATGAATTTTGTATAGAAATTTAAGCTTTTTAAGAATTTTTTTTATAAAAAAGTGAATATTTCGTCTATTTATGCACACAATTTAATTAAACATGTATTTATTTTTAGAAACAAAGTTTTTTACTTGGAAAAAATGAAAATCATATAAAGTGTTAGTTTTGAACTGCTCGAATGAGTGAAATTCTTCGCTGTCTTTTTGATTCGTTTTGATTTGGCGTTGGCGTTGTTGGAGTATTGTCCGCGTCTTCATCAATATCTGAGTCCATGTCAGCATCGGCATTATATTTTGTGAAATAGCACATTTCGCATGTCCTTATATAGTGTTTGGTGCATGTCCGAGAAAGGCAATGGTCGCAAACTGATGTTGTTTTGTTCCTTCCCCGTGGACATATTCTTCGAAACGTGGATCTGGAATGGGCTGAGCATTATCTTCTCCGAAGTCAGACTGGTCACTGGGTATCGGCTCGTGGTCGCGACCAAATGTAGGTTCTTTTCCACCATCATCATCATCGCTTTCGTGAGTATTGAAATAATTTGCAATATTTTCTTCTTCTTCTTCCGTCAATTTACGGCGTAGGTTGGCCAAATAAACCGTCAATTCCTCTCTCATTTTAAAAAACTATAATTATCACAACTAAAAATTAACTGTTCACTTGAAATTTTTATGCGAAAGTGATTAGAAATGCACAAAACCACCAAAAACTCTTAGAAAATAAACGTTATCCATACAAAATATATGAAGAAATATCACGTATAGCGTACTTACCATATAAAATGCCGTTACTTTCTTATTGTAAGAGTTAAACGCCTGGAATTTTGTCAACCTATAAATAAAAATACAATATATCTATCTGTCTACCATAACGACTTCTGGGCCCTCAAAAATTACATAAGGATGACCGATGCGAAATTACAGAACATCCTGCGGCTCATTGAAAAGCTATAAAAAAAGTGATACGCCAGTTGTAAATGTAATACCGTGAGATCAGCAACTGGTAATGCTGGTGTCAATAGTTGTCAACTGTTTCCTATTTTGGCTTCATAGGACTGAATTTTTGCTCGGATATCATGTTTTGCTATATCGCTAACAATTTTAGACAATTACTGTTGCATAGCATCTAGGGCCTGTTCCCGTTTTTCCCGATTACAATAACTTGGATTTCTTGTATTCCACAAGCGTTCATTAATTTGCAGTATAGTAATAAGTTCTTCAGTTCTTCAGGTCTGCTCCACGAAAATACTGTAACGAGTATCGATGGTTGGTTACTCATCACTATTGTGACTGACACTATTGTGAATATTGGCAGCATCGCAACGAACTTCAACGAAAAGAAATAGGCGATAACCAGAACACGCCAACGAGAAAGAAAGAGATGAATCTTGACTACGAAAAAGGAAGATTCTGGAGTGTTGCCAACAAAGTATAAATAGAGCCAGTGTTGACAAATGAAAGTCAATCTGATCCCGAACGTGATTGCACAAACATCGACACAGAGGCAATAGTTGCAAGTACACTAAAGTGCTATCGTAAATAGTTGATTGTAAACAGAGTTGATTGTAAATAGAGTTGTAAAATTGTTGAGTGTTGTAGTTATTATTAACAGAATGCTGTGATCGAAAAAGGTTAATTCAAATAGAATTAAACGCTCACAGAATAAAAACGAAACAATACCATTTCTAAATAAAATAATAAATTTGAAGTTATAGAAATTCTTTGCTTAACGAAAAAATTCTTTTAATCAGTACTTACTCAGAATATAAAACAAATAGCTTTCTTTAAGAGGAATTTATATAATTAATGTTTAAAATTTAATAATCCTTCGCAGTTGTCAAGATAATAAACATGTACGTACGCAATACCCGTAAAGCAATGTTTTATTACTTACATTGAAATATTTTTTCTCACATTTTATTTTTCTTTACGTAAAATTGCATATAGCAACACTAGTGAAATTGGTCTGATTGGTATCCATAACAGCAATCAGAACTGGTTGACATGCATCATTCAATCAATCAATCATCATCAATCAATCATCATCACTCAATATCATGATCAATAGCTGCATTCTTTTGTAACCCAGTTGCAAAAGAACACCAACTCGCATTTAATTTCCCTTTTACTTGAATATAATTTCCCTTTAGTTACTTAGCAACGCTGGTGGTATATATGGTTGTTCCAGAAATTTATAAACGAAATAAAAACAAACGAAAAAACAATTCTGCGGAATCTGTGGTAAAATATTCGTTTATTTAATATAAAATTTTATTAGCACTTGCTTTATTTTGCTTATTTTTGTTTATATTTACAATTTTTTGACACGTTGTTGCAATTTCCCAAGCACATTCCAGTAGTCTATTCACAGTAGTGCTGTTTTTTTACTTTCCAACACTATAAATCAGTTCGATTAAAATATAAGCAACTTCAATTGAACTCGGTTAAAATAGACGATGTCGCTTATATTTATTGTTGCTTTGCATTCAGTTCGACAAATAAGTCAGAGTTCTTTGCAACTCGCGTGCAAAAGAATGCGGCTAATAGCCTAGACAGACGGCAGCCTAATTCCGGATTACCGGCGCACTTAATCCGAATAAAATAATAACCTAACAGACGGCAGTATTGAGGATTAACTAAACGGCTGATTGCTGTTTTATTAGGTCTGTCCACTTACATTACTATCACTATCAATTTCTGTCATCTATCACTCTCGATATGAGAAAATCTACAAGAATCTTGTAAATTGACATTCACCGTTCGTAATTGACAGCTGGATTTATTTGTTCGCCAACACTTTTCATGTTGAAAATTGTTAACAATTGTTGAAAGTTTTTTATAAGCGAACACACCTAATATTTTGTAAAATGGATGGAGAAAAATTCACAATAGGCAATTTTCAGCAGTGTTGCCATCGCAAATTGCCCTAATCCTCTTTTATTTTGAGAATTAACTCATAGAGTTTATGCGGATTAGCTGCAGTTAATGCCCGAGTTAATTCGAATTAACTCGGTAATCCGGAATTAGACTGCCGTCTGTCTAGGCTATAATGTAGATGATATCATCATTTAATATGGAAGCACAAAGGGAAACAACGATATAAGCCTCAATCAAAGCCTCGACAGAACCTCCACAAATTTACCATCAATGTAGAAGATCCGTCAGCCATAATTTTAAGTATAAGGAAATTATTGAAAAATAAAAGAAAATGTAGCAATTGAAATCTGTCATATCAGCACAGGAATTTTCAGTTGAGCTTGGCTCAACGGCGGTGTGTATGCTCAAATCTTCATATTAAATTTCTTTGCATATGTGCCTACCTAATGTGTAAATGCACATATGCATACATTCATACAAGTGCTCATATGCTTACTTGAAACTTCGACTTTTAGACAACTTTCAATTGCAATAAATATGCGTAATTTTTTTATCTATATTACATATGCTGAAGTTCATTTTGCCTTTTTTCAAGCAAGCAAAAATTGCTACTTTTCGGTGCAGCGTACTACAGCAAAACAAAACAAAAAAAAATAAATAAAATAAAAAAGAAACCAATTTAATTGTTTACAAAACAATAATTATATATTCATAATTTGACGACGTGACATTATTTGCCATGTACTTATGTATATTTGTATGTATATACATCCGTACAAATGTTTGTTGTATTTTGTTTTCTTGTAGCCAATTAATTACTAATATGCAAGTTAGCAATAAAATAATATTTAAGAACTAAGTTAATCAATAAAGAATGAGAAATATTCAAACTGTTTATTTCTTTCTATCTCCAGTTTAATCAAGTTCAAGTGCTTGTGTCAAATTTTACAGTTATCTTGGTGTTACTGCCTCGATAAACAACTTTTCTCCATTTTAACCAAGTTTAATCAAGTTCAAGTGCTTGTGGTAAATTTTACATGTTATCTTGTTATTACTGCCTCGATAAACAACCTAACACATCTTTTCCATCCAATTCAATCAAAAGAATATTGTTACGTTTTTATTTTGTGAGCGTTTAATTCTATTTGAATTTCTTGTTCGATCACTGGATTCTGTTAATAATAACTGCAACAATTATTTTATGCAACTATATACAGCAACAATTTATTTAATAATCTCTATTTACAATCAACTCTGCTTAACTCTGCTTATAATCAACTATTTACAACTTTTGCCTCTGTATCGATGTTTCCGTAATCACGTTCGCGATCAAAATTGATTGTCACTTCTCCACACTGGCTCTATTTATACTCTGTTGGCAACACCCCAGAATCTTCCTTTATCGTTATTGCTTATTTCTTTTTGTTGACATTCGTTTTGATGCTTCCAATAGTGTCAGTCACAATAGTGATGAGTAACCAAATATCGATACTCGTTACAAAATCATTAATCCATGAATATTCTTCATGTTGTATCGATGTATCGAGTATCGATGGTTGGTTATTCATCACTAATTGTGAATGGCACGAATAATGGTACCATCGAAACGAATGTCAACAAAAAGAATTAGGCGATAATCAGAACAAGGCAACGTCGAAGAAAGAGAAGAAACTCCATTCTCTACGATAAAGGAAGATTCTGTAGTGTTGCCACAGAGAATAAATAGGACCAGTTGTTGACAGATGAATTCAATTCGATTTCGAAAGTGATAGAGGCTACGTCACACGACAGCAAGTTAGATTATAGAGTGATTGTAAATAGTTGATTAAATAAATTATTTTTGAACATAGTTAGTACAAAATAAGTATTGCAATTATTATTGACAGAATCCAGAGATCGAACAGGGTTGCTTCGAGTAGAATTAAAAGCTTACAAAATAAAACCGTAACAACACATTTGGTACCTAAGGTGTCGTACATACATATTAGAGGGAAACTTAGATTACATTTTCTATTGGCAAACGCGAATACAAACCGATTAGAGCAACAATATGTGTCGAAGCAAACCACTCGTAAAAGAGCCACGAGAGCACATACATAGCGTAGGGTGAAATCTAGAATATAAATACATATTGTTACGTTTTTATTCTGTGAACGTTTAATTCTATTTGAATTACCTTGTTCGATCACTGGATTCTGTTAATGATAACTGCAACACTTATTTTATACAACTATATACAGCAACAATTTATTTAATAAACTCTATTTACAATCAACTCTGTTTATAATCAACTATTTACAATAACACTTTAATGTACTAGCAACTTTTGCCTCTGTATAGATGTTTGCGCATTCACGTTCGGAATTCGATTGATTGTCAATTCTCAACACTGGCTCTATTTATACTCTGTTGGCAACACCCCAGAATCTTCCTTTATCGAGATTCTTCTCTTCCTTTCTCGTTGGCTTGTTCTGGTTATCGCTTATTTCTTTTTGTTGACATTCGTTTCGATGCTGCCAATAGAGTCAGTCACAATAGTGATGAGTAATCAACTATCGATACTCGTTACACTGCCCTCCTCTTAACCTTGTTCGTCCCGAACAAGTTTTTATACTTCCCCTCGATATGGCGCAAGTCGCTCCAAGTGCACTACTTTAAACTTTGCTCTTTTATTCCAGGCACGTTGAATGCGATACACTACGTCATTTATCTTTGCTATAATCTCATATGGTCCTTCCCAATGAGTCTGTAGTTTAGGAGACAGGCCTTTCTTTCGTTGTGGATTATGAAGCATTACAAGCTCTCCTTCATAGAACCCTTTTGAATTT
Source organism: Megamerina dolium (assembly GCA_963854835.1). NCBI lineage: Eukaryota > Metazoa > Arthropoda > Insecta > Diptera > Megamerinidae > Megamerina > Megamerina dolium. The sequence goes on along the minus strand of OY978529.1, from coordinate 26,626,770 downwards.
GCTTTCAAGTCATACCTGGCCTTCATCTTATCGCTTATCATCTGCGACCGCTCTCTGATGAACCGATGTACTTCATCCAACTGTTCCCGCTTTTCACTAGTATAATTACCTTCGGTTGATCTCGTTGGTGTTACGACTCCAAATTTTAAATCAGCTGGCAGTCTTAACTCGTTTCCAAAAATTGCCATTGCCGGTGTAGTAGCCGTCGTATCATGTTGTGCGCATCGATATGCCATGAGGAACATTGGTATATGTACATCCCAGTCTCTTTGGTATTTATCTACGACTTTTCTCAAATATTCCTCCAAGGTACGGTTAAATCGTTCTACCATGCCATCAGATTGTGGATGCAAAGGTGTTGTACGAGTTTTGTATATACCCAGCATACGGCATATCTCTTGGAATACAACTGATTCGAAATTTCGACCTTGGTCTGAGTGTAACTCCATCGGTACACCAAAACGAGTAACCCATTGGTTGACGAATACATCCGCAACTGTACTAGCTTCCTGATTTGGAATGGGGTATACTTCAGGCCATTTACTGAAGTAATCTATAACCACCAGAACATACTTGTTTCCTGCGTTGCTTATTGAAAATGGTCCAGCTATGTCCATAGCAATTCGCTCAAATGGAGCACCCACGGTGTATTGGTGCATCTTACCTCGACTTTTCTTAGTGGGACCTTTGGCCATTGCACATTGCTTACACTTCCGAATCCAATCAGCGACATGGTCATGACATCCAACCCAATAAAATCGTTTCTTTATTTTCTCGACGGTTTTGGTGATTCCCAAATGCCCTCCACTGGAGGCATTGTGATACTCAGCTATCACTTCATTTATTCTCGCCTTGGGTACCACTAGAAGATCATTAGTGATTTTTCCATCCTCACTTTCCCATGCTCGGAATAAACATCCGTCTCGTAAGTGCAGGCTTTGCCACTGCGCCCAGTATGCCTTTGCTATTGGACTCTCATTAGCCATTTCTTGCCAATCTGGACGTATGCCCTGCTCCTTGTATTCCATAATCTTTACGAGATCTAGGTCGTTCCGCTGATCTTCTTGCACTCGTTCGGTGGTCCATGACTCTTCCGATATAACATTCGTAAGTCGTAGCTTAACAATGTGATTCTGGCTTCCTACCCGAGAACAATGTTTACTATCTACGGTGCAAATACGATGATATGGAGTAACAGCTTTACCACGATGAATGACATCACGATCTTCCTTTCGTTGTCCTGGTGAATTCGATCTTTGTTGCTTTCGTCGTAGACGGCAGTCACGCGCCATGTGTCCTGGTTTGTCGCAAATAAAGCACTTACCAGTAAATTTGTTTTCGCGTCGACCTGTTGTTCTTCCTTCAGGCTGCACTACAGATTTGAATGCCTGACACACTGCTTCAACCAGATCTGCTGTTTCTGTTTCTAGTTGGCGTACCCGTGGCATTGGTCGACACATCAAACTGGCGGCTTCATATGTCAAGGCACTACTGACTGTTTCGGCATAAGTATTCCTGGGTGACATGACTAGGGCACGCTTTGTCTCTCCATCACGTATGCCATCTATGAATGCCTCTATTTTTATTTTTTCGACGAACTCTTCCGAATTACCGGAGAACGCTAGATGACATAAGCGCTCAATATCGGAAGCGAATTCCTGAAGGCTCTCATTACTCCGTTGCACTCGCGATCTCAATTCCACTCGATGTAATTGACTCTTGTATTCATTTCCATATTTTCGCTGGAGTGTGTCCATCAGTGATTGGTAGCTACCCCGATCTTTCTCTGGAATCATCTGTAACACTTCGGAAGCATTACCTTTTAATGCGACTATTAAAGCAGCAGTCTTGTCGCTGTCATCCCATTGATTCTTCGAAGCTGTTGTCTCGAATTGAAGCTTGAAGATGTTGAATGGCGTGCTTCCGTCAAATATTGGTGGCTTTAGTTTAATTGTAGTTGACTCTCTTATCACTGATGTGGTTGCTCCACTTATTTTTATTTTATTAAGTTCGCGCTCTAATTTCTCAAGCTTTTCTTCCAAGTCATCATGTCTGTCTACATGTTCCTTCAGCTTATCATCCAAATCATCCACATGTTCTTTCAGCTCTGTGACTTTGTCATTAATAGCTCCGGAAATTTCCTGAAATCTAATCTCAATTCCCTTTTGTAGTTTTTCGATGACATGTTCTTGACGAGCCGAATGTTCTTGAAGCTTGGAGTCAATTGTTTTCTGGAATTCTCCCATAGCGTTTTCTTGACGTACCGAATGTTCTTGAAACTTCGCATTAATTCCTTGCAGTTGCTGCTGCTGCTGTTGCATCATGGATTTCATAAATTCCATGAGTTGACCACTCGAATCTACCTTACTCTCTTCCTCGGCGTGCACAACTGCATGTATATCGTCTTCCTCAAAGAACTCATGTTCTTCTACATTAATTCCCTTAGCCTCCATGGCTTTCCTCAGCCTCACCAGCAGTTCCGCCTTTGCACCTGATGACGATAGATTCATCTCTACCAACAGCTTTTTAAGCTGATCCACTTTTAGTTGGTCAATTTTCACCATTTTTACAGAATCCCACTTCTGACACCAATTGTTACGTTTTTATTCTGTGAACGTTTAATTCTATTTGAATTACCTTGTTCGATCACTGGATTCTGTTAATGATAACTGCAACACTTATTTTATACAACTATATACAGCAACAATTTATTTAATAAACTCTATTTACAATCAACTCTGTTTATAATCAACTATTTACAATAACACTTTAATGTACTAGCAACTTTTGCCTCTGTATAGATGTTTGCGCATTCACGTTCGGAATTCGATTGATTGTCAATTCTCAACACTGGCTCTATTTATACTCTGTTGGCAACACCCCAGAATCTTCCTTTATCGAGATTCTTCTCTTCCTTTCTCGTTGGCTTGTTCTGGTTATCGCTTATTTCTTTTTGTTGACATTCGTTTCGATGCTGCCAATAGAGTCAGTCACAATAGTGATGAGTAATCAACTATCGATACTCGTTACAATATGAACCCATCCAAGGTACATATCAGAGGAAACGTAGATCACATTTTCATATATTGAAAATACTCATTTATATGTGGCGTTGAGCACATTATGCTCTGAATTCTTACAATGGTGAGTGAAAGTTATATGTATATTGAGCTCGACTACTGATAGAAATAGCAAAACCTCAGCCTGCATCAACAACAGCAGCAACAACGGCAACATCAACATCAGCAAGACTAACGGCAACATCAACATCAGCAGCAACAACAAAAGCAAAACAATAACACAAATAACATTAAAAAAGTAGCTCTCGTGCAAACAGGTATTGAAAGATATACACAAATAATTAAACGTAAATTAAGCCCTCAAAAAAATATCAATAGTCCATACAAAATGCAAAAAGTTCAAACGAACGTAATCAACAATAACAGATTTCATGCTTTGCAAGATGAAAGTGATAATGCTGAAGAAATTAAAGAAAAAATCTTAAAGCCCCCACCTGTGAATCTAAGAGAAAAAAATTCTAGCGCTTTAATAAATTCTCTTTCAAATATTATTGGGAAAAAATTTTTTTTCGTAGTACCTCTAAGAAGGGTAACATTGAAGAAACCAAACTACAAGTTACTAATGAAGACCAATATCGCAAAGTTGTAGATTTCTTGGAAAAAAATACCAAACAATTTTACACTTACCAACTGAAAAGTTCTAAAGGCCTAACGGTCGTAATTAAAGGTATTGAAGTAGGTATAGACCCAAAAGAAATTAAACAAGCGTTAAAAGAACACAATTTTGAAACTAAAAGTGTGTATAACATTTTAAACAGAGATCGCAAGCTGCAACCGATGTACAAGGTTGAATTATGCCACGATAAGACTAAGATGAAAAGGGGTGAAGTGCATCCTATTTATCTGCTTCGATACCTGCTCAAAGGAAGAACCACGCAAACGCAAAGATCCAGTTCAGTGCCTTAATTGTCAAGAATACGGACACACAAAGTCCTATTGTAAGCTTGTCAATATATGCGTAATATGTGCAAAAATCCACAGTACAGACAAATGCCCTGAAAACAAAAAAAAATCCGCTCTAACTGCGGTGAAAGTCACACAGCAAACTATAGAGGTTGCCCAGTATTCGCTGCCCTAAAACAGAAAATGAATGCCGCCGTTCAATCACAGCGCGCACGCTACTCTGAAGTACCAAATCTTGCAATGAATCAATTCCCGCATCTATCTACAAATGCATGCTCCAGCCCACAGCCTATACTCTCCCTATACCCTCTCAATCAATTTATGCGAATGTCGCCAAGCAAATTCCTGCTTCTGCCGCCGCTCCACCGGCTCCAGGCCTTACGTCAATGCTCACAAATTTACTGAAAAAATGGAAAAATTTATGGACTTCATGCAGAATATGAAAAACAGTTTAATGTAAAGCATAATCCAAAACCATAATTCAATTGTTGAACTTTTCAAATCTAAATGAATGCAATTAAAGTTTGCCATTGGAATGCCAACGGCCTAAACCAACATACTCTAGAAGTTGCCAGCTTTGTGAAAAGAAATAACGTTGATATTATGCTTATTTCTGAAACTTGTTTTAAAATTTTAGGCTACAAATTTTATCATTCGATGCATCCTGATGGAAAAGCTTGCGGTGGCACAGGCGTGCTTGTTAGAAATACCATAATGCATTACGAACTCAATAAACATTGCCAAAAGTATCTTCAATCTACAGCTATTTGCGTAAATAGCAGAAATACTAAAACAGTATTTTGTGCTATCTACTGTCCTCCTATATTCACAATAAGCACAGAACAGTTTCGTAACTTTTTAATGGCATCGGTCCTCATTTTCTTGTCGTTGGCTATTTCAATGCAAAACACATATATTGGTGGTCTAGGTTGATATCTCCTAAAGGTCGTCAATTATATAATGCTCTTAGAAGAGATCTAGACGTTATCTCTTCGGGTCATCCAACCTACTGGCCGACAGACAACAAAAAGATTCCGGACTTGATTGATTTTGGAATCATTAAAGGTATGAAACGCGAAGACATGGCAGTAAAACCGTCTTTTGATTTATAATCGGATCATTCTCCAGTTTTGAACCCATTAACTCTGGGCAAAAGCCACTCAGCTAATTCTATTATCATTTTTCAATCCGATATCGTTAGTCTCATAGCAACCAAAAGACAAGCTAGGCGAGAATGGCAAAGAACCAGATCTCCAAACGCGAAACAGAAATTAAACAAAGCTACAAAAGCTCTTAAAAAAGCACTGGATGAGGACCGAAATCTAACAGTTAATGAATACCTAGAAAGGCTTGACCCTCAAAGAGGAAATAGTTTTTCTTTATTGAGAGCTGCTAAAAAATTTAAGTCTCCCATAGATAACCAACCGCCACTTAGAAAAGCTGATGGATTCTGGGCTCGCGCTGATGAAGAAAAAGGCTGTATTCTAACCAAACACTTGAAAAGTGTATTTCAACCAAACCCACAAATTACAAATTTCCAACCAACTATCACCATTCCGCATATAGTTCAAACTCCTATTATTTTCCGTTATAACGAAGTCAAAGAAGCAGTTCGTGTGAATTCAAACCCTAAAAAAGCTCCTGGCCACGATAATATATCGGGTAAAATGATTCAACAACTACCTGACATAGCTATTTTGTTTCTTACGGTGATTTTTAATGGTATTCTTCGTTATGGCTACTTCCCAAAACAATGGAAGATCTCAAAAATAATAATGATTTCTAAGCCTGGAAAAGACCCAACTGTACCATCATCATATTGACCTATCAGTCTTCTACCTCATTTTTCAAAAATTTTTGAGAAAATGCTGTTGCAGAATATCATGCCACGCTGTTACACAAAATAAAGTTATACCGAATCACCAATTTGGCTTTAGGATTGGTCATGGCACTATTGAACAAGTGCATAGGATCCCCAAAGAGATTAACACCGCATTTCAGAACAAAAAATACTGCTCTGCAATATTCTTGGATGTAGCCCAAGCTTTTGATAAAGGTGGCACGAGGGCCTAATATATAAGATAACGCAATATCTCCCAGAAAATACTCACAAGCTCTTCAGTTGTTATTTACTTTGCCGGAAATTTAATTTAAATTTCAATTCTTTTACATCAAGAGAAGTTGATATAATGGCTGGCGTTCCTCCAGGGAGTGTTCTAGGACCATTCCTATATTTGATCTTCCACTGTATTCGAATCAGGTAGTTTCTACTTTCGCAGATGATACTGCAATCCTCTGTTCACATAATAATCATATAAGCGCGTCCAGAAGTCTGTCCGCCCATTTAGATCTCCTTAAGAAGTGGCTTGCAAACTGGCGCATCAAAGTAAATGAAGCAAAGAGCGTCCACGTCACTTTCACGCTGCGAAAAGAGACGTGTCCCCCTGTGAAGTTGAATAACATCATCGTACCTCAAGCAAATGATGTTAAATACCTTGGAATCCATCTTGATAGAAGACTAACATGGACTAAACACATAGAGAGCAAAAAACTACAAATAAAATTAGTCTCAGCAACTCTTTTGGCTAATTAATAAAAACTCTAAGCTCAGTTTACCTAACAAAGTCCTGATATATAACGCCTGATAAAACCTATTTGGTGCTATCGTTTAGAGCTGTGGAGTTCAGCCTGTTCTACAAATGTAGAAAAAATTCAGAGAGTGCAAAATAAATTGCTCAGTCAAATCACTGGTGCTCCATGGTATATCAAAAACATACACATACACAATGACCTTCAAATTCCCACTTTCTCTGATGTAGTGCGGCGAAACATTCGAAAATATAAATATTGTAACGAGTATCGATAGTTGATTACTCATCACTATTGTGACTGACACTATTGGCAGCATCGAAACGAATGTCAACAAATAGAAATAAGCGATAACCAGAACAAGCCAACGAGAAAGGAAGAGAAGAATCTCGATAACGGAAGATTCTGGGGTGTTGCCAACAGAGTATAAATAGAGCCAGTGTTGAGAAGAAAAATCAATCGAATACCGAACGTGACTGCGCAAACATCTATACAGAGGCAAAAGTTGCTAGTACATTAAAGTGTTATTGTAAATAGTTGATTATAAACAGAGTTGATTGTAAATAGAGATTATTAAAGAAATTGTTGCTGTATGTAGTTGTATAGAATAAGTGTTGCAGTTATTATTAACAGAATCCAGTGATCGAACAAGGTAATTCAAATAGAATTAAACGCTCACAGAATAAAAACGTAACAATTGGTGTCAGAAGTGGGATTCTGTAAAGATGGTGAAAATTGACCAACTAAAAGTGGACCAGCTTAAAAAGCTGTTGGTAGAGATGAATCTATCGTCATCAGGTGCAAAGGCGGAACTGCTGGTGAGGCTGAGGCAAGCTATGGAGGCTAAGGGAATTAACGTAGAAGAACATGAGTTCTTCGAGGAAGCCGATATACAAGCAGTCGTACACGCTGAGGAAGAAAGCAAGATAGATTCGAGTGGTCAACTAATGGAACTCATGAAATCCATGATGCAACAACAGCAGCAGCAACTGCAAGGAATTAATGCGAAGTTACAAGAAAATGCGTCTCGCATTGACTCCAAGTTTCAAGAACATTCGGTACGTCAAGAAAACGCTATGGGAGAGTTCCAGAAAACAATTGACTCCAAGTTTCAAGAACATTCGGCTGAATTGCGTATGGAAATTCAAGAAGGTTCGGCTCGACAAGAACACGTCATCGAAAATCTACAAAAAGGAATTGAACTTAGATTTCAGGAAATTTCCGGAACCATTAATGAAAAGGTCACGGATTTAAAGGAATATGTAGATGACTTGGAAGATAACTTCGAGAAATTACAGCACGAACTCAATCAACTAAAAATAAATGGACCAGCCACATCAGTGATTAGAGATTCAAGTACAATCAAAATAAAGCCACCAACATTTGACGGAAGCACGCCATTCAATATCTTCAAGCTTCAATTTGAGACAACAGCTTCGAAGAATCAATGGGATGATAGCGACAAGACTGCTGCTTTAATAGTCGCATTAAAAGGTAATGCTTCCGAGGTGTTACAGATGATTCCAGAGAAAGATCGTGGTAGCTATCAGTCACTGATGGACACACTCCAGCGAAAATATGGAAATGAATACAAGAGTCAATTACATTGAGTGGAATTGAGATCGCGAGTGCAACGGAGTAATGAGAGCCTTCAGGAATTCGCTTCCGATATTGAGCGCTTATGTCATCTAGCGTTCTCCGGTAATTCGGAAGAGTTCGTCGAAAAAATAAAAATAGAGGCATTCATAGATGGTATACGTGATGGAGAGACAAAGCGTGCCCTAGTCATGTCACCCAGGAATACTTATGCCGAAACAGTCAGTAGTGCCTTGACGTTTGAAGCCGCCAGTTTCATGTGTCGACAAATGCCACGGGTACGCCAATTAGAAACAGAAACAACAGATCTGGTTGAAGCAGTGCGTCAGGCAGTAAAATCAGTAGTTCAGCCTGAAGGAAGAACAACAGGTCGACGCGAAAACAAGTTTACTGGTAAGTGTTTCATTTGTGACAAACCAGGACACATGGCGCGTGACTGCCGTCTACGACGAAAGCGATCAAGATCGAATTCTCCAGGAAGACAAAAGAAGGAGAATAAGGTGGATAGCGATCGCTCCACTAACACAAATCCATCGTTAAACTAAATCGAGTCAGTTCAGCGGGGCGTGAACTGACTCCAACAGTGGGTGGCCCCATCATTCACATTTCACAAACTACAGCGTGTGCCAAGCAGCTTGACTATTGATGGAAAATTGGACAATATGGAATTCATGTTAACCCTGGACACTGGTGCATCACATTCTATAATCAAGAGCGATTTGGTAAAGAGGTTTGAGCCTTTAATGGGAATAAAATTGCGTACAGCAACGGGTGAGGATGCACAAATTCTGGGTAAGATAAAGAAACGAGTATCTATTGGAAATTGTACATGGGAACATGAATTCATTGTGGCCGACATCATCGATGACGTAATAATTGGTGTTGATTTTATGATTGACAACGGATTTACGTTAGATTTAAATCAACGGATACTGCGTTATGCAAATGTCGAATTACCATTGAACATCGGTTACAAACGGAGTGGAAACATGAAACGAGTACTCGCATGTCAACGCCAAGAGATTCCAGCAAAATCAGAAGCGGTGATTTGGGCACAGATAAATGTGGATGATGGGACAGGCAAGTTGTGGTTAGTGGAAGCAGATGAAGAAATACAAAATAAAAACATCATACCTGGTAGGACGTTAGTGGAACCTAAAGAAAATGGAATAGTACCTGTGCGAATATTAAATCCAACTAATACATCTACAGTTGTGAAGAAAGGAATGGTGATTGGTCATTGCCAGGAAGTCACTGCCGTAGTAGACTGCGAAAAGAGTTCGTCGATAAAAAGTGAAAGATCAGGAACTGTCAGGGCGGAAATAAAAGCACAGATGGAAGAATGGGCAGGTGTGCTTACCAACCAGCAAAAAGAAAAGGCTTTACAACTATTGGAGAAGTACAGTTCAATCTTTTCTTCAAATGGAAAAACTGGAGGACGAACAACCATCGTGAAGCATCACATTGACACCGGTGATTCTAGACCAATTCGTCAAACACCACGACGAGTTCCATTGACCAAAAGAGACGAAGCCATTAAGCTGATTTCCGATATGCAGAAACAAGGTGTTATTGAACCATCAGCGAGTCCATGGAGTTCACCAGTTGTGCTGGTAAAGAAGAAGGATGGAAGTACTCGATTCTGTGTGGATTACAGAAAGCTGAATGAGATTACGAAAAAAGACAGCTATCCACTGCCAAGAATCGATAACACTCTGGACACACTATCTGGTGCGAAGTGGTTCTCAACTCTTGATTTGCAAAGTGGATACTGGCAAGTGGAACTTGGTAAGGAAGACAAAGAGAAAACAGCTTTCAGTATTGGCGATGGTCTATGGCAATTGGTCATGCCATTTGGTTTATGCAATGCACCAGCTACTTTCGAACGTTTGATGGGGCGTGTACTCAGTGGATTACACTGGAAAACGTGCTTGGTGTACCTCGATGACATTATTGTGATGGGAAAAGATTTTAACGACCACCTGGAAAAGTTGAAAGAAGTATTTGAGCGTATACAATCAGCAGGGCTTAAACTGAATATGAAAAAGTGTTCACTCTTCAGGAGAGAAGTTAAATATCTTGGTCAAAAAGTAACAACAGACGGGGTACATACCGACGAGGAGAAAGTAGCAGCAGTACAAGAATGGCCTATTCCATCGAATCTTCACGAGTTAAGAAGCTTCCTAGGCTTATGTACCTACTATAGACGATTTGTTCCTGGATTTGCAAACATCGCCAGCAGTCTGCATGAGTTAACAAGAAAGAACAAACCATTTGTATGGGGCGAAGACCAACAGAAAGCATTCGAACAACTGAAAGAAAAACTCTGTTCAGCACCAGTATTAGCGTATCCAGTACCTGGTCAAAAGTTTGTGTTAGACACAGATGCGAGTGGCTATGGAATAGGTGGTGTGCTCTCTCAGATCATAGGTGGACAAGAAAAAGTAATAGCATACTACAGTAAAATCCTGTCGAAGCCAGAAAGAAACTACTGTGTCACTCAAAGAGAGTTGCTCGCAATACTGGAATGTGTAAAGTATTTCCATAAATACTTGTACGGTCAGTCATTTCATCTACGAACTGACCACGCAGCGCTAAGGTGGTTATTACAATTTAAAAACCCAGAAGGACAATTGGCGCGCTGGATTGAAAGGCTGCAGAGTTATCATTTTACCATCGAACATCGTAAAGGAGGACATCACGGCAACGCGGATGCTCTATCTCGTCGTCCTTGCAAAATGGAATGTAAACATTGTTCCCGAGTGGAAAGCAAGGAGCACATTGTCGACGTACGACTTACAAATATATTGCCGGAGGAGACATGGACCACCGAACGAGTGCAAGAAGATCAGCGGAACGACCCAGATCTCGTAAAGATTATGGAATACAAGGAGCAGGGCATACGTCCAGATTGGCAAGAAATGGCTAATGAGAGTCCAATAGCAAAGGCATACTGGGCGCAGTGGCAAAGCCTGCACTTACGAGACGGATGTTTATTCCGAACATGGGAAAGTGAAGATGGAAAAATCACTTATGATCTGCTAATGGTACCCAAGGCAAGAATAAATGAAGTGATAGCTGAGTATCACAATGCCTCCAGTGGAGGGCATTTGGGAATCACCAAAACCGTCGAGAAAATAAAGAAACGATTTTATTGGGTTGGATGTCATGACCATGTCGCTGGTTGGATTCGGAAGTGTAAGCAATGTGCAATGGCCAAAGGTCCCACTAAGAAAAGTCGTGGTAAGATGCACCAATACACCGTGGGTGCTCCATTTGAGCGAATTGCTATGGACATAGCTGGGCCATTTCCAATAAGCAACGCAGGAAACAAGTATGTTCTGGTGGTTATAGATTACTTCAGTAAATGGCCTGAAGTATACCCCATTCCAAATCAGGAAGCTAGTACAGTTGCGGATGTATTTGTCAACCAATGGGTTACTCGTTTTGGTGTACCGATGGAGTTACACTCGGACCAAGGTCGAAATTTCGAATCAGTTGTATTCCAAGAGATATGCCGTATGCTGGGTATATACAAAACTCGTACAACACCTTTGCATCCACAATCTGATGGCATGGTAGAACGATTTAACCGCACCTTGGAGGAATATTTGAGAAAAGTCGTAGATAAATACCAAAGAGACTGGGATGTACATATACCAATGTTCCTCATGGCATATAGATGCGCACAACATGATACGACGGCTACTACACCGGCAATGGCAATTTTTGGAAACGAGTTAAGACTGCCAGCTGATTTAAAAGTTGGAGTTGTAACACCAACGAGATCAACCGAAGGAAATTATACTAGCGAAAAGCGGGAACAGTTGGATGAAGTACATCAGTTCATCAGAGAGCGGTCGCAGATGATAAGCAATAAGATGAAGGCCAGGTATGACTTGAAAGCAAATTCAAAAGGGTTCTATGAAGGAGAGCTTGTAATGCTTCATAATCCACAACGAAAGAAAGGCCTGTCCCCTAAACTACAGACTCATTGGGAAGGACCATATGAGATTATAGCAAAGATAAATGACGTAGTGTATCGTATTCAACGTGCCTGGAATAAAAGAGCAAAGTTTAAAGTAGTGCACTTAGAGCGACTTGCGCCATATCGAGGGGAAGTATAAAAACTTGTTCGGGACGAACAAGGTTAAGAGGAGGGCATTGTAACGAGTATCGATAGTTGATTACTCATCACTATTGTGACTGACACTATTGGCAGCATCGAAACGAATGTCAACAAATAGAAATAAGCGATAACCAGAACAAGCCAACGAGAAAGGAAGAGAAGAATCTCGATAACGGAAGATTCTGGGGTGTTGCCAACAGAGTATAAATAGAGCCAGTGTTGAGAAGAAAAATCAATCGAATACCGAACGTGACTGCGCAAACATCTATACAGAGGCAAAAGTTGCTAGTACATTAAAGTGTTATTGTAAATAGTTGATTATAAACAGAGTTGATTGTAAATAGTGTTTATTAAATAAATTGTTGCTGTATATAGTTGTATAAAATAAGTGTTGCAGTTATTATTAACAGAATCCAGTGATCGAACAAGATAATTCAAATAGAATTAAACGCTCACAGAATAAAAACGTAACAATATAATATTGTTACGTTTTTATTCTGTGAACGTTTAATTCTATTTGAATTAACTTGTTCGATCACTGGATTCTGTTAATGATAACTGCAACACTTATTTTATACAACTATATACAGCAACAATTTATTTAATAATCTCTATTTACAATCAACACTGTTTACAATCAACTATTTACTATAACACTTAAATGTACTTGCAACTTTTGCCTCTGTATCAATGTTTTCGCAATCACTTTCGGAATTAGATTGATTCTCACTGCTCAACACTGGCTCTATTTATACTCTGTTGGCAACACCCCAGAATCTTCCTTTATCGAGATTCTTCTCTTCCTTTCTCGTTGGCTTGTTCTGGTTATCGCTTATTTCTTTTTGTTGACATTCATGTCGATGCTGCCAATAGTGTCAGTCACAATAGTGATGAGTAACCAACTATCGATACTCGTTACACTGCCCTCCTCTTAACCTTGTTCGTCCCGAACAAGTTTTTATACTTCCCCTCGATATGGCGCAAGTCGCTCCAAGTGCACTACTTTAAACTTTGCTCTTTTATTCCAGGCACGTTGAATACGATACACTACGTCATTTATCTTTGCTATAATCTCATATGGTCCTTCCCAATGTGTCTGTAGTTTAGGGGACAGGCCTTTCTTTCGTTGTGGATTATGAAGCATTACAAGCTCTCCTTCATATAACCCTTTTGAATTTGCTTTCAAGTCATACCTGGCCTTCATCTTATTGCTTATCATCTGCGACCGCTCTCTGATGAACTGATGTACTTCATCCAACTGTTCCCGCTTTTCGCTAGTATAATTTCCTTCGGTTGATCTCGTTGGTGTTACAACTCCAAATTTTAAATCAGCTGGCAGTCTTAACTCGTTTCCAAAAATTGCCATTGCCGGTGTAGTAGCCGTCGTATCATGTTGTGCGCATCGATATGCCATGAGGAACATTGGTATATGTACATCCCAGTCTCTTTGGTATTTATCTACGACTTTTCTCAAATATTCCTCCAAGGTACGGTTAAATCGTTCTACCATGCCATCAGATTGTGGATGCAAAGGTGTTGTACGAGTTTTGTATATACCCAGCATACGGCATATCTCCTGGAATACAACTGATTCGAAATTTCGACCTTGGTCTGAGTGTAATTCCATCGGTACACCAAAACGAGTAACCCATTGGTTGACGAATACATCCGCAACTGTACTAGCTTCCTGATTTGGAATGGGATATACTTCAGGCCATTTACTGAAGTAATCTATAACCACCAGAACATACTTGTTTCCTGCGTTGCTTATTGGAAATGGTCCAGCTATGTCCATAGCAATTCGCTCGAATGGAGCACCCACGGTGTATTGGTGCATCTTACCTCGACTTTTCTTAGTGGGACCTTTGGCCATTGCACATTGCTTACACTTCCGAATCCAATCAGCGACATGGTCATGACATCCAACCCAATAAAATCGTTTCTTTATTTTCTCGACGGTTTTGGTGATTCCCAAATGCCCTCCACTGGAGGCATTGTGATACTCAGCTATCACTTTATTTATTCTCGCCTTGGGTACCACTAGAAGATCATTAGTGATTTTTCCATCCTCACTTTCCCATGTTCGGAATAAACATCCGTCTCGTAAGTGCAGGCTTTGCCACTGCGCCCAGTATGCCTTTGCTATTGGACTCTCATTCGCCATTTCTTGCCAATCTGGACGTATGCCCTGCTCCTTGTATTTCATGATCTTTGAGAGATCTGGGTCGTTCCGTTGATCTTCTTGAACTCGTTCGGTGGTCCATGACTCTTCCGACAATACATTCGTAAGACGTAGGTTAACGATGTGGTTTCTTTCCCGAGAACAATGTTTACTATCCACGGTGCAAGTACGACGATATGGAGTATAAACTTTACTACGATGAATGACATCACGATCGTCCTTTCGTTGTCCTGGTGAATTCGATCTTTGTTGCTTGTGTCGTAGACGACATTTTCGCGCCTTGTGTCCTCTTCGATGGCATATGAAGCACTTACCGGCAAATTTTGCGTTGATTCCTTGTTCTACCTTTAGGCTTCATATTCGATTGATTGCAATCACGCGCTATATGCCCTCGTTTGTCGCAAATGAAGCACTTACCATTAAGTTTGTTTTTACGTCGACCTGTTGTTCTTCCTTCAGGCTGCACTACTGACTTAACTGCCAGACACACTGCTTCAACCAAATCTGATGTTTCTGCCTCTAGTTGGCGTACACGGGGCACTGGTCGACACATTAAACTAGCGGCTTCATATGTCAAGGCACTACTGACTGTTTCGGCATAAGTATTCCTGGGTGACATGACTAGGGACGCTTTGTCTCTCCGTCACGTATGCCATCTATGAATGCCTCTATTTTTATTTTTTCGACGAACTCTTCCGAATTACCAGAGAACGCAAGATGACATAAGCGCTCAATGTCAGAAGCGAATTTCTGCAGGCTCTCATTACTCCGTTGCACTCGCGATCTTAACTCCACTCGATGTAACTGACTCTTGTATTCATTTCCATATTTCCGCTGGAGTGTGTTCATCAGTGACTGATAGCTACCACGATCTTTCTCTGGAACCATCTGTAACACCTCGGAAGCATTACCTTTTAATGCGACTATTAAAGCAGCAGTCTTGTCGCTGTCATCCCATTGATTCTTCGAAGCTGTTGTCTCAAATTGAAGCTTGAAGATGTTGAATGGCGTGCTTCCGTCAAATGTTGGTGGCTTTAATTTGATTGTACTTGAATCTCTAATCACTGATGTGACTGTTCCATTTATTTTTAGTTGATTGAGTTCGTGCTGTAATTTCTCGAACTTGTCTTCCCAGTCGTCGACATGTTCCTTCAGCTTATCATCCAACTCATCCACGTGTTCTTTCAGCTCTGTGACTTTGTCATTAATAGCTCTGGAAATTTCCTGAAATCTAAGTTCAATTCCTTTCTGTAGATTTTCGATGACGTGTTCTTGGCGAGCCGAATGTTCTTGAAGCTTGGAGTCAATGCGAGACGCATTTCCTTGAATTTCCGTACGCAATTCAGCCGAATGTTCTTGTAACTTCGCATTAATTCCTTGCAGTTGCTGCTGCTGTTGCATCATGGATTTCATAAATTCCATGAGTTGACCACTCGAATCTACCTTGCTCTCTTCCTCGGCGTGCACAACTGCATGTTTATCGTCTTCCTCAAAGAACTCATGTTCATCTACATTAATTCCCTTAGCCTCCATGGCTTTCCTCAGCCTCACCAGCAGTTCCGCCTTTGCACCTGATGACGATAGATTCATCTCTACCAACAGCTTTTTAAGCTGGTCCACTTTTAGTTGGTCAATTTTCACCATCTTTACAGAATCCCACTTCTGACACCAATTGTTACATTTTTATTCTGTGAACGTTTAATTCTATTTGAATTACCTTGTTCGATCACTGGATTCGGTTAATGATAACTGCAACACTTATTTTATACAACTATATACAGCAACAATTTATTTAATAATCTCTATTTACAATCAACACTGTTTACAATCAACTATTTACTATAACACTTAAATGTTGAATTAGATTGATTCTCACTGCTCAACACTGGCTCTATTTATACTCTGTTGGCAACACCTCAGAATCTTCCTTTATCGAGATTCTTCTCTTCCTTTCTCGTTGGCTTGTTCTGGTTATCGCTTATTTCTTTTTGTTGACATTCATGTCGATGCTGCCAATAGTGTCAGTCACAATAGTGATGAGTAACCAACTATCGATACTCATTACAATATAAATAAGCAATATTCCAACTTTTTTATACCATCTGAATAATATGATTTCGAGAACCCCTCAAAATACGTGTTAGTTTCAGTAATCACTTTTTCATTTGAGCTGAATCTTTTTCCTGCAAGCAATTTTTTGAAGTTTGAAAACAGGAAAAAGTCACGAGGAGCTAAATCTGGACTATAAGGTGGATATCAACCAATTAGAAGTGTATTTCACGTAATATTAGCATCGTATCTAATGCTGTGTGAACCGGAGCGTTATCTTGAAGAAATAGCACTTTTTTCTTCTTTAAATGTGGTCGCTTTTTCTTCATTGCATCATTCAATTGATCCAATAATGCACGATAATACTTTCCTGTGATTTGGTTCCTTCCACCAGCTTCCACCCATTGTTTCGATTGATTTTTGTTTTCAGGTGTGTAGTGGTGGACCCACGTTTCATCAACAGTTATTAATCGATGCCAAAAATCAACAGAATTACACTTTATCATGTCCAAACACCGCTGTAAAGTGGTCTCTCGAACTCGTTTTTGTTCGACACTGAGCAGACGCGGCACCCATCTTGCCGATAGCTTTTCATATGCAAATGTTCATGCAAAATGTTGAACATACGTTCATATGAGATGTTTACCATTTCAACAATCTCACGCAACTTGACTCGGCATCATTCATAACGATATCGAGGATTTTCTTGATATATTCTTCAGTCACCACCTCTTTTGGCCTTCCTGTTGATGGTATTATTGCAATGCTTGTTCGGCCGCGTTCAAATTCAGCAATCCAATATTTTACCATGTTTACCATTTTTCAAGAAACACAAAAGTTGGTTACTTCAAACGACTACAACAAATAAACTAATCGATGAATTTGGATAACATTTTAATAGCTGACGTTTGACAGTTTGCAATTTCAAAAAAAAAAGTTTTTGTGTTTGTGCTGCCTTTTTCGTACTTAGGTAGCTTTTTTATCAATCCGCCCTCGTATGTCATTAAATATTATTCCTTAAGCACATTGCTATTATAATAGATTAGAACATAAAATGTAAATTTCCAAATAAGAAAGATACAATTAATCAATAAATATATGGAAAAAAAATACAAAATAAGGAATCCAATATGGTGGATGAATAAAAAAAAAAATAAATATGTGGCACTTAAAGCCCCAAAGGGCTCATTGGCCGAGCTTCTCTTCCATTACTGTTGTGCGTCTTAAATTTGGACAGTATTAGAATGGACCTACTTATTTTAGCCGGTTCCGAACGGCAGAACACTTGTGACATCACTTTTTCTGAGCTTTGTCACAGAGTTGTTTTTAGAAGCTTTTTCATGGCAAGTTGTTACTGCCGGAAGAATTGCCAATTGCTTGGCGACAGGTGCGTACCGTTCGAAAGAAAAATCTTTTCGATATTAAATTTGTTATGCATCAGCCGGGTATTGAACCACGACCTACAGATCAGAAGGCGAACACACTAACCACTGATCTACGGTGGATGAATATAATAAAAAAATATGAAATTTGTATAAAACCTGACAAAAGGGAGTTCTTGAAGTGGTTTATAATGAATCCGAATTTTTATATCCAGGGTCCACCACGTGAAAAATGCAGTGCTATTTTCGAACACCTTTTCTTGTTTTGTGATTCTGATTTTTTTAAATATATTTGTTTGTATTACATGTTTTCTTTTTGAATATATAAAAAAAAATAAATATGTGGCACTTATAAGCCCAAAAGGGCTCCTTGACCGTGCTTCTCTGCCGGTCAAGAGAAGGCGTGTTAAATTTAAGACAGTATTAGAAAAGCTCTATTTATTTTAGCCGGTTCCGAATGACAGAACAACTGAGCTGAAATATTTCATATTCATTATTCTTTGTTATACATTGTGGACACAATTTAAGACACATTTGTTCGTAAACTTAAAAAGTGAGAGAATGCAACTAGATGTTATGCATATTTATCTCATTTGTCATTGTTAATACATTGTTAATACACTAGTGTCAGTGACGTGCTGCCCAAGACGCCGGGCAGCACGCTACGCTTTTGAAGTAGTAAGGGACTTCGTCTATCTTGGAACCAGCATCAACAACTGTAATGACGTCAGCCTGGAGATCATGCGTAGGACAAATCTTGCTAACAGGTGTTACTTTGGGCTGAGTAAGCAATTGAGAAGTCGAGCCCTCTCTCGAAGAACGAAAACTACACTCCACAAGTCTCTCATCATGCTTGTCCTAGCATATGGCGCTGAAGCCTTGACAATTTCCACCACAGATGAGCGAATGCTTGGAGTTTCGAGAGAAAAGTCCTACGCAAGATCTTTGGACCTATTTGCGTTGGTGGCGAGTACCGAATAAGGTACAACCTGTACGAGCTGTATGCCGATATTGACATAGTAAAGCGCATCAAAATCCAGCGGCTGCGCTGGCTAAGTCATGTCGAACGAATGGAAGAACACGCTCCAGTTAAGAAGGTGTTATATTCGGAACCCGCTGGAGGACTACGTAGAAGAGGAAGACCTAACCTCCGATGGAAAGACCACGTACTGGAGAACCTGACGGCGCTTTTAATTTCTAACTGGCGCCAGCTAGCAAAGAACAGAGATGGCTGGAGAAGCATGTTATTTTTGGCCTAAATCGATATTCGGTTGTTATGGCCACATAAGTAAGTAAGTAAGTAAGTAAGTAATACCTGAGACTTTAGAAGTAATGAGATATCCCATTGTTAATAGACAGCGTTTTAACAGCAAATCTGGCGATGAAACATTGGCCACCATTTCACTCAAAGCCAAAAATGGTTTTAGATACACTGGAAACAGTTGGAAATGATCATTTTCATACGTAAACCAACCGCAGCTTCACACAATCAATTTGAGTCGGCATGTCACATATATATATATATATACTTTCATGTATGAATCCAACGATGAAGATTCAATTAATATTGAAATTATATAGGATAGTTCCAAATTATATTTATACAAAAATGTAAAAATTTGTAATGCTATAGTTACTTTTTCATCAGATATTAAGGAATACCAAAATTTTATTAAAAATATGTAGGTAATAAGAATTAATTAAATTATCATGGAACACGATTTTTTCTTAAAATTTAATTTGTTTACAATAATTAATTGTTATCAAAATGTTTTAGTTATAGAAACTCAAGTGAATTTCAATAAAAAATCATCCCATATTTACCTACTGTAAACAAATCAACTCTATCATCTGTTTCTTTCTATTGCTCTCATTTTTCGTTTTCTACATATTTTACTACGTAAAAACTATATGTACATATGCAAAGCAGAATTGTCTATTTTCCATTGATAAATACGCGAGATCGGAAACACAGCAATCACGCGATAGAATTTTTGAAGATTTTGTCATTTTGCGCTTGCTCAGCAGTTAGCACATCAAATTGTTCGACTGTCGTTGATTCCCCATGCATTACATACACACACAAATCTACGCTTGCGTTCTTGTTGTTGCTTCAGCTTTCGTTTCGTGCATATAGTTCGTATGCGAGTATGGACAGCCAATCGGCTTTCCAATTCTTTCTGTTGTCCCTCACCGCACACTTCCATCCTTCTTCTTTACTTGCACAACTGGTGAGCTACATTGACTCGCTGATTGTGCAATGAGCTTAATGGCTTAATATCTCTTTTTCCAATGAAGCTCGTCGTGGTGCCTGACGGATTGGTCTAGAATCACCGGTGACAATGTGATGTTTCACGGTGGTTTGATGAAAATATTGAACTGTACTTCTCCAGCAGTCGTGAAGCCTTTTTTCCTGTTTGGTAAGCACATCTATCCATTCTTCCATCTGTGCTTTTAATTCCGTTCTAACAGTTCCTGATCTTCCACTTTTCACCTACGGCAGAAACTTCATGACAACGACCAATCATCATTCCTTGCTCCACAACTGTAGATCTATTAGTTGAACTTAGTATTCATAACGGTACCATTCTATTTTCTTTAGGTTCCACTATCATCTTACCAAGTATGATGTTTGTATTCGTTATTTCTTTATCCGCTTCCACTACCCACAACTTGCCTGCCCCATTATCCACATTCATCTGTGCCTCAATTACCGCTTCTGATTTTGCTGGAACCTCCTGGCGTTGACATGCAAGTATTCATTTGATGTTTGCACTACGCTTGTAACCAATGTTCAATGGTAACTCGACATTTGCATATCATCAATCATAAAATCAATACCAATTATTACGTCATCGAATTCATGTTCCCATGTGCAATTTCCAATAGATACTCGTTTCTTTATCTTGCTCAGGATTTGTGCATCCGCACCGGTTGCTGTACGCAATTTTATTCCCATTAAAGGCTCAAACCTCTTTACCAAATCGCTCTTGATTATCGAATGTGATGCACCAGTATCCAGGGTTAACGTGAATTCCATATTGTCCAATTTTCCAGCAATAGTCAAGCTGCTTGGCACACGATGTAGTTGTGAAATGTGAATGATGGGGCATCCCACTGTTGGAGTCAGTTCACGCCTCGCTGAACTGACTCGATTTAGTTTAACGATGGATTTGTGTTAGTGGAGCGATCACTATCCACCTTATTCTCCTTCTTTTGTCTTCCTGGAGAATTCGATCTTGATCGCTTTCGTCGTAGACGGCAGTCACGCGCCATGTGTCCTGGTTTGTCACAAATTAAGCACTTACCAGTAAACTTGTTTTCGCGTCGACCTGTTGTTCTTCCTTCAGGCTGAACTACTGATTTTACTGTCTGACGCACTGCCTCAACCAGATCTGTTGTTTCTGTTTCTAATTGGCGTTCCCGTGGCATTGGTCGACACATCAAACTGGCGGTTTCAAACGTCAAGGCACTACTGACTGTTTCGGCATAAGTATTCCTGGGTGACATGACTAGGGCACGCTTTATCTTTCCATCACGTATGCCATCTATGAATGCCTCTATTTTTATTTTTTCGACGAACTCTTCCGAATTACCGGAGAACGCTAGATGACATAAGCGCTCAATATCGGAAGCGAATTCCTGAAGGCTCTCATTACTCCGTTTCACTCGCGATCTCAATTCCACTCGATGTAATTGACTCTTGTATTAATTTCCATATTTTCGCTGGAGTGTGTCCATCAGTGCCGTAGCTCAGTGGTTAGTGTGTTCGCCTTCTGATCTGTAGGTCGTGGTTCAATACCCGGCTGATGCATAACAAATTTTATATCGAAAAGATTTTTCTTTCGAATGGTACCCACCTGTCGGCAAGCGATTGGCAATTCTTCCGACAGTAACAACTTGCCATGAAAAAGCTTCTAAAAAGAACTCTGTGACAAAGCTCAGAAAAAGTGATGTCACAAGTGTTCTGCCGTTCGGAACCGGCTAAAATAAGTAGGTCCATTCTAATACTGTCCAAATTTAAGACGCACAACAGTAATGGAAGAGAAGCTCGGCCAATGAGCCCTTTGGGGCTTTAAGTGCCACATATTTATTTATTTTATTTATTTGTGTCCATCAGTGACTGATAGCTACCACGATCTTTCTCTGGAATCATCTGTAACACCTCGGAAGCATTACCTTTTAATGCGACTATTAAAGCAGCAGTCTTGTAGCTGTAAAATCACTAAATGTCATTTTGAGTTTCTGTGGTGATGGCAATATTATAAACATAACATACGTACATACATAGGTGCATAAGTATGCTTATTTTTGTCCAGCATAACCGATCCTGAAAATAAACAGAAAACGAAACTTAAATTTTTAACACACATTTAAAATCTTTTTGCACTATCTCTGCACACGTATGCTGGGTTCATATCGTAAGCAAACTCAAATTTTTATCAAATGTACCAATATAACTGGCACACAATTTTTCCCAGACGGATATGGTAACTCCTTAGTATATGTTTTATAGCCTTGACAGACGGCAGCGTTAATCCGGATTACCGGCGCACTTAATCCGAATAAAATATAAACCTGACAGACCGCAGTATTGCGGATTAACTAAACGGCTGATTGCTGTTTTATTAGGTCTGCTCACTTACATTACTATCACTATCAATTTCTCTCATCTGTCACTCTCGATATGAGAAAATCTACAAGAAGTACGTGAACTGAAAACTATCAGAAACTTGTAAATTGACATTCACAGTTCGTAATTGACAGCTGGATTTATTTGTTCGACAACGCTTTTCATGTCGAATACTGTTAACAATTGTTGAAAGTTTTTTATAAGCGAACACACCTAATATTTTGTAAAATGGATCGAGAAATATTTTCAGTAGTGTTGCCATCGCAAATTGCCCTATTCTCTTTTTTATTTTGAGAATTAACTCATAGAGTTAATGTGGATTAGCTGCAGTTAATGCCCGAATTAATTCGAATTAACTCGGTAATCCGGAATTAGGCTGCCGTCTGTCTAGGTTTTAAGACATGTGTTAGACCTATCCTGACATAAGCTATTGAGACCATAGCCGATACAAAAACTACTAAACAACTGAAATGCAAACGTTGCGCTCGATAGCGTGCTTCATGCGATGGGACTTGATGCGAAATGACGATATTCGCATACGATGTGATGTCCAAGATATTATCAAGTGGAGCAGAAAAAGGAGGAAGGAATGTAGCCAGCACGTTCAGAGAATGGGTAATCAACGCTTAGCAAAAATTGCAATGGCCGAAAAACCATAGAGTGCACGCCCACCTGCTAGACCCAATAAGAGATGGCGATAATGTTGGACGTCTAGATCTACTGATACATAATTATTTTAGAGAAGCTATTTAAAGTTATTTATTTTGAACTGTACATTTTATTTTAAAGAATTTATCAATCGATTTATTGTTGTATGGACAGGATATTATCCTAAATTAAAGATGATGAAGAAGAAGAAGAACCTAATATGTGACCATGGAGAGAACTTTTTTCAACGCCTCGAAGGACTTTACAAGTACAAAATCGTACTTGGTGACTTCAATGCCAGGGTGAGCAAGGAAGTAGCTTTTTTCAAACAGTCGGAAAATTCAGCCTCCAATAGAACGTTAGCGGAATGAGGCCGATCGACTTCTAGTAGTAATTGTTAGTACTAGATTTCAGCATCACGACATATATAAAGCGACTTGGCTGTCTCCAGATCAACGAGCGAAAAAATAAATTGATCACGTGATGATTGACGGCAGGCATACTTCCAGAGTGATGGACGTGAAATCGTTCCGTGGTGCCAACATCGACTCGGATAATTACCTTATTGCGGCAAAGGTGTGAACGCGTTTAGTTGTCGCGAAGAACAAACGAAGTCCCACATAAGGAGAGCTTGACGTCAATAACCTGCAATCACCACATACAGCAAATGCTTTTACCACTCGATTATCGGATATGCTTATGCAGACACTACCCCTCTTGGTGATACATGCGCATAGTGGACACATATATCCCACTCCATGACTACTGCTGCTGAGGACGTAATCGGTTTCTACCGGCCTCTGAGGAATGAGTGGTATGATCAGGAGTGTCGCGACGCTACGGCAGAGAAAGACGCCGCCTACAGAAAAACCCTGCGAGTAGGTGCCACGCGAGTTGTTAAGGAGCGGTACAGAGAGAAATGGAGTGCAGAGAGACGTCTTTACAAGAGCAAGAAAAGAGAACCAGAAAGACGCGAGTGTGAGTAGATAGAGATGTGTACCGACAAGAATGAGACTCGAAAATTCTTCGAAAAGCGTACTGTGTGAAAGGTTGAAGCCTATGCTCAGCAACCTGATTGGACCGTATCAGTGTGGCTTCAGACCTGGTAAATCCACCATCGACCAGATTTTCACATTACGCCAAATCCTGGAGAAGACCCAAGAAAATCAAATCGACACACACCACCTATTTCTTGATTATAAAGTCGCTTTCGACAGTCCGGTAAGGGATTGCCTCTACGCAACAATGTCTGACTTCGGTATTCCTGCAAAGCTCGTTCGACTTTGTAGAATGACACTGCATAACTCCCGTTGTGCAGTGAAAATTGGGAAGGACCTCTCCGCACCGTTTAGTACCGAACGGGGTTTCAGACAAGTGATTCGTTATCGTGCGACTTCTTCAATCTTGTTATGGAGAAAATAATACGAGCTGCTGATCTACGACATAATGGCACTATCTTCAACAAAAGTGTCATGCTGTTGGCGTATGCCGATGATATTGACATAATCGGCATGAACACACGAGCAATCAGTGCAGCATTCTCAGAGTTGGAAATAGAGTCGCATCGGATGGGTCTTATGGTGAACGAGGGCAAGATGAAGTATCTAGTGTCAACAAACAAAGAGTCCCGGCGTCTTGGACAGCACGTTACTGTTGATAAATACGCTTTTAAAGTATTGAAGGACTTTATCTATCTTGGAACCAGTTATGACGTCAGCCTGGAGATATTGTGAAGGTCACTCTTGCTAACAGGTGCTACTTTGGGTTAAGTAAGCAATTGAGTAAGTCGGACCCTCTCTCGAGAAACGAAAACCACACTCTACAAGCCTCTCATCATGCCTGTCCTTACATTTTTGAGATAAAGGTCCTGCGCAAGATCTTTGTACCTATTCGTGTTGGTGACGAGTACCGAATAAGGTACAACCGTGAGCTGTATGACGTAAAGCGGCTAAGTCATGCCGAGCGAATGGAAGAACACGCTCCGGCGAAGAAGGTGTTATATTCCGAACCCGCTGGTGTACGACGTAGAAGAGGAATACCTAACGTCCGGTGGAAAGATCAAGTTCTGGTAAACTTGTTGGAGCTCTGAATTACTAACTGGCACCAGCTAGCGACGGAAAGAGCTGGCTGGCGAATCATGCTAGATTCGGCCTAAATGTATTTTCGGTTGTAATGGCCACATAAAGAAGAAGGAAAGAAGAAAGGACGCAACCAGATCATCCACGGTGCTAGTTGTGCGATTATTTAACAATATGATGTCATTAAGAAGTGGCTCACTTGTATGTCGATTCCAAACTCTATGTCCAGTTTAGTCACATCGATGGAAATCAGTATTAAATCTGAATTAAAACACTTTCTTCAATTATATATATATTTGTAAGTAGAAAGCATTAAGCATCACTGCGCGGCAATCAGTTTAGTATTCACTCCAGTCACATATCATGAAATTGTACTAAATTGCATAAATAAGCTTGAAAATCTGTAATATAAATACATTAATACATTTTTGTGTTGCTTAGTAAATAAATATGCATATTTACTGAATTCCAAGTAAACAAATGAATTTCTATTCAGCACTAATGGTGTGTTTTGATTTTAACGGGTTGAAAATAGGTTTTTAATAATAGTACAAACGTTTAGTAGTTTTTTTTTATAATCAGAGAATTTCAGTGAAATATGACATAAAACAGTAAAAGTTGTACGTGGGGATTAATTCTCGTTCTGTTTTAAGGTGAAGTGAAAGAAAAGTTTTCATTTTCGTTTTCACAACTACTTTTCACTCTGTCTTTTCGCACTTATTTTGTGATTCTGGTTCGTGGTGTGAAAAGCGTGTTCCATTACCAATGTAGTCGTGAATCTTTGCAACTGTGCTACTTAATTTCAGAAACAAATGAGTTGAAGTAGAGAAATAAGTAAAGAAAACATGTCGGGAATAATTATTTTATTAGAATTATCGCAAAGAATTCAAGTATTGTTACGCGTACTATATATTGAATCGATTCCACATATCGAAATATTAAATCCATGGAATTGTTATTTTCTGAATTTGGAATTTGTCTAGAATATCGATTTAGGCAGAAAATAACATGCTTTGCCAGCCATCTCTGTTCTTCGCTAGCTGGCGCCAGTTAGAAATTCCAAGCACCGTCAGGTTCTCCAGTACTTGGGCTTTCCACCGGAGGTTTGGTCTTCCTCTTCTACGCCGTCCTCCAGCGGGTTCCGAACATAACACCTTCTTAGCTGGAGCGTGTTCTTCCATTCGCTCGACATGACCTAGCCAGCGCAGCCGCTGGATTTTGATGCGCTTTACTATATCAATATCGGCATACAGCTCGTACAGCTCATGGTTGTACCTTATTCAGTACTCGCCACCAACGCAAATAGGTCCAAAGATCTTGCGTAGGACTTTTCTCTCGAAAACTTCAAGCATTCGCTCATCGGAGGTGGAAATTGTCCAGGATTCAGCGCCATATGTTAGGACAGGCATGATGAGAGACTTGTAGAGTGTAGTTTTCGTTCTTCGAGAGAGGGCTCGACTTCTCAATTGCTTACTCAGCAGAAAGTAACACCTGTTAGCAAGAGTTATCCTACGCATGATCTCCAAGCTGACGTCATTACTGCTGTTAATGCTGGTTCCAAGATAGACAAAGTCCCTTACTACTTCAAAAGCGTAGTTGTCAACAGTGACGTGCTGTCCAAGACTCCGGGACTCTTTGTTTGTTGACACTAGATACTTCGTCTTGCCCTCGTTTACCGTGAGACCCATCCGACGCGACTCTCTTTCCAACTCTGAGAATGCTGCACTGACTGCTCGCGTGTTCATGCCGATTATGTCAATATCGTCGGCATACGCTAACAGCATGACACTTTTGTTGAAGATAGTGCCATTATGTCGTAGATCAGCAGCTCGATAGATGTTGTTTGACATTATTCTCATAAAATAAAACTTTCAAA
The DNA here is from genome assembly GCA_963854835.1 of Megamerina dolium. Classification (NCBI taxonomy): domain Eukaryota; kingdom Metazoa; phylum Arthropoda; class Insecta; order Diptera; family Megamerinidae; genus Megamerina; species Megamerina dolium. The sequence continues at coordinate 26,599,625 of OY978529.1, read as the reverse complement.
TAACTAACCGAAAAAAACAGACATCAGGCGACTTTAGACATAACATATAGTCACACAGTACTGTGTATGTGCATTCATGTTTTGTCGAATATGCATAAATGCAAATATCAGTGCACACACGCACGTACATGTACATACATTTAACATAAACGCAACATACAGTCTGCTGTAGTGTAGAAGACTACAGTGTAGTCTTCTACACTACAGCAAGAAGTGCAATATATATGGCAGGCTTTGTTTTGTTTGGGCGCCATTATTGTTCATCCATCATGGTACACTCTCAGTGACATTGCTTCGGCTGGTCATAGTAATCAGGGCGTGGTCCTCAACCCGCCACTGAAGAGCGATGGACGAACAATAATGCACACCATTACAGCAAGCACACATAACTACAATACATGACTACATCAAAAATACGAAAACACACGATACGTCACCTCACCGTCACACTCCCCTGGTATGCTTCTTGTGTGTGCCCTCCCTACCTGGGCTGCTCATACACACCATTAAAACGTGGGCAACCCTCACTAAAACATATTTAGGACCACTCGTCCTACTTCACCGCCGTTCCAATTCCATCCATCCCCCTTAAAGAAGTCAATTACTCACACATATTTATGATACACAAACCCATTAATAGATAAATCATTTATTTCTAGCATACTCATATATAAACAGATTTAATGGTAATTTGTATCTTATGTCCTAAAAAAAATCTTACTTATCACAAACAAAATGCTTATAAAAATAAAACGGAAAAAACAAAAATAAAAAGTAAAAACTAATTCAAATAATAACAAGAATTCAAAGGTAATAACGGAAATGCGTATCGCAACACGTACCAAGAGAAAGAAATTCAGTGGAATATAAGCGCGCATATAAGAAAAAAAAAATAAATTCAATCACCAAAAATAATATGGACCACCCTAATTATGCCCTACACCTATTGAGCTCAATGGGGGGATTATTGGGGGTATTATTGCCCTCTCGTAAATCACAGCGCAAGCCGTACGCTTCACGCAATACCAAAAACAAAATCCACCTCAACTTGGAATCTCTTGCGCACTACGTTATTTTCTTAACGCAAATTTTTGAGCATAATAAATTTATAGCTAAATATTTAAATTATACAACATATAATATATAAAAGAAACCAAAAATAAGCGTTACACAAAATTTAACGCTAACGCAATAAAATTAACGTATTAAACTTGTACACATATCCTCTCTCTGTGGCAACCTGGTACTGCTATCTCGTGTAGACTTTTTCAATTATGGCCTCAAGTACCATCTCTACTTGTCATTACCTTGATTACATTTTTGGCAAGAATTTATTTACATTTACAGAGGTAAACAGATAATGAATTTTTATTGTTTGTGCGCGTCCAGAATTACCAGTGATTCCAATCGTGGAACACTTGCATATAAAAAGTGATAATCGCGGTTGTGTTATTCCGCTAACGCAAAAATTATTCTCGTCACGGTGAAAAGTGTAGGAAAAAAAAATATCTCGTGTCGTGCTCTTTGACTTCAAGAGAATCAGTGCTCATTGGGGTCGAATGCACCCTTATTATATATATGTGTCGGTTTTTCTTGTATATACAACTCGCACTAATATGCGTGCGTCGTTGTTACTTTCCTCCAATAATTTATATGCGGTATGTTGTACTAAATGCGTTCACGAGCATATATGCGTGTATATATACGTGTGAATTATAAAAGATTGCACAGCACCACATATGTACAGGTGAGTACTATTTTTCTGTTCCAGATATATTATCTCCTAGCACATCGGACCCCAAACTTGGAGCAGCTTTCTGATGGTAAACCCCATAAAATAAAAATAAAAAATTTAGTACTTATCTTTTGATTTTTTTTCAAAATAATGTCTTTTGCTGGATCGCTCTGCGCGTACCTTCTGTGCTGCTGCTTCGCGTTAATGTTGTTACTGGATCACTGTGCCATTCCCAGCATGTGCTGCTCCTGGACAGACGTTGATTCCTCCACAGAGTATACAGGTACGTATGTACATACAGTGGCTCCCAGCTTATTTCGTACAGTGACAGTTTAAAAATTGCTGCAGTCGTAATTCCTAATATAGCAAAAATTTGAACAAAATATAAATGCCATTTTTGAAAGGAAGGTTTGTTTTTTATTTTCCAAAATTTACTTTTTCAAAATTTTAGTGTTTGACACTATAAAAAAATAAAATAAGAAAAAAATAGGAAAATTCATGTCACAGCTTATTTCGTACAGTCTCTTTAAGTTCAAACTAAAAACAAAGTAAGTTGATTTTAATATTTAGTATGACATCCCTTAGCGTTAATGACAGCCTGGAGTCTACTTGGCATTGAATCCACCAATTTTTGAGTGATGTCTGGTGTGATTTTTTTCCATTCCTCCATCAGTACCTTCTTTAGGTCTTGCTTATTAGAAATCTTGTGTGTTCTTATTTTATTGTCCAAAATAGACTAAAGATTTTCAATCACATTCATGTCAGGTGACTGTGGTGGTGGAGACATCAAGTGTGAGCAGTTCAAATAAGCCAAGATTGCACAATCCCAGATTTATGTTTTGGGTCATTATCTTGGTAATACCGAAATTCTTCCCGCAAACCCAGTTTGTCTGCACTTTGAAGTAAATTGTTTTTCAGAATCTCGAGGTACTTCATTTTGTCCATTGTTCCCTCAATAAAAACCAATTCACCTACTCCGGCTGCTGACATACAGGCCCAAACCATCACGCTACCGCCACCATGCTTCACTGTGGGCTTAAGGTTCTCCTTGTTTAGCTCGGTATTAGCTTTACGCCAAACATATGACATTCCGTCCGAGCCAAAAATATTAAACTTAGACTCATCCGCGAAAATAACGGTATTCCAGAACGCAGGAGTATTAATAATATGCTCTTTGGCGAAGTCAAGTCGGCGTTGTATATTCATTTTCGAAATGAATGGTTTCTTTCGGGCTACTCGACCGTTCAAGTCATGATTGCGCAGCACACGTCGGACAGTTTCAGCACTGGATGATTTTCCTATTTCACGCTGAACCTCTGCAGCCAACTTCGGAGCGGATAACTTTGCATTTTTCTTAATTTTTCGTACAATATAACGCTCGTCTGATGCGTTGAAAATCTTATTAGGTGCTTCTCTGCCCTTGTTCTCCAACCGATTTTCGCGAACGAAGCGTTGAATGATGTATTGGACAGTTGAGGCACTTAAATTTGTCATTTCAGCAATTTTTCGCACACTCTGACCTTTCCTAAAATGGTTAATTACCAGTTTACGCTGTTCCATCGTTGTACGATGACCCATAAAGCTAAATGTTTAATTTACAGCACTTTAACTATTTAAAATAATAATAATAAAAATTGTTATAATAGTTAAAAAGGTCCAAAAACTCATACAATTCAAAAAAACTTTGTAACTGCGCGGCAGAATGAAACTTACTTACATTGAAGTTTGTGTACGAAATAAGATGTGAGCTGAAAATCAGCTGATCAATAGTTTTTCTCTCTTGCATAACAAAAAGAAAAATTTTTGGGGTTCCCCGTTTTCTTATTAGGTTTACTAAACACATACACAGACATCTACATTCAAAACTTATCGATAAGTTTTTTAGTTTCGATGTTACAGCCATGTACATAAAAATATATACACTGTACGAAATAAGCTGTGAGCCACTGTATATCGCCTTTCTCCATAACCAATATTAATATTCACTTGATTTGTTCACTAATAAACTTTTCTACCGTTTCAGATAACGATACAACTGACACACACACTCATCACCGGGCCAACTCGCCAACGTCTACACTCCACTAGAGAAAATCTTAACTGATCCATCCGCAAGCAACGGAACGAGTAAATATACACTCGGTGGAAAAGAAAAAAAATATACCTATCTTGGCTACCAACACTGACACAATCGACTACCGGTTTGTGCCGAAGCAGGATGATGTTTTTCGTCAACCAACGGTGGGTATCCAACACATTCACACCCCAATTCAAATACCGCAGTCGCAGGGTAACGTCAGCGTGAGTACCTTTGTACACTTATGTTAGGTAACATAGACATATAGTTTAACAGCTTTGTACATGTTATCTACAGTGTTATTGACAGCTTTATATATGTTGACAACAGTTTTTCTTTATGCTGTTTTCTCCATTATACAAATCTTCCACATATATCCATCTTACCCACCATTCTGCCATTTCATAAGTCTAATTCTTTTTTTCTGTTTTCTTTTCAGAAAACTTGGACAGCAGGCCACACGCAACAACCCTGACGATTCTCGTTCTGTGAAACAGTGCAACCAACTGTCAAGAATGTTCATATGTAAACTAACTATTCACAGGCAATTTATACGTGAAAGAAACATGGAGAAGGTAGATAAAGGAAAGCGCACTAGCGAGAATCAGAAGGAGTATTTAGTAAATTATTTGGAAGAGAAACTTGACATTGCGCACATGGACATTGCGCACGTGGTATCGCATTGTGTCAGTGTGTTGCGTGCGGCCTGATTCTTGACACTGAGTTTTCTGCAAGGAAAAAGAATAGGCAAACACAGAAAATGAAGTAGTCAGATGTAATGGCAGAATGGTGGGGAGCATGGATAGATGTGTAGAGATTTGCAGAGTGAAGAAAATAATGGAAAAACTGTTGTTAACATGTACAAAGCTGTTGATAACATGTGCAAACGCTGTTGTTAACATGTACAAAGCTGTTACGTTATTTGTATATGTTGTCTAACATAATTGTATAGGGATAATTGCGCTGACGTTGCTCTGCGACCGCGGTATATGGGAGGTGTAAGTGTGTTAGACACCCACCGTTTGTCGACGAAAAAAATCTCGTCCTACTTCGTTAGAACCGGTAGGAGCGTCCGATGTTTTCTTACCTGTGCTATAAAAGAAGAGATCCGTTCATTGCGGGGAGCATTTGGTGAAAATTTTCTTCCGCGGCGGTAATAGGCCGATTTAACCGTTGGCTATATCGTGTTGATAGGTGGTGATTCGTGATGTTCAAAGTGTCTCGTTGACTTGTAGGTAACTGTGCCGTGAATAAAGATATTAGTGAAAAGTAAATCGGGAGCGTGTATATAAAGTATAAAACGTACCGTGTGTGTCAACTTGTGGCATACTTACCTGATATTGGACGACTGGTAGCAGTACCGGAAGCGGATAATACATATCCAGGACGCAGCAGAACCAAAGGTACGTCCGGCAAGATCCAGCTCGAAGACAATATGTGTTGGATAAAGAAAAGATAAGTACTAAATTTTCTTTTATTTTATTATATTTCGTGGGGCTTACCATAGAAGCTGCTCCAAGTGTATGTCCAGTGCATCGTCCAAGGTGCTGGAAGGCTAAAAACAAAACAAAAAAAGTGATAATTAAATTATCCTAGAACGACACTTACCTGGGTATACGTCATCGTGCAATTCCACATATAGCGTTGATACACCGGATATGTACATGTGTGTGTAACGCACCTGGCAACGAATATAATATTTTGTGGTGGCCAGTTCTAAAAGCGGTGAATTGCCTCGTGTATGCACATGCACATATATTGTAGATTCTTGTTGACAGCGAACAACAAGTCGGCCACAAGTGCATTGTTTTTGTGGTGGCCCGTTCCAAGAACATCGCTTGGCCTAGTATAAATATATACATTTATATATTTTAACATTTTTGTTGGCAACGAGCACTGCCTTTGGTTAAGTGACGAACACTCACACACACTTTCACTACGCGCCAGAGAAAAGAACACACCCGCCGAATTGCGATAAAAATGTCGCGATTGTGTCTAAATTGGCAAAACAAGTTTTACTATAATTAAAAAATCACACGAATAAATAAATATAGCGATCCGATTGAAAAATGTAAACAAACATATATTTACAAGTGACAGCTAGAGGTGGGAAGAATCATAACGTGAGGAAAGTCTCCACTATGCCAAAGTCATGGTGTTGCCAGAATCCAGTCACTTGAACATTCAGACATGAGTAAATTCTGGTCCAAAGTGTTTCGTTTTTTTTTTGTTGTAATCTTTTATATATGCGCGTATATACATATCTATATAGATTAATGGAGAAAATAATACGAGCTGCTGATCTACGACATAATGGCACTATCTTCAACAAAAGTGTCATGCTGTTAGCGTATGCCGACGATATTGACATAATCGGCATGAACACGCGAGCAGTCAGTGCAGCATTCTCAGAGTTGGAAAGAGAGTCGCGTCGGATGGGTCTCACGGTGAACGAGGGCAAGACGAAGTATCTAGTGTCAACAAACAAAGAGTCCCGGCGTCTTGGACAGCACGTCACTGTTGACAACTACGCTTTTGAAGTAGTAAGTGACTTTGTCTATCTTGGAACCAGCATTAACAGCAGTAATGACGTCAGCTTGGAGATCATGCGTAGGATAACTCTTGCTAACAGGTGTTACTTTGGGCTGAGTAAGCAATTGAAAAGTCGAGCCCTCTCTCGAAGAACGAAAACTACACTCTACAAGTCTCTCATCATGCCTGTCCTAACATATGGCGCTGAAGCCTGGACAATTTCCATCTCGGATGAGCGAATGCTTGGAGTTTTCGAGAGAAAGGTCCTACGCGGGATCTTTGGACCTATTTGCGTTGGTGGCGAGTACCGAATAAGGTACAACCATGAGCTGTACGAGCTATATGCCGATATTGACATAGTAAAGCGCATCAAAATCCAGCGGCTGCGCTGGCTAGGTCATGTCGAGCGAATGGAAGAACACGCTCCAGCTAAGAAGGTGTTATATTCGGAACCCGCTGGAGGACGACGCAGAAGAGGAAGACCAAACCTCCGGTGGAAAGACCAAGTACTGGAGAACCTGACGGCACTTGGAATTTCTAACTGGCGCCAGCTAGCGAAGAACAGAGATGGCTGGCGAAGCATGTTATTTTCGGCCTAAATCGATATTCGGTTGTTATGGCCACATAAGTAAGTAAGTAAGTATATAGATTAAGTTACGATTAGATAGATTAAGTTTTTTTGTTGTTTTTGGATTCGTTTTTTTTTTGGCGTAATTACGGTTTTGTCAATACCGAAAATTGCGGAATTGTTGTTTTTTTATTTATATATTTGGTACCGCTACTTTGTGCTCAAGGGAGCTGAAGTTGAGGAGGGTTCGGTATTCGTTGCACATCATATTGGCGATAATTCCCCCAATAATCCCCCCCATTGAGCTCAATAGGTGTAGGGCATAATTAGGGAGACGTTAAACCACCTTCGCATGCGTTTTTTCTTGTGTCGACGTAGACGTCGCCGTACCCCCTTGCTTGTATCCTCCTTGGTGTATACTGCATCGAGCGTGTCCAAAAAATTTTGAATGTCATTATTTTGTTTCCTTTTTATATTATTTTTTTGAATTGAATTAATACAGAAATTTTAATTATATTTTCTTATATTTTATATATATATATTTATATCTGTGATTTATTGTTTTTTTTTTATAATGTGTAATTCTTTATTTAAGCTATTTGATTTAGGTAATTGTATTTAAGGTCTAGATTCTTTCTGTGTTAATCTTTTTTTTTGGATTTAAGAATAAATGATTGTATTTTATCATATTGTATAAGAAATGAAGAGATAATTTCTTTGTTGATGGGGAGTAATGGGAGTAGAACGACGTTAATGTAGGTGCTGCGATCCTTAGCTTTTTTTTTTTTGGGGATTGCCTACGATCATTGAGGGTGCATGGGCCATCCAGGCAGGGTGGGCGCACACAGTCGCACGCCGGAACGAGTAATATTAGGGTGATGACCAGTTTGAGTGTAGGTTGTCCTGAAATGGTAGGCGTTATTGTTCACGCATCGCTCTGCTGTGGCGGGTTGAGGACCACGCCCATTTTGACCGCTGGTAGCCGGGGCGCAACCACAGCAGAAGCACCAGGATGTGTGAACAATAATGGCGCCCGATAAAAATAAGTGTCTACCAGTAATCGTGTCAGTCAAGTATGTGTACGAATCGTTCTATGTGATATGGCGGTTTGTACGGGTACTCGCGTTTGTGTGTATGTGTGTATGTATCGTCGATAGTACCAATGTCCATACATGCGTGTACAGAATAAGGTGTTATGTTAGGGACATGACGTTAACGCCAATCGACGAATGAGAATAAGTGTAATGGCGCCCAGCGTGCGGCCGAAGGAATGTTTGTATAGATAATGGAGTAGATTAGTGGATATGCATATATAAATGACAGTTTGAGAAAAAATCGTAAATTAGCGCTTCGAACAATAAATTGTTCATAACAATAATGGTGCCCAACGTGGGGCCCGAAACCACGGAAGACGGAAAAGAATTAGAGGTGAAGGCAGAGTAAGCGTAATGATGTGGTTGTATGTAGGGGACCTATGGAGCATGTTGGAGATGGAGGCACATGGGCATAGCATGGTGACGAGACTGAATGGGCATAAGGGCCACATGATAACATAGCATTTCAGGGCTGGAAGTATTACCAGCGTCGTATGTCGCGCTCTTGCCTTATTGCGAGGCGAACGCTTGTATCGGCTGGGGGTAGCTTCATGTCCGGGTGCATCGCTCGTGGAGCCCGATTGCTCAATGCATGGCGATGTAGGTGTAACCTGCAAAAGAGAATTTGTTTTGTTAATTACAATCTGGTAGATGTCCATAATAGTATCTGTGTGTAGACGCAACTGTCGACGGGTGTCGGGGCGAGCATTAATCCGAATACCCTTTGTACCGGGCAGCAGTGTCTACATCGTGTTTGTATAAACGTATGCCTAAGTGTTCATAGGTAGAGGTGTAGTGGGGACACAGGCTTATTAGCCGCGTGGATATCCACTATACATAAGCTGTATCCGAAACCATGTCCAAGTGTTGTCTTTGGGTAGCATGTTTGTCGTATGGTGGAGGTAGTTTGAGTCGTCCTCCGTGGTGTCGATCCTCGAGAATTCTGCTCGAAAAGAGAAAATAAAAGTTTATATGAACCAGATGTGTAAATGTATGTCTAGTAGTTATAAATGTATATCATCCTCACCCTAGTTACAAGTTGTTTTTTTTGTAACTTACTTGCTCTGTTGATCAAACTGTGTGTAGGCTAATAAGGCATAGGAGGAGAGGCAGGCGACGACGTTCTACATTCCTATATCCCCCTAATATAATAATAAAATAAAATTGTTAAATTTGTTACATTTTAAGATCATTAAATAGTAGTAAGTAATAAGAAAACATAGTAAAATTTTTTTTTTTAATTACATAAAAACCTTTCTTTTTTTTGTTGCGTGTAATTTGTGAGCGTGTAAGAGTACAGCAGTCCGCTGTGCACACCGCATTTCGGTCAATGCAGTGTCCTTCCTCTCGTAAAGCCGGAGTCCTGTTGCGTGCGGCCTGATTCTTGACACTGAGTTTTCTGCAAGGAAAAAGAATAGGCAAACACAGAAAATGAAGTAGTCAGATGTAATGGCAGAATGGTGGGGAGCATGGATAAATGTGTAGAGATTTGCAGAGTGAAGAAAATAATGGAAAAACTGTTGTTAACATGTACAAAGCTGTTGATAACATGTACAAAGCTGTTACGTTATTTGTATATGTTGTCTAACATAATTGTATAGGGATAATTGCGCTGACGTTGCTCTGCGACCGCGGTATATGGGAGGTGTAAGTGTGTTAGACACCCACCGTTTGTCGACGAAAAAAATCTCGTCCTACTTCGTTAGAACCGGTAGGAGCGTCCGATGTTTTCTTACCTGTGCTATAAAAGAAGAGATCCGTTCATTGCGGGGAGCATTTGGTGAAAATTTTCTTCCGCGGCGGTAATAGGCCGATTTAACCGTTGGCTATATCGTGTTGATAGGTGGTGATTCGTGATGTTCAAAGTGTCTCGTTGACTTGTAGGTAACTGTGCCGTGAATAAAGATATTAGTGAAAAGTAAATCGGGAGCGTGTATATAAAGTATAAAACGTACCGTGTGTGTCAACTTGTGGCATACTTACCTGATATTGGACGACTGGTAGCAGTACCGGAAGCGGATAATACATATCCAGGACGCAGCAGAACCAAAGGTACGTCCGGCAAGATCCAGCTCGAAGACAATATGTGTTGGATAAAGAAAAGATAAGTACTAAATTTTCTTTTATTTTATTATATTTCGTGGGGCTTACCATAGAAGCTGCTCCAAGTGTATGTCCAGTGCATCGTCCAAGGTGCTGGAAGGCTAAAAACAAAACAAAAAAAGTGATAATTAAATTATCCTAGAACGACACTTACCTGGGTATACGTCATCGTGCAATTCCACATATAGCGTTGATACACCGGATATGTACATGTGTGTGTAACGCACCTGGCAACGAATATAATATTTTGTGGTGGCCAGTTCTAAAAGCGGTGAATTGCCTCGTGTATGCACATGCACATATATTGTAGATTCTTGTTGACAGCGAACAACAAGTCGGCCACAAGTGCATTGTTTTTGTGGTGGCCCGTTCCAAGAACATCGCTTGGCCTAGTATAAATATATACATTTATATATTTTAACATTTTTGTTGGCAACGAGCACTGCCTTTGGTTAAGTGACGAACACTCACACACACTTTCACTACGCGCCAGAGAAAAGAACACACCCGCCGAATTGCGATAAAAATGTCGCGATTGTGTCTAAATTGGCAAAACAAGTTTTACTATAATTAAAAAATCACACGAATAAATAAATATAGCGATCCGATTGAAAAATGTAAACAAACATATATTTACAAGTGACAGCTAGAGGTGGGAAGAATCATAACGTGAGGAAAGTCTCCACTATGCCAAAGTCATGGTGTTGCCAGAATCCAGTCACTTGAACATTCAGACATGAGTAAATTCTGGTCCAAAGTGTTTCGTTTTTTTTTTTGTTGTAATCTTTTATATATGCGTGTATATACATATCTATATAGATTAAGTTACGATTAGATAGATTAAGTTTTTTTGTTGTTTTTGGATTCGTTTTTTTTTTTGGCGTAATTACGGTTTTGTCAATACCGAAAATTGCGGAATTGTTGTTTTTTTATTTATATATTTGGTACCGCTACTTTGTGCTCAAGGGAGCTGAAGTTGAGGAGGGTTCGGTATTCGTTGCACATCATATTGGCGATAATTCCCCCAATAATCCCCCCCATTGAGCTCAATAGGTGTAGGGCATAATTAGGGTGGACGTTAAACCACCTTCGCATGCGTTTTTTTTGTGTCGACGTAGACGTCGCCGTACCCCCTTGCTTGTATCCTCCTTGGTGTATACTGCATCGAGCGTGTCCAAAAAATTTTGAATGTCATTATTTTGTTTCCTTTTTATATTATTTTTTTGAATTGAATTAATACAGAAATTTTAATTATATTTTCTTATATTTTATATATATATTTATATCTGTGATTTATTGTTTTTTTTTATAATGTGTAATTCTTTATTTAAGCTATTTGATTTAGGTAATTGTATTTAAGGTCTAGATTCTTTCTGTGTTAATCTTTTTTTTGGATTTAAGAATAAATGATTGTATTTTATCATATTGTATAAGAAATGAAGAGATAATTTCTTTGTTGATGGGGAGTAATGGGAGTAGAACGACGTTAATGTAGGTGCTGCGATCCTTAGCTTTTTTTTTGGGGATTGCCTACGATCATTGAGGGTGCATGGGCCATCCAGGCAGGGTGGGCGAACACAGTCGCACGCCGGAACGAGTAATATTAGGGTGAGTGACCAGTTTGAGTGTAGGTTGTCCTGAAATGGTAGGCGTTATTGTTCACGCATCGCTCTGCTGTGGCGGGTTGAGGACCACGCCCATTTTGACCGCTGGTAGCCGGGGCGCAACCACAGCAGAAGCACCAGGATGTGTGAACAATAATGGCGCCTGATAAAAATAAGTGTCTACCAGTAATCGTGTCAGTCAAGTATGTGTACGAATCGTTCTATGTGATATGGCGGTTTGTACGGGTACTCGCGTTTGTGTGTGTGTGCATGTATCGTCGATAGTACCAATGTCCATACATGCGTGTACAGAATAAGGTGTTATGTTAGGGACATGACGTTAACGCCAATCGACGAATGAGAATAAGTGTAATGGCGCCCAGCGTGCGGCCGAAGGAATGTTTGTATAGATAATGGAGTAGATTAGTAGATATGCATATATAAATGTCAGTTTGAGAAAAAATCGTAAATTAGCGCTTCGAACAATAAATTGTTCATAACAAGTGGTATCGTTATCTGAAACGGTAGAAAAGTTTGTTAGTGGATAAATCAAGTGAAAATGTAAAGTGATATTGGGTGATTAAATGGTGAAATGCGATATATGTACATACGTACCTGTATACTCTGTGGAGGAATCAGCGTCTGTCCAGGAGCAGCACATGCTGGTAGTAGCACAGTGATCCGGTGACAACATTAATGAGAGGCAGAAGCACAGAAGGTACGCGCAGAGCGATTCAGCAAAAGACATTATTTCGAAAAAAATTCAAAGATAAGTACTAAATTTTTTATTTTTATTTTATGGGGCTTACCATCAGAAAGCTGCTCCAAGTGTGGGGTCCGGTGTGCTAGAAGAGAGTATATTTGGAACAGGAAAATAGTACTCACCTGTACATATGTTGTGCTGTGAAATCTTTTATAATTCACACGTATATATACACGCATATATGCTCGTGAATGCATATAGTGCAACATACCGCATATAAATTCTGGGAGGAAAACGCAAACGACGCACGCATATTAGTGCGAGTTTTATATAAAGAAAAACCGACACATATGGATAATATGGGTGCATTCGACCCGAATAAGCACTGAGTCTATTGAAGTCAAAAAGCACTACACGAGATAATTTTTTTCATCACATTTTACCGCGACAAGAATAATTTTTATGTCAGCGGAATAACACTTAACTGCGATGAACACTTTTTATACTCAAGTGTTCCACGATTGGAATCACTGTGAATTCTGGACACACACAAAAACAATAAAATTTAATTACATTGTGTACTTTTGGGTAAATAAAAGTAAAATCTTGCCAAGATGTAAACAAAGACAATTAGAGATGGTACTCGAGGCCACAATTGCGAAAGTCTACACGATATAGCAGTACCGGGTTGCCACAGAGAGAATATGTGTACAAGTTTAATACATTAATTTTATTGCGTTAGCGTTAAATTTTGTGTAACGCTTATTTTTGTTTTCTTTTATATATTATATGTTGTATAATTTAAAGATTTAGATATAAATTTATTTCGCGCAAAATTTGTGTTAAGAAAATAACGGTTTTCAACGGAACCGCAAGTTACGTTTTTTTTTTGTTGTTAGCGTTCCGCGACGTAGTGCGCAAGAGATTTCAAGTTGAGGTGGATTTTGTTTTTGGTATTGCGTGAAGTGTACAACCGGCACTGTGATTTACGAGAGTGCAATAATACCCCCAATAATCCCCCCATTGAGCTCAATAGGTGTAGGGCATAATTAGGGTGGTCCATATTATTTTTGGTGATTGAATTTATTTTTTTTTATATATGCGCGCTTATATTCCACTGAATTTCTTTCTCTTGGTACGTGTTGCGAGACGCATTTCCGTTGTTACCATTGAATTCTTGTTGTTATTTGAATTTATTTTTACTTTTTATTTTTGTTGTTTTTTCCGTTTTATTTATATAAGCATATTGTTTGTGATTATTAATTTTTTTTAGGACATAAGATACAAATATACAATTAAATCTGTTTATATATGAGTATGCTAGAAATAAATGATTTATCTATTCATGGATTTATGTATCATGAATATGTGTGAATAATTGATTTCCTTAAGGAGGATGGATGGAATTGGAGCGGCGGTGAAGTAGGATGAGTGGTCCTAGATATGTTTAATGGGGGTTCCCCACGATTTAATGGTGTGTATGAGCAGCCCAGGTAGGGAGGGAACATACAAGAAGCATACCAGGGGGTCAATTCTCGTTCTGTGATAAAGTGAAGTGAAAAAAAAGGTTTCATTTTCGTTTTCACAACTACTTTTCACTCTGTCTTTTCACAAATACTTATTTTGTGATTCTGGTTCGTGGTGTGAAAAGCGTGTTCCATTACCAATGTAGTCGTGAAACTATTGCAACTGTGCTATTTATTTTCAGAAACAAATGAGTTAAAGTAGAGAAATAAGTAAAGAAAACATGTCGGGAATAATTATTTTATTAGAATTATCGCAAAGAATTCAAGATGAGCAAAGGTAATAAGATGTTGTGTAAATTTTTAATTACAGTAAATACAATTTAATATATTCTAGGGATTATTTAAGAGTGTTAAGACGCAGACTTCGCGTTGACCAAAATCCCCTTGAGTTGACAACCAACGAACATTTCAAGGAATTATATAGGTTCCCTAAAGCGTTGTGCTTGGACTTAATTGACGAATTAATGACATTTATACCAAATTTTGGATATGGAAACGAAATGTTTCATTAAAAATCTTAATCGGCAAAAAATTAATTTGTAGTACCTTATGTTACTCTAATACTTTCTCCATCTCGCACCATTAGTAATAAGTTTGTTTAAGTTAATAAAACTTCTTACTTATCGTGCGCAATGTCAAGATTCTCTTCCTAATAATTTACTAAATACTCCTTCTGATTCTCGCTAGCGCGCTTTCCTCCAACTACTTTCTCCATGTTTCTTTCACTTATAAATTGCCTGTGAATAATTAGGTTACATATGAACATTTTTGACAGTTGGTTGCATTGTTTCACAGATCGAGAATCGTCAGGGTTGTGAAAAAGTGAAAAGTTTCGTTTCCTTCCACTTTTTTTCATATGAAAACATTTTGACGTTTCTTTTCATTTTTTCGCTGAACGAGAATCGAAAGTGCCATGAAACCGTGAAAAAACATTTCATTTCACCGTTTCACAGAACGAGAATTGACCCCCAGGGGAGTGTGATGGTGAGGTGACGTATCGTGTGTTTTCGTATTTTGGATGTAGTGATGTATTGTAGTTATGTGTGTCTGCTGTAATGGTGGGGTTTATTGTTCGTCCATCGCTCTTCAGTGGCGGGTTGAGGACCACGCCCTGTTTACTATGACCAGCCGGAGCAATGCCATTGCCGGAGTGTACCATGATGGATGAACAATAATGGCGCCCAAACAAAACAAAGCCTGTCATATATCTTACATTTCTTGCTGCAGTGTAGAGACTACACTGTAGTATAGCAGACTGTATGTTGCGTTTATGTTAGATGTATGTACATGTAAGTGCGTGTGTGCACTGATGCTTGCATTTATGCATATTTGACAAAACATGAATGCACATACACAGTACTGTGTGACTCTATATGTTATGTCTAAAGTCGCCTGATGTCTGTTTTTTTCGGTTAGCTATTTGAAAGTTTTTTTTTTATTAGAATGATGTCAAATCATATCTATCGAGATGACATCATTCAATAGCTTCTAGACAAATTCCATACAATTCAAAAATTTAAAATCATATTTTCGATTAACGTATTTAACAGGGTTGTGAAAAAGGAAAATGTTTCGTTTCGTTCCACTTTTTTTCATATGAAAACATTTTGATGTTTCTTTTCACATTTTCGCTGAACGAGAATCGAAAATGCCATGAAAACGTGAAAAAACATTTCATTTCACCGTTTCACAGAACGAGAATTGACCTCCTGGTTTATGGTTATATGACGTTTTATTTTATTATTCCGTAAAATTAATTGTGTTTCATTGCGTATATATTAATATGTTACAACTACTTTTCTGTCAACTTTGTATTATTACAATTTTAAATTGAAAAGGTATGTGAAAAGAAAATGCTGAAATGTAACCACAAATGGCCAGAGAGTAAACATATAACAACAGTTGGTTGTAAATTGAAGGGATAGAATGCGTGTGGCTAAATACACATAGAAAGAAAAAATTCTCTGGGCGGGAGTGTCTCTTTCCGTTTTTTAGGATTCTTTGCTCGTCACTATACGTTTTTCTTATCATTCTAAAAAAATACACAGTTTAGGAAGCAGATGTAGAAAAGGAAACAACAGAAGTAGAAAAGAAAACAACAAACACACCAGTTTGACACTATAAGAAACCAGTTTCTGACTCTATAGGAAGCGCCACTGTATTATGAACAGCTGTTGTATGCATATTCTTTTTGACAAATACAAAGAACAGCATTAAAAAGTTTTTATTAGGCTTAAATTCCTATTTCATTTCGATGATTTTCTTCTGAAAACATTTATGATATTGAATATTTTGTATTCAATAAATAAAATGTCTCGTTTTAGTGGGGCTTTACAATTGACCGATTTGGATGATTTTATAACACCATCACAAGTTAGTAAGTTATATAAATATTTGACATACATTGTAATTTCTATTGTAATTTCAAAAGGAATGCATAAAACCGGTGCCAATCGAGAAGATAAAATCAAAAACTGGTGCAAAAATAACCATACAAGAAGATGGTTATTATGAAGAGACAGAGGTACATTCAGTATTGTATACAAATTGTATCAAATTATAGTTTGAAACTAAACTACATTTAGGCTGGAGTCAAACAAAAGTTACAAAAGGTTGAAATAACACTGCAGGATTGTCTGGCATGTTCCGGATGTATTACATCTGCCGAAGGAGTACTTATCACACAACAAAGTCAGGAGGAATTACTTAAAGTACTACGAGAAAACGAAGCGCTAAAGGCTAAAGATGAACGTGACCAAACACGATTCATAGTGTTCACTTTTGCATCCCAAGCGATACTGAGTTTAGCACAACGCTATCAGCTACTCGTAGAGGATGCTGCCAAGCATTTGAGTGGATATTTTCGTCAGTTAGGCGCAGATATGATACTCAACACTAAAATTGCCGATGATTTAGCTTTATTGGAATGTCGTACGGAGTTTTTGGAAAGATATCGTGATGCGATGAGCAAAAATACCACGAATACATTACCTATGTTGTCGTCTTCGTGTCCTGGTTGGGTTTGTTACGCTGAAAAAACACATGGCAATTTTATTTTACCGTACATTTCTACGACACGTTCACCGCAGCAAATTATGGGCGTACTCGTCAAGCAGTGGTTACCGCAAAAGATGGGTATCGCCGCTGAACGCATTTATCATGTTACTGTTATGCCATGTTATGATAAAAAATTAGAGGCATCCCGTGATGATTTCTTCGATGAGGCGACAAACTCGCGTGACGTTGATTGTGTGATCACATCTAGTAAGAAAAGCAAAATTAATTTATTGCGTAATTTTGCGCAATTATATGTATTTTTACGTTTTAGTTGAAATTGAACAAATGCTTGCACTCGAGGACAAATCATTGCAATCATATCGAATACAAGCGTTTGATTGGCCATGGAATGAGCAAGAGAAACAGGAAGTTGAAGCATCTGTTTGGGCACATGAGTCATCTGCTTCAGGTGGTTATTCGGATCATATATTCAAGTATGCTGCAAATGAAATATTTGGTCGTGATATTGTTAAACTACAATACAAAAATTTGAGGTTAGAAGAGATGATCCTAATAAAAGTATTACAAATTATTCTATTATTTCTCTAATTGCCATTATAGAAATCCTGATTTTCGTGAAATCTTACTTGAAGATAATGGTAAATGTGTACTTAGATTTGCTATTGCAAACGGTTTTCGAAATATACAGAACTTGGTGCAAAAACTAAAACGCGGCAAAGTGCCATATCATTTTATCGAAGTTATGGCATGTCCATCTGGTAAATTTGTATAATTTGTGCATGTTTGTGTGACGTGTTAATTTGTTTGATTCTAGGTTGCATTAATGGTGGCGCTCAAATACGTCCATCATCTGGACAACCGATTCGTGATCTAACACTACAACTAGAAGAATTATATAGGCAATTACCGAAATCTATACCAGATAATGTGGAAACAAAGGCGATTTATCGTAATGTATTTGATGGTGCTCACACAGATAAGGCGAACATGTTATTACATACAAAATATCATGCTGTGGAGAAACTGAATACAGCCTTAAATATCAAGTGGTAGTATTTATTGTCTACTTCTACGAATCAGGAGTATTGAACGCTTTAATTATTGTAATTATATATATATATATATATATATATATATATATATATATATATATATATATACGTATATATACGTGTGTATATATATATATATACGTATATATATATACATATATATATACATATATATATATATATATATATATACATATATATATATACATACATATATATACATATATATATACATATATATATATATATATATATATATATATATATATATATATACATAGATATATATACATATATATACACACATATATATATATACATATATATATATATATATATATACATACATATATATATATATATATATACATATATATACATATATATATATATATATATATACATATATATATACATATATATATATATATATATATATATATATATATATATATATATATATATATATATATATATATACATATATATATATTGGGAGCGCAAATTAAAAATGCGGGATTTACAACAGATGGCGTAGTTCGGGATATAAGCATCAGACAATACTGAAACTATATTCATGTCATAACCTCATTCCATAGCTTTCATTTTCAGTATGTGTCATTTGCCCGGAGTGTAATAGCCTAGACAGACGGCAGCCTAATTCCGGATTACCGAGTTAATTCGAATTAACTCGGGCATTAACTGCAGCTAATCCGCATTAACTCTATGAGTTAATGCTCAAAATAAAAGAGGATTAGGGCAATTTGCTATGGCAACACTGCTGAAAATTTTCTATTGTGAATTTTTCTCGATCCATTTTGCAAAATATTAGGTGTGTTCGCTACAAAAAACTTTCAACAATTGTTCACAGTTTTCAACATGAAAAACGTTGGCGAACAAATAAATCCAGCTGTCAATTACGAACGGTGAATGTCAATTTACAAGTTTCTGATAGTTTTCAGTTCACGTACTTCTTGTAGATTTTCTCATATCGAGAGTGACAGATGACAGAAATTGATGGTGATAGTAATGCAAGTGAGCAGACCTAATAAAACAGCAATCAGCAGGTTAGTTAATCCGCAATACTGCCGTCTGTCAGGTTAATATTTATTTATTTATTTATTTTATTCGGATTAAGTGCGCCGGTAATCCGGAATTAGGCTGCCGTCTGTCTAGGCTATAAACAACATAGTTTTTTTTGGCTCTCAATATGTCAAGTTTTGTGCCCACAAAACAGCATTTGCGGGAAGTTTTGATTTACTTCTTTAATAGCCTAGACAGACGGCAGCCTAATTCCGGATTACCGGCGCACTTAATCCGAATAAAATAATAGCCTGACAGACGGCAGTATTGCGGATTAACTAAACGGCTGATTGCTGTTTTATTAGGTCTACTGATTTACATTACTATCACTATCATTTCTGTCATCTATCACTCTCGATATGAGAAAATCTACAAGAAGTACGTGAACTGAAAACTATCAGAAACTTGTAAATTGACATTCACCGTTCGTAATTGACAGCTGGATTTATTTGTTCGCCAACACTTTTCATATTGAAAACTGTTAATAATTGTCGAAAGTTTTGTTAGCGAACACATCTAATATTTTGTAAAATGGATGGAGAAAAATTCACAATAGACAATTTTCAGCAGTGTTTCCATCGCAAATTGCCCTAATACTCTTTTTATTTTGAGAATTAACTTATAGAGTTTATGCGGATTAGCTGCAGTTGATGCCCGAGTTATTTCGAATTAACTCGGTAATCCGGAATTAGGCTGCCGTCTGTCTAGGCTATAATTTGGAGAAAAGTGCAGCTGAATTTTTTCGCTTGGGATTGTCGTAGTGGATCCACTTTTCATCACCAGTAACGATGCGATGCAAAAAACCTTTCCTTTGTTGCCTTTGGAGCAGCTGTTCGCAAGTGAAAAATCGCCTTTCGACGTCTCTCGGCTTTAACTCGTACGGTACCCAATTTCCTTGCTTTTGAATCATTCCCAATAGTTTCAATCGATGGGAAATGGCTTGGCGTGTAACTTCGAACAATTTGGCAAGTTCGTCTTGCGTTTGACACGAGTCCTCATCGAGTAATGCCTCCAATTCAGCATCTTCAAACTTCTTCGGCTGTCCTGGACGTTCTTTGTCTTCCACATCAAAATCACCACTTCTGAAACGCACAAACCACCTCTCGCATGTTGAAACTGAAAGAGTACACTCCGGATAAGCTTCGGAGAGTAATCGATGCGATTCAGCTACACTTTTCTCCAAATTAAAGAAGTAAATCAAAACTTCCCGCAAATGCTGTTTTGTGGGCACAAAACTTGACATATTGAGAGCCAAAAAAAACTATGTTGTTTACACTCCGGGAAAATGACACATACTGAAAATGAAAGCTATGGAATGAGGTTATGACATGAATATAGTTTCAGTATTGTCTGATGTTTATATCCCGAACATGTTTATATCCCGAACGACGCCATCTGTTGTAAATCCCGCATATATATATATATATATATATATATATATATATTTATAATTTATATATATATATATATATATATATATATATATATATATATATATATATAATTTATATATATATATATATATATATATATATATATATATATATATATATATATATATATTTATAATTTATATATATATATATATATTTATAATTTATATATATATATATATATATATATATATATATATATATATTTATAATTTATATATATATATATATATATATATATATATATTTATATATATATATATATATATATATATATATATATATATATATAAATTAAACTGTATATCGATAGAAGTCAATAATATGGTATATAGAAATTATAATTGGGATTAACGCACTCACTGTAAATAAAGTTTGGATGTTTATAGTCTAAATAAATTTTAGATACGCGATATCTTGGAAAAATATACCTAGAATCTCTGGTAGTTTCAGTATTTCCTATACGATTTTTAGGTATTTCGCCATACAAATTCGACCCGCCTTGTATGCATGAATTTGTTTTGTATATGGAAGAAAAAATAGAACATCAGAAATTTGATGACTATTTTTCTTCCTCAGGAAACGAGAGCAAAAGCACTAACTAATACGCAAGTGTAGATGTGTGTGTGCGTATCAATGCGAGTGAAATCAACAGAAGACGAACAATTTGGTGTGTTGTCGTGTCTTATAGCCTAGACAGACGGCAGCCTAATTCCGGATTACCGAGTTAATTCGAAATAACTCGGGCATTAACTGCAGCTAATCCGCATAAACTCTATGAGTTAATTCTCATAATAAATGAGGATTAGGGCAATTTGCGATGGCAACACTGCTGAAAATTGTCTATTGTGAATTTTTCTCCATCCATTTTACAAAATATTAGGTATATTCGCTTATAAAAAACTTTCAACAATTGTTAACAATTTTCACCATGAAAAGTGTTGGCGAACAAATAAATCCAGCTGTCAATTACGAACGGTGAATGTTAATTTACAAGTTTCTGATAGTTTTCAGTTCACGTACTTCTTGTAGATTTTCTCATATCGAGAGTGATAGATGACAGAAATTGATAATGATAGTAATGTAAGTGGACAGACCTAATAAAACAGCAATCAGCCGTTTAGTTAATCCGCAATACTGCCGTCTGTCAGGTTATTATTTTATTCGGATTAAGTGCGCCGGAATTAGGCTGCCGTCTGTCTAGGCTATTACTCTTGATTTTCGTGGCTGATGGATGGCACAAAAATGATAATATCTTCAAAAATTCAATTCAATTCAATCGCAACTGCTGTGTTGCCGATTGAGTGTAATATCAATGAAAAATATAGTCTTTTGCTGAACATATTGTTACGTTTTTATTCTGTGAACGTTTAATTCTATTTGAATTACCTTGTTCGATCACTGTATTCTGTTAATGATAACTGCAACACTTATTTTATAGAACTATATACAGCAACAATTTATTTAATAATCTCTATTTACAATCAACACTGTTTACAATCAACTATTTACTATAACACTTAAATGTACTTGCAACTTTTGCCTCTGTATCAATGTTTTCGCAATCACGTTCGGAATTAGATTGATTCTCACTGATCAACACTGGCTCTATTTATACTCTGTTGGCAACACCTCAGAATCTTCCTTTATCGAGATTCTTCTCTTCCTTTCTCGTTGGTTTGTTCTGGTTATCGCTTATTTCTTTTTGTTGACATTCATGTCGATGCTGCCAATAGTGTCAGTCACAATAGTGATGAGTAACCAACTATCGATACTCGTTACACTGCCCTCCTCTTAACCTTGTTCGTCCCGAACAAGTTTTTATACTTCCCCTCGATATGGCGCAAGTCGCTCCAAGTGCACTACTTTAAACTTTGCTCTTTTATTCCAGGCACGTTGAATACGATAAACTACGTCATTTATCTTTGCTATAATCTCATATGGTCCTTCCCAATGAGTCTGTAGTTTAGGAGACAGGCCTTTCTTTCGTTGTGGATTATGAAGCATTACAAGCTCTCCTTCATAGAACCCTTTTGAATTTGCTTTCAAGTCATACCTGGCCTTCATCTTATCGCTTATCATCTGCGACCGCTCTCTGATGAACCGATGTACTTCATCCAACTGTTCCCGCTTTTCGCTAGTATAATTACCTTCGGCTGATCTCGTTGGTGTTACGACTCCAAATTTTAAATCAGCTGGCAGTCTTAACTCGTTTCCAAAAATTGCCATTGCCGGTGTAGTAGCCGTCGTATCATGTTGTGCGCATCGATATGCCATGAGGAATATTGGTATATGTACATCCCAGTCTCTTTGGTATTTATCTACGACTTTTCTCAAATATTCCTCCAAGGTACGGTTAAATCGTTCTACCATGCCATCAGATTGTGGATGCAAAGGTGTTGTACGAGTTTTGTATATACCCAGCATACGGCATATCTCTCGGAATACTACTGATTCGAAATTTCGACCTTGGTCTGAGTGTAATTCCATCGGTACACCAAAACGAGTAACCCATTGGTTGACGAATACATCCGCAACTGTACTAGCTTCCTGATTTGGAATGGGGTATACTTCAGGCCATTTACTGAAGTAATCTATAACCACCAGAACATACTTCTTTCCTGCGTTGCTTATTGGAAATGGTCCAGCTATGTCCATAGCAATTCGCTCGAATGGAGCACCCACGGTGTATTGGTGCATCTTACCTCGACTTTTCTTAGTGGGACCTTTGGCCATTGCACATTGCTTGCACTTCCGAATCCAATCAGCGACATGGTCATGACATCCAACCCAATAAAATCGTTTCTTTATTTTCTCGACGGTTTTGGTGATTCCCAAATGCCCTCCACTGGAGGCATTGTGATACTCAGCTATCACTTCATTTATTCTCGCCTTGGGTACCACTAGAAGATCATTAGTGATTTTTCCATCCTCACTTTCCCATGTTCGGAATAAACATCCGTCTCGTAAGTGCAGGCTTTGCCACTGCGCCCAGTATGCCTTTGCTATTGGACTCTCATTCGCCATTTCTTGCCGATCTGGACGTATGCCCTGCTCCTTGTATTTCATGATCTTTGAGAGATCTGGGTCGTTCCGTTGATCTTCTTGAACTCGTTCGGTGGTCCATGACTCTTCCGACAATACATTCGTAAGACGTAGGTTAACGATGTGGTTTCTTTCCCGAGAACAATGTTTACTATCCACGGTGCAAGTACGACGATATGGAGTATAAGCTTTACTACGATGAATGACATCACGATCGTCCTTTCGTTGTCCTGGTGAATTCGATCTTTGTTGCTTGTGTCGTAGACGACAATTTCGCGCCTTGTGTCCTCTTCGATGGCATATGAAGCACTTACCGGCAAATTTATTTTTGCGTTGATTCCTTGTTCTACCTTTAGGCTTATATTCGATTGATTGCAATCACGCGCTATATGCCCTCGTTTGTCGCAAATGAAGCACTTACCATAAAGTTTTTTTTTACGTCGACCTGTTGTTCTTCTTTCAGGCTGCACTACTGACTTAACTGCCTGACACACTGCTTCAACCAAATCTGATGTTTCTGCCTCTAGTTGGCGTACACGGGGCACTGGTCGACACATTAAACTGGCGGCTTCATATGTCAAGGCACTACTGACTGTTTCGGCATAAGTATTCCTGGGTGACATGACTAGGGACGCTTTGTCTCTCCGTCACGTATGCCATCTATGAATGCCTCTATTTTTATTTTTTCGACGAACTCTTCCGAATTACCAGAGAACGCAAGATGACATAAGCGCTCAATGTCAAAAGCGAATATCTGCAGGCTCTCATTACTCCGTTGCACTCGCGTTCTTAACTCCAATCGATGTAACTGACTCTTGTATTCATTTCCATATTTCCGCTGGAGTGTGTTCATCAGTGAATGATAGCTACCACGATCTTTCTCTGGAACCATCTGTAACACCTCGGAAGCATTACCTTTTAATGTGACTATTAAAGCAGCAGTCTTGTCGCTATCATCCCATTGATTCTTCGAAGCTGTTGTCTCAAATTGAAGCTTGAAGATGTTGAATGGCGTGCTTCCGTCAAATGTTGGTGGCTTTAATTTGATTGTACTTGAATCTCTAATCACTGATGTGACTGTTCCATTTATTTTTAGTTGATTGAGTTCGTGCTGTAATTTCTCGAACTTGTCTTCCCAGTCGTCGACATGTTCCTTCAGCTTATTATCCAACTCATCCACGTGTTCTTTCAGCTCTGTGACTTTGTCATTAATAGCTCCGGAAATTTCCTGAAATCTAAGTTCAATTCCTTCCTGTAGATTTTCGATGACGTGTTCTTGGCGAGCCGAATGTTCTTGAAGCTTGGAGTCAATGCGAGACGCATTTCCTTGAATTTCCGTACGCAATTCAGCCGAATGTTCTTGTAACTTCGCATTAATTCCTTGCAGTTGCTGCTGTTGCATCATGGATTTCATAAATTCCATGAGTTGACCACTCGAATCTACCTTGCTCTCTTCCTCGGCGTGCACAACTGCATGTTTATCGTCTTCCTCAAAGAACTCATGTTCTTCTACATTAATTCCCTTAGCCTCCATGGCTTTCCTCAGCCTCACCAGCAGTTCCGCCTTTGCACCTGATGACGATAGATTCATCTCTACCAACAGCTTTTTAAGCTGGTCCACTTTTAGTTGGTCAATTTTCACCATCTTTACAGAATCCCACTTCTGACACCAATTGTTACGTTTTTATTCTGTGAACGTTTAATTCTATTTGAATTACCTTGTTCGATCACTGGATTCTGTTAATGATAACTGCAACACTTATTTTATACAACTATATACAGCAACAATTTATTTAATAATCTCTATTTACAATCAACACTGTTTACAATCAACTATTTACTATAACACTTAAATGTACTTGCAACTTTTGCCTCTGTATCAATGTTTTCGCAATCACGTTCGGAATTAGATTGATTCTCACTGCTCAACACTGGCTCTATTTATACTCTGTTGGCAACACCCCAGAATCTTCCTTTATCGAGATTCTTCTCTTCCTTTCTCGTTGGCTTGTTCTGGTTATCGCTTATTTCTTTTTGTTGACATTCATGTCGATGCTGCCAATAGTGTCAATCACAATAGTGATGAGTAACCAACTATCGATACTCGTTACACTGCCCTCCTCTTAACCTTGTTCGTCCCGAACAAGTTTTTATACTTCCCCTCGATATGGCGCAAGTCGCTCCAAGTGCACTACTGTTGGAGAAATTTCTGTAACAGGCACTAAGCATGTCGTACATATGCACATTTTCATATACCGTTCTTTTTCTATTCTCTTTTTACTCAGTCTCATATAACTGTTTCTCATTTTTTTTCTGTACCAAATGGAATTCTAACATTGTTAAATGTTTTTGCAACTTATACTCTCAATAAAGCACTTGAACTAAACGGACGCTTCTTATTTTTACTGCAACATAGTGATTTTATTATTCTTGAATCCTAACAGGTTATGGGCCCAGGAATGCAAGAATAAAAATTTTTTTTTTTTTTTTTTAAAATAGTTTTTGTGTATTATGAGTGATATCGAAGTTGAGGAATTAGCAAAGATCGCGGAAAATAAAAATAATATTATTGAGGTTAATATTGAGAAACGTGATCTCATTGATACACCGGTTTTGAAGATGGCGTCTAGTTCTGTGACTAGCTGCTCTCGCATTGAGCTGCTGTCCAAAGATAATTTCGACACATGGTCCTTACAAGTAGAGGCGCTCCTCGTTAAAAACGACCTCTGGGATTATGTGAATGGCACATGCTTAATGCCAGCAGAGGAGGCTGCGAAAAATGCATGGTTAAAGCTCGACAAAAAGGCGAAGGCGGACTTGATTCTCTCTATTCAACCAGTGGAGCTTAAGCAGATTCGAGGCTTAAGCCATGTATGGCTTAAGCTACAATCAATATACGCATCGAAAGGTCCTGCGCGTAAGGCGACGCTTCTAAAGCAGCTTATGTTGCAAAAGCTTAACGAAGGTGACGATGTGAGGGAGTATATTACGAAGTTTTTTGATGCTGTGGATAAGCTGGAGAGTATGAATGTACCAATTAACGGAGACTTATTGTCCATCATGTTGCTATACAGTCTACCTTCGTCCTATGAAAATTTCCGATGCGCCATCGAATCCCGAGACGAATTGCCAGATGCTGAGGTGTTGAAGGTAAAGATTATTGAGGAGAGCGAGGCGCGCAAACAAGCACCTGGAAACGTAGTTGTAGCGATGACGGCTGGCCCTAGTGCTCACGCTAGTAGAAGAACTATGAAAGATAAGGGTAAGAGTACTTTTAAAGGCGGTTTTAAGTGTTTCAAGTGTGGTGCGCTGGGACATAAGGCGAATGCTTGCAATGCAAAGAAAGCAGATGGTGGCTATTCTTCGAAGAAGTCCGTGCATAACGTAAACGAATCTTACGCTGCGTGTTATAATGCCTCGATAGAGGAGGCGTGTGCCGTCGATACAGCACGTGTGAAGCGCATGTGGATTCTTGACAGTGGATGTACTGCGCATTTATGTGGCGATGTTAATACCTTCACGAATATTCAAAATGCGTCTCAGGCAAGACTGAATCTTGCAAGTCAGGCTTCTGCAGATGTCAGAGGCCAAGGAGCAGTTTATTTATCCGTGGCTGGTTGTAATGGGCCAGAGCAGATTAAATTTGAAAATACACTATTTGTTCCTGATTTGCGCACTAACCTTATTTCGGTGGCCAAAATCACCGACAAAGGGCATAAGGTGACATTTTTCAAAGATGGCGCTTATGTGAGCGATGAAAATGGAAATACAACACTGATCGCAGATCGAAAAAGGGACTTGTACTACGTGCGCGAGAGCAGTGAGTGTGCTGCGGCCCAAGCGCAGTGCTCCGAACTGTTGAAGTGGCACTGGCGTTTGGGACATCTGAACGGAAAAGATTTAACCAGAGCAATACGCGATGGAGTGCTGCCTGCAACAGCTTTTGCCGATGCTAAAGAGCTAGCAAGCTGTGAGGTTTGCTTTAAGAGCAAAAATGACTGCATTACCATTTAAGAAAGGACGCCAACCGTGCTGTGAGCTGCTGAAGATTGTGCATTCTGACGTGGTTGGTCCATTTAGGGAAGAATCATCCTGTCGCGCAAAATATTTTGTGACTTTCATTGATGACAGCACCAGGTGGTGCGAAGTGTACTTTTTGCGTCAAAAGTCTGGCGTTTTTGAGGCTTTTAAGCTGTATAAGCAACACATTGAGAGGCAAACAGGCCAGAAAATAAAATTCCTGCAAAGCGATAACGGTCGTGAGTATAGTAATAATGTTTTTGATCAGTATCTTTCAGATAATGGCATCACTAGAAGACTGAGCATTCCCCGTACTCCAGAGCAAAACGGAGTTTCGGAGCGCATGAATCGCACACTTTTGGACATGGCGAGGTGTCTTCTATTACAATCTGGATTGGTCAGAGGCCATAGCTACCGCCAGCTACATACGAAATAGATGCCCCACAAGTGTTTTAAGCTGGAAGACTCCGTATGAAAATTTACATAGAGAAAAGCCGGAGTTAAATTACTTCAGAATTTTTGGGTCCAAGGTAATGGTTCTTGACAAGGTTCCTGGAAAGTCAAAGCTGGCGCCTAGAGCTGTTGAAGGTGTATTCGTCGGATATCCGAGGGACAGGAAGGGTTACCCAATATGGGTTCCTAGCAAGCATCAATTCATATGTGCACGAGATGTCAAGTTTTTGGAAATGGCTCAACAAAAATTACCAGACTCCACCACTATTGAAGAATTTTTGTTGCCGCACGATCTAGACGAAGATATGCATAACGATTCGAATAACCGCAGATTTGTCGAATTTTCTCCTTGCAATCAGAGTAGTGAGAGAGAGCTTAGTTCGGAGGTTTGTGAGAGCGTACAAGAAGAAGCAATCCGTGCTCCTGGTAGGCCAAAGTTACTGCGCACTGGAGGCAGAGGGCGTCCCCGTAGAATTTTTCTTCGCTCACGCACAGTAACTGTAGAAAAAGAAAATGAGCCGCGTACAGAGTCAGAAGGCGAATCTGATGACATTGATGATGATGTTTTTGCTGGTGTGGCTGCGAAGTGCTTTGAAGGGGCCCGCATGTGAAGAGTGGAAAGACGCAATTGAGTCAGAAGTGACGAGTCTTCTTCATAATGATACGTTTGATATTGTACAGAGCGAGAATAACGAGAGCCTCGTGGGTTGCCGATTCGTACTCACGAACAAGTATGGAGCGGGAGGTAAAATTGAGCGACGTAAAGCCCGCCTTGTAGCTAAAGGCTACAGCCAGAAGCATGGTGTCAATTACCATCAAACGTTCGCGCCAGTTTCTAGGTTGGACACATTAAGGCTAATGTTGGCTTTAGCAATGCAGTTTGATATGAAGATATGGCAATTTGATGTTGTGACGGCATATTTAAATAGTTCTTTGGATGAAGATGTTTTTATGAAAGTACCGGAGACTTTGAATGAGATGTTGGAACGTATTGTTTTAAAGCAAGGTGAGAATACTCATATTGGCGACCGAGCCAGCAGGATGTTGCGTGATTTGCAGGATGGCACCAGCGTGTGTAAGCTGAAGAAAGCTTTATATGGTCTAAAACAGGCTGGGCGTCAATGGAATAATAAACTAACTGCAAAACTTATGGAGATAGGTCTCACACCTACTAAAAATGAGCCATGCCTCTTTTATGGTACGCTTAATAATAACTTTATTTTGCTGTTGGTATACGTAGACGATCTGCTGATAGCATCGCGCAGTACGAAAAGCATTCAAAGCATTAAACATCATTTAATGAGTGAGTTCCAAATAAAAGATTTGGGTCAAGCAAAGTATTGCCTCGGTTTAGAAATCAATCAAAACGAAGAGACCATTGAACTAAAGCAAGCTGGTTACATAGTAGAACTGCTAAAGCAATATGGAATGGAAGATTGCAACCCTGTCGTAACTCCGTCAGAAATTAAACTGAATTGTAATACTGCTGTTGATAAACCATGTGAAGGTCAGCCATACAGAGAGTTGATAGGCGGTTTAATGTATTTGTCAGTAGCCACAAGGCCTGATATTGCCAACACAGTCGCAAGACTAGCTCAGTTTGTAAACAACCCGTCTATAAGCCATTGGACAGCTGCTAAAAGAGTTTTGAGATATTTAGCTGGCACTGCAAAAAGAGGATTGGTGTATAGAAAAACTAAAAGTCCTTTAGTGGGCTACTCTGATGCCGACTGGGGCGGTTGCACCATAGATCGACGTTCTTATACGGGATATATTTTTTTGCTCAGCGGTGCTGCCGTGGCATGGAAATCTCAAAAACAGCGCACAGTCGCTTTGTCTTCCACCGAGGCTGAATACATCAGCTTAGCCGAAGCTGCAAAAGAAGCCCTTTACTTAAGAAGCCTTTTGAACGAGCTCAGCTTGCAAGAGTTTGCTAGTACAACTATATTCGTCGATAACCACGGAGCGCAATATTTAGCAAGTAATCCTGTTTTTCATGCTCGCACCAAACACATCGACATTAAACATCATTTCGTTCGTGAATCGGTTGGTGCTGGGATGTTTGCTTTGAAGCACGTATCTTCACAAGAAATGATTGCCGATGTTATGACGAAAGCTTTAGTAAAAACTCTTCATGAAAAGTGCCTATTTGGCATGGGATTTTCTACTTGAACGACCTGCCTATTGAGAGGGCGTGTTGGAGAAATTTCTGTAACAGGCACTAAGCATGTCGTACATATGCACACTTTCATATACCGTTCTTTTTCTATTCTCTTTTTACTCAGTCTCTTATAACTGTTTCTCATTTTTTTTCTGTACCAAATGGAATTCTAACATTGTTAAATGTTTTTGCAACTTATACTCTCAATAAAGCACTTGAACTTCTTATTTTTACTGCAACATAGTGATTTTATTATTCTTGAATCCTAATAACTACTTTAAACTTTGCTCTTTTATTCCAGGCACGTTGAATACGATAAACTACGTCATTTATCTTTGCTATAATCTCATATGGTCCTTCCCAATGAGTCTGTAGTTTAGGAGACAGGCCTTTCTTTCGTTGTGGATTATGAAGCATTACAAGCTCTCCTTCATAGAACCCTTTTGAATTTGCTTTCAAGTCATACCTGGCCTTCATCTTATCGCTTATCATCTGTGACCGCTCTCTGATGAACCGATGTACTTCATCCAACTGTTCCCGCTTTTCGCTAGTATAATTACCTTCGGTTGATCTCGTTGGTGTTACGACTCCAAATTTTAAATCAGCTGGCAGTCTTAACTCGTTTCCAAAAATTGCCATTGCCGGTGTAGTAGCCCTCGTATCATGTTGTGCGCATCGATATGCCATGAGGAACATTGGTATATGTACATCCCAGTCTCTTTGGTATTTATCTACGACTTTTCTCAAATATTCCTCCAAGGTACGGTTAAATCGTTCTACCATGCCATCAGATTGTGGATGCAAAGGTGTTGTACGAGTTTTGTATATACCCAGCATACGGCATATCTCTTGGAATACAACTGATTCGAAATTTCGACCTTGGTCTGAGTGTAACTCCATCGGTACACCAAAACGAGTAACCCATTGGTTGACGAATACATCCGCAACTGTACTAGCTTCCTGATTTGGAATGGGGTATACTTCAGGCCATTTACTGAAGTAATCTATAACCACCAGAACATACTTGTTTCCTGCGTTGCTTATTGGAAATGGCCCAGCTATGTCCATAGCAATTCGCTCAAATGGAGCACCCACGGTGTATTGGTGCATCTTACCTCGACTTTTCTTAGTGGGACCTTTGGCCATTGCACATTGCTTACACTTCCGAATCCAATCAGCGACATGGTCATGACATCCAACCCAATAAAATCGTTTCTTTATTTTCTCGACGGTTTTGGTGATTCCCAAATGCCCTCCACTGGAGGCATTGTGATACTCAGCTATCACTTCATTTATTCTTGCCTTGGGTACCACTAGAAGATCATTAGTGATTTTTCCATCCTCACTTTCCCGTGCTCGGAATAAACATCCGTCTCGTAAGTGCAGGCTTTGCCACTGCGCCCAGTATGCCTTCGTTATTGGACTCTCATTAGCCATTTCTTGCCAATCTGGACGTATGCCCTGCTCCTTATATTCCATAATCTTTGCGAGATCTGGGTCGTTCCGCTGATCTTCTTGAACTCGTTCGGTGGTCCATGACTCTTCCGACAATACATTCGTAAGACGTAGGTTAACAATGTGATTCTGGTTTCTTTCCCGAGAACAATGTTTACTATCCACGGTGCAAGTACGACGATAGGGAGTATAAACTTTACTACGATGAATGACATCACGATCTTCCTTTCGTTGTCCTGGTGAATTCGATCTTTGTTGCTTGTGTCGTAGACGACAATTCCGCGCCTTGTGCCCTCTTTGATGGCATATGAAGCACTTACCGGCAAATTTATTTTTGCGTTGATTCCTTGTTCTACCTTTAGGCTTCATACTCGATTGATTGCAATCACGAGCTATATGCCCTCGTTTGTCGCAAATGAAGCACTTACCATTAAATTTGTTTTCACGTCGACCTGTTGTTCTTCCTTCAGGCTGCACTACTGACTTAACTGCCTGACACACTGCTTCAACCAGATCTGCTGTTTCTGTTTCTAGTTGGCGTACCCGTGGCATTAGTCTACACATCAAACTGGCGGTTTCAAACGTCAATGCACTACTGACTGTTTCGGCATAAGTATTCCTTGGTGACATGACTAGGGCACGCTTTGTCTCTCCATCACGTATGCCATCTATGAATGCCTCTATTTTTATTTTTTCGACGAACTCTTCCGAATTACCGGAGAACGCTAGATGACATAAGCGCTCAATATCGGAAGCGAATTCCTGAAGACTCTCATTACTCCGTTGCACTCGCGATCTCAATTCCACTCGATGTAATTGACTCCTGTATTCATTTCCATATTTCCGCTGGAGTGTGTCTATCAGTGATTGGTAGCTACCACGATCTTTCTCTGGAATCATCTGTAACACCTCGGAAGCATTACCTTTTAATGCGACTATTAAAGCAGCAGTCTTGTCGCTATCATCCCATTGATTCTTCGAAGCTGTTGTCTCGAATTGAAGCTTGAAGATATTGAATGGCGTGCTTCCGTCAAATGTTGGTGCCTTTAGTTTGATTGTGCTTGAATCTCGAATCACTGATGTGGCTGGTCCATTTATTTTTAGTTGGTTGAGATCATGCTGTAATTTCTCGAACTTATCTTCCAAATCATCTACATGTTCCTTCAGATCTGTAACCTTTTCATTAACGGCTCCGGAAATTTCATCTACATGTTCTTTTAGTTCTGCAATTTTCTCATTAATAGCCCCAGAAATTTCTTGAAGTTTGTAGTTAATTGTCTTCTGGAATTCTCCAATGAAGTTTTCTTGGCGAGACGAACCTTCTTGGATTTCCATACGCAATTCAGCCGAATGTTCTTGAAGCTTGGAGTCAATGCGAGACGCATTTCCTTGAATTTCCGTACGTAATTCACTAATAACGCCCTCTTGACGTACCGAATGTTCTTGAAACTTGGAGTCAATGCGAGACGCTTTTTCTTGTAGCTGTTGTTGCTGCTGTTGCATCATGGTTTTCATGAATTCCATGAGTTGACCACTCGAATCTATTTTGCTCTCTTCCTCAGCGTGCACAACTGCTTGTATATCGGCTTCCTCGAAGAACTCATGTTCTTCTACATTAATTCCCTTAGCCTCCATAGCTTGCCTCAGCCTCACCAGCAGTTCCGCCTTTGCACCTGATGACGATAGATTCATCTCTACCAACAGCTTTTTAAGCTGGTCCACTTTTAGTTGGTCAATTTTCACCATCTTTACAGAATCCCACTTCTGACACCAATTATTACGTTTTTATTCTGTGAACGTTTAATTCTATTTGAATTACCTTGTTCGATCACTGGATTCTGTTAATGATAACTGCAACACTTATTTTATACAACTATATACAGCAACAATTTATTTAATAATCTCTATTTACAATCAACACTGTTTACAATCAACTATTTACTATAACACTTAAATGTACTTGCAACTTTTGCCTCTGTATCAATGTTTTCGCAAGATTGATTGATTGATCATCACTGCACAGAATCTTCCTTTATCGAGATTCTTCTCTTCCTTTCTCGTTGGTTTGTTCTGGTTATCGCTTATTTCTTTTTGTTGACATTCATGTCGATGCTGCCAATAGTGTCAGTCACAATAGTGATGAGTAACCAACTATCGATACTCGTTACAATATGTACATATACTTTTTATGCAGGCGAATAGAATGGAGAAAGTTGACATCCGTGCGAAGTTTTTCTCAATTTGATTGTGTATTGCAGATATGTACAGGGTGATTTTTTGGCAACATTTTTTTGGATAGCTCAGCTATTTTCGTGTAACATGTTACTATCTAACATGATCAGTTTGGTCTATAATTTAACCATGAATCGACCTTCAAATGAACAACTGCAGATTATTGAATTTTGTTATCAAAATTTAAGCTCGGTTAAGAAAGTGCATCGTGCACTTTCTTGTGTTTAGCGACGAAGTCATTTCTGGTTGAATGGATATGTGAACAATCAAAATTGCCGTATTTGGTGTGAGCAGCAGCCAGAAGCAACTGCCAATGCATCCCGAAAAATCCACTGTTTGGTGTGAATTATGGGCCGGTCGCATCATTGGACCGTACTTTTTCAAAGACGACGAAGGCTGGGACGTTACTGTGAATGACGAGCGCTACCGTGCGATGATTATAAATTTGTTTTGCCGAGAATGGAAGAGTTAGACTTGGCTGACATGAGGCTTTAACAAGACGGTTCACGTGCCACACGGAACGCAAAAAATGGCCCAATTTAGAGGCGAGTTCGGTGAACAGTTTGAGGCCGGTCAATTGGACCCAGCGTATGAACCATTTGAGGCGCAGTCGCGGTCAACATTTACATGAAATAATATTTAAACATTGAATTATATAGGTCGACTTAAATAAAGATTTCATACATTTCTCTAAATTTTATGTTTTTTTTTAACTCAAACTCAGCACATGCGTACTTGATATTGATAACGCATTTTATAAAATTGTTGTTTTCGAAACTTGATTTTATGTTAATTTATAAGCTAAATGTTTGTCGTAGATTCTTTTATATAGTATAACGTATAAACCTTGAATGAAATTGAATTAGTATGGAGTAATTAAAATGATGAATGAGTTTGACACTGTTCAACTAAAACATTATGTTAGAGACCAGCTTGTCGCTGTTCATCTAATATACAATAGAGTGTTTTTACAAAAGAAATGATGAATGAATTAGCGACCAGTTTGACACTGTTCAACTAAGACATTCTATTAGAGACCAGCTTGTCGCTGTTCATCTAATATACAATACAAAAGTGTTGGTTGTATCCAATGTTGCCAGATTTTTTTTTTTCAAAAAACTGTGAAACTGACAAAAAAAACTGTATTTTGAACCAAAAAACTGTAACCTTCAAAAACGAGATTTTTGTAAAATAACGTTTCGTTTTTTAATTTTATTAAAAAAACATAACACAAAACAATTCATTTTGAATGGTGAGTGGCGGAGAATGTACCGGGTTTGCTTCGTTTTCAGTACTCCCTTGTCGTTTTCTACTACCTAAATTATAAAATTTGACATAAAAATTCGAATTCCATTTACTCTTAGATTTCTTACCACTTTTTGTTCAAAACTTGTCCATTTTTAACGGAAAAAAGATCAAACAGCCACCAACGTACAGAAAACATCTTCTTCACTCAGAAAACAATAGCAATACACAAATGACAAACAAATTGCCGTATCGAAGCATGGTTGCAATTTAATCACAGGGTCCCCGTGAGATTTCATTTATTTATTTATCTACAGTGCTGTTCCCCGTAGAAAATATATAATATTCTTTTATTAAAATTAAAAAAATATAAATGTTTTTATTTCTCTTTTTAAATTTGAAATAAAAAACTGTAATTTGTACTACGACGTATTTTTAAAAAACTGTGAGCTTGTCTAAAAACTGTAATTTACAGTTAAAACTGTAAATATGGCAACACTGGTTGTATCAGACTTACCTCTCGAGTGAATCGCAAATGAAGTCGTTCACACGAAGGTTCGTCCTTTTATAGTTGCTACCGCAAAGCTTTTGTTTCAAGTTCAAACAATAGCTTTGTGGATCGCAACTTCACATATGTTTTTTACATTCCATTAGTGGATATTATCTACAGGGTTGCATGTTATTACTAAGTTTGAGACAAATATTCCTTACGATTAAGTACTTATGCTACAGTGTCTCCCCCTTGATGCGCGAGAAGTAAACGGATCGATCATCACACATTTATAGGCCCTTCTTCGGTCTTCTTCTTTTACGTATAGGATGGACTGTAACTGGGTCTCCATTGGCGTTGGTACCTTTGTACAGCGTTAAGGCAGATGCGTGGTATGCCCCAAGTGGTACTTCTGCATCAGTTTTCGATGCGATTTCATATGTAGATGCACCCACTTTGCGTATTACAACATAAGGACCATCACGTTTTGGTACGAATTTGGATGTTATACCCTTCTCTGCTTGACTCAATATGTGAGTTGTAACTAGGACTTCGTCTCGATTTTAACCTGCGGTCGTCGGTGTTTATCAGCATACATTTTGTTACGGTCTTGCATCTTCTGTTCTACCTCTCGAGCGTTCGTGAAATTCTCTGCTATGCTCTTTAGATACGGTGTAATTTGAGGAATGAAGTTCTCGTTCTCTGTTATTGCTCGTATATCATGCTCTACGTCATCAAATGTCTTCCAAAAGTGAGATAAGCTGCTGTATAACCGGTAGATTGACATTTGGCTGAATTCATCGCAAATCGTATTGACGTGTTGATTTTGAACGATAATTGCCAGTTGAGCCTTAAGATCCCTGTTCTTTCGTTCAACTGGATTGCTTTCGGGGTGATAAACCGGTGTAAAAAGTTGATGAATGCCCATGCAGTAAACGATTTGTTGCATAACTTCTGATACGAATTGCACTCCATTATCTGATTTAAGACGCCTGGGAACACCATATCGTAGGAAAATTTCATCGACTAATAGTTTAGCGCATTTTTCGGCAGTTGCTTCTCTTACGGGGAATAATTCAACTCATCGGCTGGCAACGTCTTCTGCAATCAGAATCCAATAATAACCATCTTCAGTTTTTGGCAAAGGACCGAATAGATCGACTGCAACAACTTCGAATCGCTGTTTACTACTTGTTGTTTGAAGCAACCCCATTGGTTTCATATTACTTGCTTTTGTATCGTTGACATTCGATACAATTCTTTACGTATTTCGTAATTTCGGCGCGCATTCCTGGCCAAAAGTAGCGATTTAAAATACGTGCTATGGTTTTTTCTGCTCCATAATGACCAGCAGTGCTGTCGTCGTGGTACGTTTTTAGAATGCCTACACGCTCGTGGTTAGGTATTACGAGTTGTGCATCATCTAAGTCATCATTTGCATAACAATATAATACGCCGTTGTTAAGGGCATAACCTCGGTTATACCATATGGTGGCATCTTCATCTACTTCCTCTAAGGAGTTAATTATATTTTTTCAAATAGTTGTCTTTCAGTTGCTCTTCTCGTAACTCGTTTGCCTTTTTATGTGGCAAGTCGGCTTGGAAGGCACAAATGCAGTTCAACGTGTTATCTTTCTCATTACAGGGTGGACGTAATAGCATATCAGCAACAGAATTCGTTCTCCCTGGCGTATAATCAATCTTAAAGTTATATTGTTGTATTTGCAACGCCCATCTGGCAAGGCGACCTGACGGTGATTTTATTGTTAATAGCCATTTTAGTGGCTGGTGGTTGGACACCAATAATACTTCGGCTCCTTTGATATACCCTCTGAATTTGGCACATGCCCACACTATAGCGAGTGCTTCGCGTTCGGTAGTCGAATAATATATTTCTGCTGATGTCAACAGTCTACTTGCGTATTCGATGGGGTGTTCGCGTTCCTTCGATTAGAACTGCTCCCAAGGCATAAGTACTTACATCTGCTTTAATAACGAACGATACGTTGTCTTCGGCTTGCTTTAAGATTGGAGGGCACACAAGTAGTTTCATGAGCTTGTTAAATGCTTCAATTTGTGGA
Source organism: Megamerina dolium (assembly GCA_963854835.1). Taxonomy (NCBI): domain Eukaryota; kingdom Metazoa; phylum Arthropoda; class Insecta; order Diptera; family Megamerinidae; genus Megamerina; species Megamerina dolium. The sequence goes on along the minus strand of OY978529.1, from coordinate 26,561,915 downwards.
CCACTCCACTGCCATTCAACATTCTTCTTCATTAGGTCGGTCAGTGGCTTAACAATTTCAGCGTAACAATCAATGAAGCGTCGATACCAAGAACATGTTTGTATGAACGATACCAATTCTTTAATATTTCGTGGTTCTCTTCTATGTGAGATTGCGAGCGTCTTTTCTGGATCAACATGTATGCCTGCTGTTGTTATAATATGGCCGAGGTACTTAACACTGGCACAACAAAAACGACATTTGGCAGAATTAACGCGCAGCTTAAACTTTTCTAGCTTTAAGAATACATTGTTCAAGTCGTTTAAATGATCTATAAACGATGGTGAGCAAATAATAATATCATCAAGATATGGTAGAATGAGAGTACATTTGGCACAGCTGTCTTAAACCGGTCAATTAATCGCTGAAATGTAGCAGGTGCGTTGCGAAGACCAAAAGGCATTCTCTTAAACCGAAATGTACCAAAAGGCGTAATAAGGCACGTTTTATCTTGGTCTTTTTCTGCAACAGCAATTTGAAAGTATCCACTTTGAATATCTAGAGTAGTCATAAATTTAGTACTTTTTGAAGCGTGCAACAGGTCATCCATTCGAGGCAATGGGTATCGATCTGGATTTGTTATCGCATTTAATTTTCGATAGTATACACAGATACGAGTACCTCCATTTTTTTTTGGAACCATAACAACAGGTGACGACCATGCTGACTCACATTCTTCGATAACTTCATTTTCGAGCATTTTGTAAATTTCGCTTTTTAGTTCTTTTAGTTTAGCTGGTGATGAAATGGGCTTGTGTTCACCAGTATCAATAAAATGTTGTGCGTATGGCGTTGGCTCACACGATGCACCAAAAACGTTTGCATGCGATTGGAGAACATTGTCGAGTCGAATCTTATCTGGAACTTCCAAATCAAAGCCATCACTTTCTTTAAGGAATCGAAAGTCAATTGAAAATAAATCAATATTATCCGTGGCAGTTCTATTAAAAACCACACCGTTAAACAAGCTAGGACCTTTGCGTCGTTCGGGAGTAACCATGTTTGGTGGAACGGCATCTCTAAAAATACAATGTATCGTATGTGGTGAGTAATCGCTTGGCAATTCTGGACCGCTGTATTCGAACTCAGATATATACACTTTTAGCTTGTCAATCTCTGTGGAAGCTTCTCTTTCACGTTTGGTCTCAGCTGCGCATACTTTCACTCTTTCTACAACATTTAGTTCGAGTGGCAGTGGTTCAACGAAGTCAAAATGCTGTGTTGGATTTCTTTCAAAGTACCAATACCTTTGACCCATATTCAAAACGATTTCGGCTTGTTCCAAGAAGTCTGCGCCAATCAATGTTCGATTACCAACAGCATCTGGCAACACCATAAATTGAATTTTTATACAACGACCACTTATTACAATGTCGCATTTAGTGGAAAGACATTTTCGAAGTGACGTGCTACCGTCGGCAAGAGTGATTTCGCAATCAACATTTTCGTATATGCAACCCTTGAAATCCATTATGCATTTCAAATTTGCGCTGGCTACACTGGTACGAGCTCCTGAATCAAAATAAACTTGTCCGGGCATACCAAACAATTGTACATTCGCGATTGGAATGTTTCTTCCAATTGAAGTTGTTAACGAATTAAAATTGACTGCACCATGACTCGTGGATGGTTTATTTAAACATTTCGGTCAGTTTGCGCGTGTAACACCAGGTGCGTTGCAACCATAACTTGCAAACTTCGGTTTCGTTACTATTGCATGTGTATCGCTTGTGTTTGCGCTTGTTTTTCTTCTTCGTTCTTCTTCTTAAAGCATACGTCAGCACTATGACCTTTTTTATAACAAAAACCGCAGCGTACTGGACCACTTGTGCTATCAACAGCTTTATCAGCGTTCACAGTCGGTGCTTTGTGTTCTCGCAGGGTCAATTCGGCTTCACGAGCTTCGCTCAATAAATCATTGAATGTAGTAATTCGCTTACGACTCACGATGTCCCGGATCTGTAAGTGCAGCATTCCAAACAAAATGTCGATTTGGTCGGCTTCGACTGGCACATTTGTAAGTTGGGCAAACAGTGCACGTTTTTTCCGAACAAAGGTGTCCGTCAGTTCATATTTTTGTTGCTTACTTTCAAAAATTACAACATAAATGCGCCACGATGGTTTTGGAGGGGAAAAAGCTTCTCGTAACATTCGCACAACATCGTCAAAAACTTTGGCTTTATCTTGTACGCCACGCCACCATTCTGCAGCGTCACCCTCTAAAATCATCGGCATACCGTTGATAAGGTTGATACAGCAGCGATAAACTCTTCAACTTTTGTGGAGTCGCGTTCACCACTGTAACGTGCAGTACAATTACTAAACGAGCCACTTCTAGTATTAAAATGGCCGACAGCTTGCATAAGCCGTTCGAACTGTTCGGCAGTAAAATGCGCCATATTTCTACCGCTTCGGCGATATGGTTCTAATTAGCTCGAGAGGTTTGCCACGATGTTGGGCGCTAATTATAAAATTGTTGTTTTCGAAACTTGATTTTATATTAATTTATAAGCTAAATGTTTGTCGTAGATTCTTTTATATAGTATAACGTATAAACCTTGAATGAAATTGAATTAGTATGGAGTAATTAAAATGATGAATAAGTTAGCGACCAGTTTGATACTGTTCAACTAAAACATTCTGTTAGAGACCAGCTTGTCGCTGTTCATCTAATAAACAATAGAGTGTTTTTACAAAAGAAATGATGAATAAATTAGCGACCAGTTTGACACTGTTCAACTAAGACATTCTATTAGAGACCAGCTTGTCGCTGTTCATCTAATATACAATATAAAAGTGTTGGTTGTATCAGACTTATAGCCTAGACAGACGGCAGCCTAATTCCGGATTACCGGCGCACTTAATCCGAATAAAATAATAATCTGACAGACGGCAGTATTGCGGATTAAATAAACGGCTGATTGCTGTTTTATTAGGTCTGCTCACTTACATTACTATCACTATCATTTCTGTCATCTATCACTCTCGATATGAGAAAATCTACAAGAAGTACGTGAACTGAAAACTATCAGAAACTTGTAAATTGACAGCTGGATTTATTTGTTCGCCAACGCTTTTCATGTTGAAAACTGTTAACAATTGTTGAAAGTGTTTTGTTAGCGAACACACCTAATATTTTGTAAAATGGATGGAGAAAAATTAACAATAGACAATTTTCAGCAGTGTTGCCATCGCAAATTGCCCTAATCCTCTTTTATTTTGAGAATTAACTCATAGAGTTTATGCGGATTAGCTGCAGTTAATGCCCGAGTTAATTCGAATTAACTCGGTAATCCGGAATTAGGCTGCCGTCTGTCTAGGCTACTACCTCTTGAGTGAATCGCAAATTAAGTCGATCACACGAAGGTTCGTCCTTTTATAGTTGCTACCGCAAAGCTTTTGTTTCAAGTTCAAACAATAGCTTTGTGGATCGCAACTTCACATATGTTTTTTACATTCCATTAGTGGATATTATCTACAGGGTTGCATGTTATTACTAAGTTTGAGACAAATATTCCTTAAGATTAAGTTCTTATGCTACAATTTTTATTTTTCAGATAATGTTATAAAACAAAAATTTTTTGTAAATAATTTTATTCTCATTTTTTTTATAAAATAAGATAATTTAAAAAAAATTAAATTAAATAAATAATGTCTAAATGTTTAAGTGACCCTGTACTCAAACAGATGAAAGTCACCATTAAAATGCCCTCGTCGCATTGGTAATTTTTCTTCGATATACATAAACATTTATTCTTCGTTATCTACTCTTCATGCAGATCGGCAAATATTAAATTACGTGTATTAACATACGTATGTATATAAACCGAGTGTTTTTAAATATATTATAATAAACGTTTCAAACAATTTAGCACGTAACCCAGCAAACAATAATGTGCTATTAAACGGAAAAGTACAACTCGTTGATCACAATAATAACAATATAAACATTTGTTGCAAATCTCGTTGTTCCATTGTATATTTCCCATATACAATCACTACTCACGTATAATCAAATTATATTTTTCTTTCATAATATCAATCATTTGTAATTCTCTATTACAAGTTCAGAAATTCACTTTTTTTGTCTGGCAGGCAATCAATTCCCGATTCATTTACTTATTATATTGAAATTTCCACATATTCTCAATTCACACTTCTGTGATCAATTTCCACAATGCCGATCACCAAATTTCTCACAAATATGAGCAAAGCCGTGGAAAGTCCCAGAAAGCGTCTGTACTGACGACAGCACAAAAAACTTCTCCTTTGCAAAAAGATCGAAGAGCGAAAATTTCAAGGTCCCAGCTAGAGTAAAATTTGATCTAGCTGCTCTGATCAATATTATATTTGCAAATTCCAAATGCAAGACTTGCTCAAGTCTTTCCACCCTGCTTTCAGACCAAGTTCCATATCTAGCCAAAAGTGTCGCATGGAACAAACAGATTTTGCCAATATCTGTCTTCAAGTTCCCCCTTGCGATACTGAAGTTTTCTCTGGTGGTTATGAAGAATGGCTGTTATTCCTTGACATGTTTACTGCCGTCTACATAAATCATCCAAAATTTACTAAATTATACCACCTTCGGTATAAAACTCAAGACAGAGCTGGTACAATTGTCAAGCGCTTTTCTCTAAGTAACGGCAATTTCAAACTTGCGTGGAATGAATTGAAAGCACGATTTGAAAACAGGCGAATCCTCGTTGATAATCAGTTAAAGACGCTGTTGAACTTGCCCACTGTTCATTCCGCAAACAGTGAGGCAATTCAAAATCTTCAATTGGCAATCAACAGTTGCCTGTCCATCCTAACCTCTCAAGGTGTGACAACTGAAAACTGAGACCCCATTCTAGTACATATCTGCGTAACAAAGTTGCCCCAAGATATTTTGTCGCTCTGGGAACAATTCATCAATTCCAGAAAAGACCTACCTCTCTGGTCACAACTGGATGAGTTCCTAACAAGCAGGTACGAAGTACTAGAAAGACTAGATTTCTTTCACCCCAAGAAAGAAAAGTTCAATCACATATCTCGTGATTCCCACAATATTAAATCTGCGCATAAAATTCACTCTTATGTGACAGAAATTCGTATGCAAATTATGCATTAAAATATTGCAAAAAATTTTAGAAACTTTCGGAGCTCGACCAATTTAAGTTTGTAAAACGAAATAGTTAGTGCGAAAGTTACCTCGCCCATACTCACCTGAAAACTAATTGCGGTAGTAAATACTCTTGTGTGTACTGTCAGCGAAAGCATCACTCTATGCTTCATGTCAGCACCACGTCACGTTTTCCACAATTAAATAGTAGATCTCAAACTACTATATCTGAAAAAAGCACTTCAACGTCTGCATCTTTATGCACACATTCACAAGCAAGTGATGTGCCAGAGGAATACCTCTGTTCTTCTCATAGGAAACATAGTACTAAAGTGCTATCTTCCTTTAATAGAAAACATAGGACTAAAGTTTTCCTGCTCTGGCAATAGAAGCCAGGTCAACCTCCCAACTGCACTTATCTCTATATTGTACTCGGGAGAAACGTTCACTCTCCCAGCGTTGATTGACCAAGGATCGCTAAAATTCTTTCTTTTCTCTAAGGTATAAAAGAGAACCCGGCTTCCAATCGAACACTCCTCGTTCGAAATATCAGGTATGGCAGGAAAAACTATTATAAACTCAAATGAGCTCTGTTCTTTGACACTAGTTTCTCCTAAATCGGGTCAAAGGGTAGAAGCCAAAGCAATAGTAGTTTCGTAGCTGACTCAATCTCTCCCCACATCCCGTGTGAAACGAACACATTTGCAAGAACTCGCCAAATTGTATCTCGCTGATCCGAGTTTCCATGTGCTGTCTCAACTTGACTTAGTCATTGAAAGTGATTTAATCCCTCAAATCCTTCTGAAGGGGCTTCGTCATTGTGCACATGGAACACTTATAGCACAAAATTCTCTACTTGGCTGGATCATCAGTTGGTCTAGAATAGTGTCACCGCACTCCACACAAGCTAAAAAGGTCTTTAGTCCCCATCGAAGACCTTCGCAGCAAAAATTGTTAATGTGCTGCAAGGAACTTTCATCGAGGTGTCTTCCCATGGCATCACCCAAACAAATTTCCAAGGATAACTCTCTCGTCCATCATGGAAATAAATGTAAGCCCTTCCAAAATCTCTATTATTGCACTCGTGCAAGGGGTCCGGCATGTTTAAGTCACCCTGTACTTAAACAGATGAAAGTCACCGTTAAATTGCACGCGTCGCGTTGATGTTGCTGATCTCTGTCATCGTTATTTTTCTTAGATATACACAAACATTTTTTATTCGTGGCGGCGTGGGAGGTGCAGATCGGCAAATAATAAATTACAAATATTAAAACGGAGTGTTTTTAAATATATTATTACAAACGTTTCAAACAACACATATTACATATGAACATTATACAAATAAACACTTATATGTGCACATATTAAAACGAAATATTAATTAATTAGAATTAAAAACAAAACCAAACCGTTTTATTTACTAAATAATAAATATTACTTAAAATATAATGTGAAATAAATGATATGAATGATGAAATATTATTGACCTACTTATATTAGACGGTTCCGAACGGCAGAATTCTTGTGACATCACTGTGACTGCCGGAAAAATTGCCAATTCTTGCCGACAGGTGGGTACCGTTCGAAAGAAAAATTTTTCGATATTAAATTTGGTTATGCTTCAGCCTGGGATTGAACCCACGACCTACAGATCAGAAGACCAACGCACTAACCACTGAGCTGTGGCACTCTAGCGATAAGAGCGATTAAAATCATATGTTTGTTTCACAGTGAGCAATAACTTGTATCCTATAGTGGCAAAGAATCAAAAGTTATATTAACCTGGTAAATAATAATATCGATCTGCTAGCGGGATATTGAATGTTTTTTTTATCTAAAACACATCTACCCGTATTTTTGATGTAAAGGTACCTCTTATTAAAAAAAAAAATTTGTTAAGAAAACCGATGGACTGAGCCTGATCAGAAGGTTAGTTATGTGAAATTTTTTGAAAGAGGAGTTGTCTGGAGATCGTGACCAGATCTCCATCAGTAAAGTAATAATGAACTAAGTACATGACAAGAACCTACCTACATTTAGCGCATATTAATGTGAGGGGGTAGTACAGTCGTACATGAACTGAACATATTTTTTTTTTGGCAAATGTCTGACTAGTGCAAAGTAAGTGTATACCGCAGAAGTATTTTGTTTGAGATGAACATAATTGTGGATATCATTGTTAGTTAAAAACATAACGGTTGAAACATTAATAACAAGAAAAGCAAAAAAAAATTTTATACTATAGTGTGTACTGGTATGGAATACTAGTTGTGAGCGAAACGTGAGAAGAGATAATATAAGTTTGAAGGTTTTATTTAGCATAGTTAGAATGACCCGATTTAGGTCAAATATGCACCGTTTTGTTCGTTAACTTGTTGCCATTTTGAAGGTAATTTCATAATGCCACTCTCACAGAAACCCTCGTCCCTATTGGCAAAAAACTGGGAAAGTCGATTTTCACAAGTTTCTCTTGAGGAGAGTTTTTCACCAGCAAAATCATTCGCCATAGACAGGAACAGTTAGTAATCACTTGGTGCCAGGTCCGGATTATAAGGTGGATGCATAAGAACCACCCAACCAAGCTCCCGGAGCTTCTGGCGAGTCACTATCCATGTGTGTGTCCTGGCGTTGTCCTGATGGAACACAATTCCTCTCCTATTGGCTAAAGATGGCCGCTTCTGGGCGATTGCTTCCTTCAGACGGCCCAATTGTTGACAGACAGTACAGATCCGAATTAAGCGTTTGGCAGTAGGGGAGCAGCTCATAGTAGATGATTCCCTGCCAATCCCACCAAACACATAGCAAATCCTTCCTGACCATCATTCCTGGTTTTGTTGCGATTCAGCAGCGATTCGCAGACGGAAATTCGGTCCATGCGGCACCCATACATTGAGCTTCTTTTTGCATCAAGCCTTATTTAAATGGTTCCAAACGGTTTTTTGTTTAATGTTAGGTCCTAGGCAATAGGTCAGACTTGACGATTTCCAGTATTTTTATCGATATTTTCGACAATTGGCCTTGCATCTTTGACATCAAAATTACCGGAACGGAATTGACGAAACCAAAATTAGACGTGATTGGCTGTTATAGTATCAAAACCATATACACTATTCACATTTTCAGCCATCTGGCTTGCGTTTTCGTCTTTATCGAAGAAAAACTGTCGAATATGGCGTATTTTCTCTTTACTGATGTCCATCTTTGACGCGTGCTCAAACAATACTAAGTCAAGCAATCACAAAATTGCCTGAAAAGTTTATTTAGTACGAAATCCTATCTTTCTAACGTAACCCGATCGCACTTATACAAGGCGAGATTCAGATTACTAAAGCCATTTATTGGAAAAATTATGGATTTCTTTTTATTACACCTGATAAAAAAAGTTCGTAAACCTATTACAATAAAAATGAAATACCGAAAAGTTCGGAATTAACATAGACATATCATTTTTAACCCATTTAGACTAAAGTTAAATGTATTTAAACGGTGCGGTTAGTCGTTTCGTGCAGTAATGAGTGAACCCTCTTCCTGAAAAACTGCAGTGAATATAAGACATTGATGTTAAAGAAATGAAAATGCAGAGGCAACAAGTGCATAAGATAGTCTTCTCTTAAGGTTATATTATATTTGTTGTATTGTTTCGCGGGTTTGCTCAGTGTAACATTTAGAAAGAAAAAAGGAAACAATGTTAATGGTGGTCCAAAAAAGAACATAAAGAAAGGAAAACTATACACTGGCAATCTGTTAATAGAGGAGGAGTTTCCGGAACCGAGATTGCGAAATGATCATTAGCATTTTCCATCTGGGAATGAGTAGTTTCTTCTTCTGCTGATTTATTGTGGTTACTGTCATTTACTCTTCACATTAAATTATCTTGTTGGGAGTGGTTTGTTTGTACTTCACGCGATTTTGATTTCTCCCCATTGTTTGTTTCGTCATATTCACCTTCACTTTGATAGCAATGTTCCTTAATAATTGCATTTTCTCGGAAGTCCGCTGGTGGTATTTCCGATTCTGTCCTATTGCTATATTTTCCTTTACAATCATCCTATAAAGAATTTATTTTGTTACTTTCTGTGTTTAATCTGCTTAGAAAATCGGCAATCTTGTCAGCTTTGAAGTCATATTCACCTAAGTCTATAAGACACCTTTGCAACTATGGATTTCGATGGTTGATGGTCACTTTCGAGATCGAATTCCCTACCAAAAAGGTAAGGACGAAAGTATTTTATACTCCATACTATTGCTAACAGTTCCTTTTCAACTTTCGTCTCGTGCTTATTCAATGTTTTTGATGCGAATGCTATTGGGTTAAGACAGCGCCAATTGAAAAATTACTTTCATGAGTAATGAGCTTAAACCGTTTTCGAAATAAGGATATCTCAAAATAGGGGCTTTAGTTATGATGTCTTTGAGTTTTTCAAATGCTAAAATGCAGCTAGGGTCTTTCATATTGACGTTTTGGCCTTTCTCCTAAAACTTGGTCATGGGATGGGCTACTTTAGCGTAATCTTTGACAAATTTTCTATAAAAACCTGTCATTCCTAAGTATGAGTTTATTTTCTTTTGGGTGTTTAGTTTTAGGTGTTGAATAATATCTATTTTTTTTGGGTCAGATTCAACTGACCCAAACTTTGCTGTGAGAAGATGACCGCGAAACTATGATTTTTTCTTCAGAAAGTCACATTTATCGAATTGGATTATAAGACATATGGTTTGTACACCATGGTGCGCATACTATGTATTTTGATACTATTTCGATGTTACAGACATTTGGTACGCATACTGATGTTTTTGTTTTGACATTTCGTAATATGCAATATGAAAAAATGGACATGGGAAAAGTTTTGAGCGTTATTTTCAACAATAATAATCAAATTATATATTTCATGCGAAAAATGAAAATGTATTTGTAATATTCAATACTTAAGTACAATTGCATAAAAAGAAAAAAAAATTTGTTAATGTTTAATAAAAGGATAAAGAAATACAGGTGTTTTTGGACGTACGTGTATTGCTTATAAATAAAATATATGTACATAAAAGTGGTTGTTATATATTAATAAATTTTTGAACAGGTTGAATCGTCCGCCTTTCGGGAGGACGATTCTAGACGGGGAAGCGTTTAAAAATAAGTTTCGTGTAAACAAAGGATCATTTGATTACCGCATGAATTCAGTGCAGCATTTGCGTAAAAAAATACTTTTTGGAGGAATGCGATTCCATTGAATTCCATTCCATTCCATTTGTACGCATTGGGTTCTTCATCGGAATAGCCGAACTGTTGCTAGTTGGCTGGGAAGATCCACCGTCGGGGAAATAGTCCTTGATGTTAGCCGAGCCATATGCACATGTTTGATGAAAGTGGCCTTTGATGCATACCCTCCAACAACTTCGAAAATAACGGAAATTCTATAGGGTTTTGGGCATTTGGGATTTTCACAATGCTATGGAGCCATTGATGGATCTCATGTTAGTAGATATAATATGAGGTTTCTGGATCAGCTATCTAAACGTGTGTGTTAGAGTGAGACGGAAGATCGACATGTTTGAAGCTATCTTAGCTGTGTGTTAGAGGGAGACAGTAGATCGGCAGTGTGTGTGAGGGAGAGGGCATGTGTGTGTGGGAGGGAGGCGGCATGTGTGAAGCTATCTTCGCAGTGTGTAAGAGTGAGAAAGGCGTGGCACGGTGGCAGCTATCTTGATAGGTGTGTGAGGGGGAGATGGCATGATGGGTAGGCGGAAGGGTGTGGAGGGGTGGCCTAGATGTGAGGAGTGGGAGGCGTTGGGGCGGAGGGTGTGGAGGCGTGGCCTAGGTGTGAGGAGTGGGGGGGGCGTTGGGGCTGAGGGTGTGGAGGGGTGGCTTAGGTGTGAGGAGTGGGGGCGTTGGGACGGAGGGTCTGGTGGGGGTGGCTTAGGTGTGACGGCGTGGGTGGGCGGAGGGTGTGGCGGGGTGGCTTAGGCGTGATGATGATATTGAATCGAGCTGTGCTACCAGGCTAGCATGATCGGTAGCAGGCAGATATGACTTGTAGCGGTTGATATAGTAAGTGCATATGTGTGTGTGTGTGTGTGTGTGTGTGTGTGTGTGTGTGTGTATGTATGATATGATATGATATTAGGTTGTAGCTAAATGCTTGACTCATATGTTGAATCGCTTAGGGTAGCTTATCAGCTATGCGAGCTATACGCTCAGTATAGCAAATACATGTACATGCGTTTGTGTATGGCTATAGCTTGTAGCCACATAGTATGCGGTCGGTATAATAAACGCATGTACAAGCATGTGTATATGGTTATAGCTTATAGTTACATAGGCTATATATTAGAATATTTATAACGTAATATATATGCAGCTAGCATGATCACCAAAAAATTATATGAGTTTTATTTAGGGGGTGGGTAGCATAATAATAGATAATAGATATATATATATATATATATATATATATATATATATATATATATATATATATATATATATATATAAATATATATATATATATATATATATATATATATATATATATATATATATATATATATATATATATATATATATATATATATTGAGTTGCTTAGTCATGCTTTACGGTTTTGTTATTGGGATAGGTAATTGATGAAAAAAAAAATGTCTTATTAATGTTTGCTATTTTTTGCGAGCTTTCTTACATAGTTTATCAGATTAGAATATCTAGTTAAACTATTAACTTCAAGGCGATTAGTACTATATTTTTCAATATAGTTAGTAAAATGAGATTTATGAAGATATACACCTGGCTGAGTTTATTTGCTTTAATGTATAAGCAAATACTTTCAGCAGAGCGAATACCAATAAATTTGGTGTCTACATCAGATGGTGGAAGAAAGGGAAAATATGGATTTCGTTTGACTCTACCAAATGATGAGGTGGTCGACATCGACATAGCTTTTTCTATGCTTAGTACTGCGAAAAATGAGGATAGAGTATTTAGCGATGAACCTACTAAAACGACACCATCAATTTCAAGTACGGAGGGGGTGACAAAACATTTTTTCACCGTGACTGAAGCTATTGAAGCATTCAGGCAAGATTTGATACATAAAGAGCAAGAAATTAATGGTATAATTCAAAGTGAGCGTCCTTTCTACAGACATTTTAAACTACTTTATGATTCCGGTACATACATAACAATTCGATGCACCTATGATTCAAACTACGAGAAACGAAGTATGAGTATTCGATGTAGTGAATATCGTGAAGTTGTAACTGAACAGCTTATTGATGGTGAAGTTGCATTAGTTCGTTATTCTGATGAAAACTATAGATCTGATATTGAAATCTTAAATGTGCAACCTATTGAACATCTGTATACAATGTCAATATTCTAATTTAATTATATGATGCAATCATTCATGTTCATTCATGAATTTTTTACTAATATAGCATGTAATATAATACTTGGTGATAATAAAGAGTTTCAAAACATTTATTTATTATGTTTGTTTATTGTTTACACTCAGACTTCGTATGCTAATAATCGATACATTTTGTTTATATTATATTTTTAAACTTCACTGTTGAGTAAGTAAAAGTGTCAATAATTTTTTGATATAAATTGAGTATATCGATTTGAAGTTCTCATTAGTCTTTGATAAAGTTTGACGTAGAGGACAATGGATTCTAATCTAAATACTTCATTCGATAGTAATAGTAGCGGTGGTAGTAATAAATATGGCCACATAAAAATGGAAGATACTGCTGCGAAGAGAAAGCAGTATGACGTCCAGTCAAATTCGAAGGAGCTAAACACTGAGGAAGAGGATGCAAAAAAGTATAGTACATCAAATGTTCCGTATAAAAGATTGAAGAATTAGTAATCGGAGTTAGTCATAGAGTGAAGCTCACATCAAGCAAACTTCAATAAAATAATCATGGACGATATACACCGAGAGATCATTTTAAGAAATATTGGACAATTAATCCGGCTAACAAATTATAAAGAACTTTCGAATAAATGTGTGGAAAACAACTTCATAACACAGCGCATGCTAGATATAATACAATATAGATTATCCCCCAACATCTTTGATGATGATGATGTTGACAAATATAATAGAGAAAGCACTTCATGCGGAACTATTCACAAAGATAACCCATCGAGGACCTGATGCCTTTGAAAAATTGCAATTTATTTTTAAAGAATTAAAATATACCGAAGCTCTAAATGTTTTAGATAATGCAACTACTTATATAAAAATAAATAAATAAAATTATTGTTCGCTTGTTGAGGTGTGAAAAAAATATGTTGTTTTTTATTTCATTTATTTAAAAAGTGTGAGAAAGTTGATATAAAATTTTTAGACATAGATGACCACAAGTGTATGTATTGAATTTCTGATAACGTTTATAATTATAGTTGATGTTTGTCCCCAAATATTTTATCAGTTCTTTTGGTGGAGGTAAATTTCCGAAGCTATCATAATATTCAATATGACTTTTATTTTTATAGTATGCTACCCAATGTGTTCCACTGCTTTGTATACTATCAAGGTTCACAATTCCGCACTCGATCACATGAGGTTTTCGTGGAAGAGTATCACGCATGAATACTCCGCGAAAGTGTGGTATATATTTCGCGAATTTTATAATGTCAACATCGGTGAGCGCTCTCTTGGGTAGCATACTTAAAAGTTTTTTGCTTGTGGCCGATAAAAGAAGCCGTACCCCTTCCGATATGGCTTCAAATATAAACCTTTTCCCATAGCAATCGCTTCCATTGTCTTATTATGACGGTTTGCTTCATCCAACTGCTCTCTAGCTGCTTTAGCGCTGTTCACAGCCTTAACGATAGCCGATCCTCCTGATGCTAGACCACCAAGTGCACCCAATGCGGTTAGGATTGGTACCAAGGGGAGAAATCCCCCAACCTTGGGGATTTGTATGACTCTAGGAATATTGATATTCTCTTTATTCCCCCTAAATGTATTACTGATTACTTTATGTGCGATTTTCACAGCTTTTTCAACACTATCAGGCATCTGACGTTTCAAAATTTTGCGCGCCTTCACAAGGGCAGTTGTAAATAATTTTTTAGGACATTTACTTTTTACACATTTTCGTTTCCGTCTCGTCTTCGTAATGTTATTACCCATTCCGAATTTAACTTTAGATTTCATCGCGTTTGTCACAAGCGAAGCACTTGCCTTCTCACCGATGCTACTATCCTTTGAAGTTACTCTTTGCCAAGCTCTTTCAACAAGTTGTTTATCAGCAATGTGTCTTCTATCTAAGTCTTTGTTTTGTGAATATGCAATATCGTGCTCTCTACAAGCAGCATCTAATGGATTACACCCTTATCACCTCTATTTAAACGCTTTTTAAGCTTAGTACCAGGACCGCAAAATTGATAGCCAGGTAAATGTAATTCAACTGGTAAAGAATTAATTATCCCATCAACAAGTCCACCACCATGAAGTTGTTTTTTATGACTGAGACCTTTTTTAATTAATAAACCCATTATTAATAGTTATCTATTGTTGCAACATGAAATGATGACAATATACTAATAATATTATTTGAAGAGGATGTGCTATTATATAATGTAATTCAGTTGTTAAAATGAAGTTCATAAGACAGGATAAAAAAATTGTTGTCAGGAATTTAGACTTTAAAACAAATGATACTTTAAAACGTCGTCATGGACTCCTACTACCGAATACAATCAGATGTTTAATTATCGGACCATCGAATTGTGGGAAAACTAAGGTTATGATAAGTTTAATTGAAAGTCCGAATGGATTAAAATTTGAAAATATTTATATTTATGGGAAATCACTTAATCAACCGAAATATCAGTATTTGAAGAAGTTACTCGCCCCCATAAAAGGGATGGGGTTTTTCACATTCTCAGAGAATGAGGAAGTTATACCACCAAATGAAGCCAGAAAAAATTCCATTATGATATTTGATGATGTCGCGTGTGAAAAACAAAATAATATTCGAGTATATTTCTGCATGGGTCGTCATAATAAAATTGATAGCTTCTATTTATGTCAAACATATACACGCATTCCAAAGCATTTAATTCGTGATAATGCTAACTTAATAATAATGTTTAAGCAAGATGAGTTAAATATTAAGCATGTGTATAATGATCATGTTGGAACTGATCTTACATATGAGCAGTTTCATGAGATGTGTAAAGAATGCTGGTGTGATAAATATGGATTTCTCGTAATATCTAAAGATGATCCAATTGCTGATGGACGTTATAGGAAAGGGTTCGATATATTTATAAAATATTAGCTATATATAATCTATGAATCGAATATATATAGACATTTAAGATAATTCTATACTAGCATGCAGATATGCTGCGGAAAGTCGATCCAAAAATGTTGAAAGAAATTGTTAAGGCGCGAAAGTCGCTAAAACAAAAGTTTAAAAGTATCAAGTTGGGTGAAGTTGATACGGAAAATCAATTGGAAAAAACTTTTCATCCTATAACAACACCTCTGAAAGCTTTGATTGATAAAGCTGGCACATTAAACACTAATGAATTGAATATTAAAGGTCATCCTAAAGATTATAAAGATGAATATACTCCATATAAAGGTGATCGGGAACTATTTAAATCTGAAAATCCTTTACCGTATGAGAAGACTAAAATTACTACCAGCACACCAAAGAGAGTATCATCATCAAAACAAAGTCGTAATAATACTAGCACCACTACTAATGATGATGTTTTTTATTCAAAAATGTTCGGTGACACTCTTGTCGATACTACTCATGATAGTATTTCATCAACATTAGAAAAATCGCCATCATCTTCACAATTAATAACAAATATTTCACTTTTAAAGCAGCAAAAGCAATTAGATTTGGTATATGGATTTCATCAAGATGCTCATGGAAATTACATGTTCGGAAATAAGTCAATGAAATTTGAAGATGATAAAATTGAGATAGGTGAAAAAAGTTGGACTTTAACTCCAGGTCTATTTCAATTACATTTTCACAAAGTACCGAAAGTATATAATAATATAGATTTGGATAACTATAAAGAAATTCTCTCATCAACTAATGCGCATAAACGACATTTCGAGGTATCAGGTGGAGTGAAAGTTACGAAAGCGTATAAATATCAAATTCTAAAAGATTTATTTAAATCAACTCCAAAAAAGGGTCAAGGACTGAAACGTAATCAGTTCATCAATGATAATGTGATGAAGTTAAATACAGCTAAATCGAATTATATCTATTGGGATAATCCAAATGAGTTGGTTGATCGCCTTCGTGTCTTGATAGCATCACAAGCTGCTGGAAATTCCAGTCATAACAATGAGATAGTATCCATTATTGAGGAATTACGAGAATCAAAGATTATAATATGATAACGAGACTCTATATCATTCACTAGCACTATGAGTGTAGATAAGTTTGGTCGTTATTCTGAGAGTATTAATAAGGGGGAGTTACGTCGAGGTGTGAACAAAATTTTAGGTGTAAAGACAAACGCTTCATCCAAATATATAAGCTTTCAAAATCATCGATTAACAAAAGTCGGTGTACCAGTTGATGAATCTGATGGAGTCACTAAGGTATATGTTGATGAACGTGTCAATGAAATAATGTCGAAACTAGAAAAAAATGAAGTTGATAATAGGATTCTAATTTCTAAAATTGAAACATTGAATAATGATCTACTTGGGAAAATTAAAGCTACAGAAGCTAGACTAACTTCTCTACATGAAGACCTCGAACACTATGTATATAAATACTATGTACTTAAGGAAACACCTTCATTATCACCAGACGAGACTATGGAAATGTATGATATATTGAAAAATCTAGAAAATAAGCAAAAAGAATGAGTAAACGAGATTTAGTTGAAGAGCTTCATCGACAAGCTCGCAAAAATTTTAATCGCCGACGAGTAATTACTAAAGGTATTGATGACTTGTGGCAGGCGGATTTAGTTGAAATGGGCGCAAACACAGCATTAAATCGTGGATATCGATTCCTTCTAACAATTATTGACACTTTCTCGAAATTCGCCTGGGCAATAGCTATTAAAACAAAAAGTGCCGACCATGTAACACAAGCCATGAAGAATATATTTGAGAATGATCGACGAATACCGAAAAATCTTCAAACTGATGATGGAAAAGAATTTTTCAATAAACATTTTAAAAAATTGATGGATGAGCATAACATTAATCATTACTCAACATTTAGTCCGCTAAAGGCGTCAATAGTTGAACGCTTTAATCGAACATTAAAGGGTATGATGTGGAAGGAGTTTAGCTATAATGGATCATATCGATGGATTAATAATTATCAAAAATTGGTTGCTGAATATAATCATAAAATACATAGAACGATAAAAATGGCACCGGTTGATGTAAATTCGTCGAATGAGAAAGATCTTCTAGAAACTGTATATAACCATTTGAAGGTCTTTCATCGAACTAAATTCACTGTGGGGTCAAATGTTCGAATAAGTAAATATAAGCATGCTTTTGAGAAGGGGTATACACCGAATTGGACTACTGAGATATTTAAAATTAAGCAAATTCAAAAAACTAATCCAACAACATATATACTGGAAGACTATCAAGGAAATCCTATAAAAGGGGGGTTTTATGAATATGAGCTTATGAAGACGAAATACCCTGATATGTATTTAATTGAGAAAATTATAAAAACTACAGGTGATAAAGCCTATATTAAATGGCTCGGATTCTCTAAAGAGCATAATTCATGGATAAATAAGAGCGATATTGTATGATTTTATAAATAAAAAAGTATATAAAACGAAATGTGATGTATTTTATTTAATCATAATCCTATTTATAGTTAAGATGTCCAGAACAATAGAATTAGTTGGAAGAAGCTCAGAGCTAACAGCAGATTTTTTTCCACCCATAGAGTTGAATGATGATTACGTTTGTGCTCTAGTTGATTTCACCACTTATCACTCAATACCTAATGTGGACTATGGAAATAATTTATTTCACATTGGTGACCATGTTATCGAAATTCCAATAGGATCATATGAAATTGATGATATAATTGACTTTGTTGTTGAAAAGTATGAAGATGTGAATATAAAGGATATTTTGAAAATTGAACCTAATAACAATACAATGCAAATTGAGATATTGTCAACTACTGACCCCATTTATTTTGATCGTGAACGTACAATTGGTGGATTGTTGGGGTTCAGCAGACGTGAATTAAAACCTAATAAATACCATCAATCTGATGTACAAGTTGATATTTCGAAAGTAAACGTTTTACGAATCGAGTGCAACATAACTACAGGGTCATATATTAACAATGATTCGGCTCATACAATTCATCAGTTTTCTGTATCGGTTCTACCAGGGTATAAAATAAGTGAGCGACCGCAAACATTAATTTATTTACCTGTTAACACTAGACGGATAAGTCAACTCTTGGTGAGAATTGTTGATCAAGACGGGAACTTAGTAAATTTTCGCAAGGAACAAATTGCATTAAGACTCCACTTAAAGCCGGCTCTTTAGAATGATTATATATAATAAAGATATAGTCAGAAATCAATTTACTAACAATATACGATTGACCTCTGATAGAAACATATCGCAAAAAAAACCTCGCTACACATCTCCAAAAGTTGATGGTAAATATTTTAATCGAAAGCAAAATATCTTATCACCATTGAATAAAAAGTTTTTAAAAAGCTTAGGATTTAAAATTAAAAACGATAGTGCAAGAAGGAAAAACGTTTCAAATGACGTCAACTGATGTACTTAATATTATGCAACAACCCCTTTATGATGAGAGCATCATTAAGAAGGATTACCACAGTTATTCGGCGTATCAACAATCATATAAAAGTAATGATGAAATTAGAATACCTATTCAGAATCAAGACCTCTACATTCTACCTTCGGAAAGTATGATCTATATTGAAGGAACTGCCACACTGAATGGACAGACTATCTCTCATAATATAAAAATGCGGAATAACTGCGTATCATATTTATTCGATGAAATTCGTTATGAAATGAATGGGATTGAAATTGATCGAACCCGACATTTAGGGATTGCAACTACAATGAAGGCTTTTGCCTCTCTCTCACCTAATGAGAGTACAGTGATGATGAATGCTGGTTGGAGTGTTTCTGATGACATTGAAATAACCAATGGACAATTTAATTTTTGCATACCTTTAAAACATCTTTTGGGTTTTGCCGAAGATTATAATAAGGTGATATTAAATGCAAAGCATGAACTAATACTTCTTCGATCAAAAACTGATGAAGGTATAGCCTTCTCCTCTGTAGCTGCTGAGAAAGATAAAATTGTGTTAACTATAGTTAATTTAATATGGAAAGTGCCACATATTCAATTAGCAGACTCAACTAAATTAAATATTTACAATAATATTCGAAGAGGAGTGTCTATACCAATGGCATTTCGTTGTTGGGATATGCATTTTAATCCAACACTATCACAGACTACAAATCATCTATGGAATGTTAAATTGGCTGTACAAAGTGAACGACCACGATTCATGCTAATCGGATTTCAGAACTCTAGAAAATTCGTTCATTGTGATCTCACCGATGTAAAAGTTCATCTAAATTCTGAAGTTTATCCCTATGATGAGTTGAACCTTAAAATCGAAAATGGTCGTTTAGCACTCCTATATGATATGTATTGCAAATTTCAAAAGGAATACTACCTAAGAAATATGCAACCTTTATTAACCCCCAGTAAATTTAAATCAATTGCTCAAATCATAATAATTGATTTAACACATCAAAATGAATCAATGAAAAGTGGACCAATTGATGTGAAGGTAATTTTCAAGACATTGAAAAACATTCCTGCCAATACTTCTGCTTATGCCCTTCTCATACATGATCGGGTTATTAGCTATAACCCCATGACTGGAGAAATTAAGAAAATGATTTAATATATCCAGTATGATCTTTTTCTTCAAAGAGTGAAGACATTTATTACGGAATTTTCAATTTGAAATATCAAAAGGATATATATAAAAATGCATTCTAATTATATACAAAAAGTAGTTGTTGATATTCAAGGATTTAAGGGACCTGAAAACCAATTTATTTTAAAGGATCTGGCAATATCCTTTAGCATTAATGAGGATATGCATTTCATTGTAAAACCACCGTTCCCCTTCAATGATCTTCCACCATTCTATCAAAAACAAGCACGCTGGATTACATCGAAACATCACAACATTAAATGGGATACAGGATCAATCACATTCCAGAGCTTATCAAATTTCATACGGGAAAATTTATTTAATTGTGAAATTTATGTTAAGGGTTATGAGAAGAAGAAATGGCTTGAGTCATTGTTTGAACTTTCAAATATATTCAATTTAGATGATTATGGATGTGAAAATATGAAAAAAATTAGAGAAAAATATGGTTATTTTGATGGTTGTATAATTCATAATCAAAACTGCGCTTTAATCAATGTTAGAGCCTTAAGAAAATTTTTGAATTTTGAAATGAAAACATATTAATTTATATTTTTTATATTTATTTACTCATATTCATATACTTATTTAGTAATCTTAATATTAGACATGAATTGTTTATTCTAGTTTCACAATAATCTTAATACTAAGTATAATATCTATTTTTTTTCACATTAATAATAATAAAAACTATGTAAAGAAATACAATGAAAAAAAGTAAAACCTTGTTCTTTTTTCTCTCACTCATCGGAATTATTAAGCAATTCAACTAATTCACTGAGGTTGTAATAACCGTGTGCATTTGTGTGAATGTTATCGGGTAGAATTTCTCTTTTATCATCATTTGAAGTTAAGACAATTTTATTCATTTCACGTGTATACAAATTATGATGAATAGATCTTATTGTATGTATAGGGCGAGTTAGTATATCCCCACTATATAAAATGTTTGCGAAATCGTCGATGGTTAACCGCGATGAAATATTTTTGGGGGTTTTCGTCGTTTTAATCAAATTCACACCTGAGATTTTGGTTCAATCTGTAAATTGTATAAGAATTTTATAATTTATGTCTTATATTTTTGACAATAGATGTCTCTTAACGGGTGTGCAATATATATATATATATATATATATATATATATATATATATATAACAGGCAGTGATATATATATATATATAACAAGCAGTGATATATAAGCGATTCAAATGTTGTTTAAAATGAAATGCGCTTGAGGGTTAAACTCTATATATGGGGCATTTTATTTAGGTATCATGAATAAATACGTAGGGGCAAATTGTAAGAAACAAATTTTCCTTAGTGGCAGCACTAGTTCTTATTTACATTTCAAATATGAAGTTCACATTTCTCAGCTGTTCATTACAAATGTGACTTTCGGCATTCTAGAGAATATTAAAAAACAAAAAATTTGCCAAATGCATTTACCAAAAATTAAAAATTTAACATTTAATTAAATAGCTGAAGAAATGATTGTTAATATATTCCGTAAGTCAATAAACCGGTAGCAGTAATACGTCAAGTTGGTCATATTGATTGTGTACGTGTTCGTGCGTCGTTTCAATATAATGTGCAAGCAGGCGTTAGCATTTTAGCAGTATTATAGTGTATCCCAATTTTAGCCTTTGTGATTATCAGTCTGTAATTTTATTTTGCTTTTACATTTTCTATTTTATAGTGCTTCAGATGTCTCCACTAAAGCTTCCAATTAGTTGTGAAATTCTCTAGAGTTTTACACACTATCCTTTGTATCAATTGGTTATGAGTGGGATGGTTGTCCAATTTGAGAATTTTTTTAGCTCCAATATAGCGTTCAAAGCTTAATATGATATTGATCTACTATAATAAATTGTAAGAAATTATTTCAAACTACCGAATAAATCAGTACACAACTAATCAACTAGTATGACAAGTGCGATATTATTTTTAAAAATATAAGTTATTGAAAAGAATTTTATGTACCTCTGCGAATCAAATGGTGTATAAAATTTAATTAAAAATATTTTTTACTGGCAACGTTCATATTGTGATTAAAAAATTTTAGTATCGGAATACTTGATAGTGGCAGCACTCCATAAATAATTTGTTGACATTAGAAATAATAACGTAAACAAGACAAAATGTGAACAATTTTGGGCGGTCAAATATATAAAATTAACAAATAGGACGGATAAAAGTGATACATTTAAAATTTTTGGGGATATAATCTTCACAAAAGAGTTTGTGTTAACTGTTAATAATTGTGTTTTTCTTATAGTAGTTCGACGATTTTCCACTGCTATGTCTTCTTTAAGTCAATCTTTGTTACCCAAATATGCTGCTGGATCACAACCGTTCACAGTGTTAATTGAGGGGAATATTGGCAGTGGTAAAACAACATTCCTAAACCACTTTAGACGATATCAGGATGAAATATGTTTGATAACAGAGCCCGTTGATAAATGGTGTAATGTGAATGGTGTAAATTTATTGGTACGTTAATGATTTTACCAATGCTTACTTGTCCTTCAATATCCAATCACATTACAGGAATTGATGTACAAGGAGCCCCATCGTTGGGCTATGCCTTTTCAATCATATGCTACTTTGACAATGTTGCAAAGCCACACCTTACAAACAGAAAAACGTGTTAAATTAATGGAACGATCAATATACAGTGCGAAGTAAGTGGTGCAGTGTCGCATAATAGGTGGCTAATCATACTAACTCAAGTGTTTTTACGCAATAGGTACTGTTTCACCCAGAATATGTATAAAAATAAAACTATTGACGAAGGCATGTATCATATACTGCAAGAGTGGTATGAATTCATTGAGAATTCTATGCACATACAAGCTGATTTGATTGGTAAATGCGTAGTACAAATAGAAGCGAATAAAAGGTTAATTTGTTTTTAAATATTCTTTTAGTTTACCTAAGAACCTCACCAGAAATTGTTTACGAACGTATGCGGAAACGTGCTCGTTCTGAAGAGAGTTGCGTGCCACTGCAGTACCTGCGCGAATTACATGAATTACATGAGAATTGGCTAATGCATAAGCGTGTTGGCAATGATGTAAAGGCACTAAATATTTGCATTTACAACTCTTGTTTTTGTGGGCTGATATAATTCTGATTTTATTACCTCAATAGGTACTTGTTCTAAATGCAGATTTGGATTTGGAACATATTGGTTCGGAATACGCTCGCTCAGAAACTAGTATTATTAATAATGATTCATTGCACCAACAACAACCGCAAGCTGTCTTGGTATCGCCCAACAAAAGACAACGCTATTCATGCTAAAAATATCTATAACCTTAGGCTAATACTATGTGTACATACATTCTATTTACATTTTATTCTCTTTTTTTTGTTAATTTTTGTAATTAGCTCGAATTATTCTTAGATTGTGAATTTTTGACCAACTTTTATAAAAGAAGCTTTATTTCCAATCTCACAATAAGTTCTATTAAGTGTCACCACTTTAATTTTATGAACGACTTGATTCTCTACAATTTATTTAATTACATTACCAATTTGTAAGCAAAGAGTTCGCAATAAAAATACATGAAGTTACGTAATATGCCATCTATAAATTTGTGACGAAAATAATGAGGCAGGAAATGCATCCCAATGGCAACCCAACCCCGTTGAGTTGCTTGAGAGCAACTTTACATCAAATTTGTATTATCGATGGTAGCCTAAGAAATCAGGCAGATTTATTGAATGCGCAAAGGCAGCTCTGCATTAGCAGTTGTCCCAGTTGTGCTCTTATTTGATAAAGCCTACGTATATTTGGTTCACTAAGATTATGTATTGAATTCAGGGTTGTTTCTAGCTGTCTGTCTAACAAGCCAATAAAATCAACAAATTTAAGCGGCTATAAACGTGAACCTAGTATAGTACGTCTTTCGTCAACAAAAAAGAATACGTATCTACGTACCGTAATCGCGCGACCACATGGTCGACCAAGGTCCATTCAACTCAGCAGAACACGGAAATGCTTTGTGCTGGAACAATTCAAAGCATTTCTGTATTCTTGCGGCTACAACAACAACAACAACTGCAGCAGCAGCAACAACAACAACAAGAACAGCAACAACAATAACAGCATCATCAGCAACAGCAGCAGCAGCAGAAAGAAAAGGAGGAGGAAGCGAAATATACACCGGAGGATGCAATCAACGAATTAAATAGGTTAAATAATTGAAACCCGATAATTCGCATTGATGCTCTGATAGTCGATCAAGGCTATCAGATAATCAAATGCGAATTGAAGCAAACGGCCTACGGGCCGAAAATTATGTTAAGTCTAAATGACTTAGTAATATGAGCGAACCATTAAAATCGCTTATAAATGCTGGTGGTTACGCCATTTATAGGCGTCAAAACCCGCCGGGAACTGTATTTCATAACTTAAATATAGTAAAAATAAATCGCCATGAGGCACAAGAATTTTATTTGTAAAAATAAAATGTATTTTATTATTATTATTATTATTATTATTAATATTACATAAAGTAATAAATATACAACATAATTTTTATAAATTTAATATTTAATAAATACAAATCTTATACTAAAAAAATACATTTTTAAAGTTGAAATTATATTTTCCGTTGGAAGATAGGAACTTCATTGTCGATCTTATTCTCTCTCTCGCCCCAGAGTCATATTGTATTTATTCGTTAAATGTACGATATAGGTGAATATAGATCTATATATGTGACAGATGCAAGTATATGACTCATTATTCGTAATGAGTCTATTCCGTATACAGTCCTTACTATGGATTACATTGTCATTTTCGCAAAAATCCGTAACTGTGAAATCATGGAAAGTATTCATAATATATAATAAATTTTGCTTTTCTTCCACAGAGATGATATACTCATTTTTATTTAAAAAAAATTGAATAGCATCACTAATTTCACCCATTCTTTTATAGAGTAATTTTCACTTCAATAACCATCAGGGTACTGAATGAAATTCGAGTTAATTTCCTTCAACAATATCATGATTTTCGTTTACATCATTATCATCATCTGTAACGAAAGACTTTCCAGTAGTAGTAGTAGTAGTAGTAGTATAAGTAATTTCATCATCACGCTTTAAGCGACTACCCCATCCCTCATCATCAGAGAATGGACAGTCCCCTAAATATTGGAAAACATTGGTGCTTCTATAAGCTCCATCATATGATTGACCTGCCAACACTATTTCACCTCCTAAAACTTCAATTTGAACATGTTGATCCGATTTAAATTTGAATTCCATATCTCGTAATAAAACACCCCTATTTCGAGTTACACGCAATATTAAAGATCGAAGTCCATCCTCTGGTTTTACGAATACCTCCATAACTCTTTCCCTCGCATCCACTCGAACTATTTTGCATTGGGACCATGCGCTATGACATACGCAATATTTATCATTATCGCGAATCGTTTGACACCAAAACATCCTAACACTCCAATTGTCAGGTGTGAAATAAATAATAATTGTCAATTAAGTAACTCAAATATAATTTGGATACATTGACCTCCTCAACATGAATAATGAGAAATATGAAGAACCTACCTCAATAAAAAAAAACTTATATTATTTTTTGATACTCATGCTAGCTGCATATATATTAGGCTATAAATAGTCTAATATATATGTGGGTTATACCGACCGCATAACTCGCATAGCTGATAAGCTATCCTAAGCGATTCAACATATGAGTCAATTGCAAACAAGTAATTCAAATATAATTTGTATACATTAACCTATTCAACATGAATAATGAAAAAAAAAAACCTACCTCAACAAAAAATATATGTAGCCTATGTAGCTACAAGCTATAGCCATACACAAACGCATGTACATGTATTTGCTATACTGAGCGTATAGCTCGCATAGCTGATAAGCTATCCTAAGCGATTCAACATATGAGTCAAGCATTTAGCTACAACCTAATATCATATCATATCATACATACACACACACACACACACACACACACACACACACGCACACACATATGCACTTACTATATCAACCGCTACAAGTCATATCTGCCTGCTACCGATCATGCTAGCCTGGTAGCACAGCTCGATTCAATATCATCATCACGCCTAAGCCACCCCGCCACACCCTCCGCCCACCCACGCCGTCACACCTAAGCCACCCCCCACCAGACCCTCCGTCCCAACGCCCCCACTCCTCACACCTAAGCCACCCCTCCACACCCTCAGCCCCAACGCCCCCACTCCTCACACCTAGGCCACGCCTCCACACCCTCCGCCCCAGCGCCCCCACTCCTCACATCTAGGCCACCCCTCCACACCCTTCCGCCCACCCATCATGCCATCTCCCCCTCACACACCTATCAAGATAGCTGCCACCGTGCCACGCCTTTCTCACTCTTACACACTGCGAAGATAGCTTCACACATGCCGCCTCCCTCACACACACACATGCCCTCTCCCTCACACACACTGCCGATCTACTGTCTCCCTCTAACACACAGCTAAGATAGCTTCAAACATGTCGATCTTCCGTCTCACTCTAACACACACGTTTAGATAGCTGATCCAGAAACCTCATATTATATCTACTCATGTTATTCATCAATATTTGAAGCATCGAAGTTGAAATCGGTACATGAAAATCATGATGCATTGAAGCGATATACAAAAACAATTGAGGGCGAAAAAGCTTTGGTTTTGCTTATAGGATTCAGCGTTTAGATTGACAAAATTTGTAATGAAGCTGTTTCCTTTTAGTGCTGATCAAAACGATAAGGAAAAGCTTTTCAACAAACGTCTTTCTTCTTGCCGTCGTGTCGTAGAGAACGTATTTGGCCAACTTAAGACTAGGTTTAGAAAAGCTGGACGAGGCATGAAGAACGTCAACGTCGTTGTCAAAGCTGCTTGCATTTTGCATAATATTTGCAACAGTAATAACAACCATAAAAAAGCAAATTGGATAGAAGTTGGTACAGATAATGTACGACCACAACCTCATCGCCACGCATCCCGAGGAAATAACTTTGGAAATGAAATAGGGAATACTTTGATGAACCATTGTATTAAACGTAGTTTATTGGTATGTATAGTGTCGGACATATGTATCATTTGCAACAAAATTCAATATGATACATACTTATGTATGTTTATTAATTTTTTTTAAAAATATGTGAGTTTCGTATAAAGTTTGAAACTTCTATTTATATAGTTTATGTTATAAAACGAGCGTAACTTTTATAGAAAATTTTTTTAAATTAATAAACATACCTAAGTGACAAACTGTATCATATAAAATTTTGTCGTACACAATTCATTTCTTTAAAATTTCTGCCAATAATTTATTGTTGTCTTGCAGCAAAGCAATGCTTTTTTGATCATTTTCAAATGCTTGTTTGAAGAAATTTTCCATTTTTTCTTGGTCCTTCTGTAGGACTTCCAAAACGTCTCTATCTGTCTTTTTCTTTTTAGATGAGCTTGGTCCATTAGCCAGTGATGGCGATATATCTTCGGCTGCCGAAGATGAAGGCAATGTGGTGTATGTCGAAGATGAAAGCACTGTGGTGGATGCGGTAGGTAGGTAGGTGTATCTATCGAGCATTTATTTTATTTGTCTTTCAATTTCAGTCTCATGAATCGCAGGGTATCTATATATTTTCGAATATTAAGGCTCGCCAGTTGTGACAATTTCGTGTTCAATTTCATGTGTTGTGGATAAAAAATCTTCTTCTTTGAAAAATAATTCGTGAAATTCGGATATTAAATTTCTTATTAATTCGTTTTTTTCCCCATTTAAATGGTTAAAGTTAAAATTTTGTAAAACGTTCTTTTTGTTATCAATCTTCTATAATATACAAATATTTTTTGGTATGGAAATGGGTGTTTGCTTTGTCGAAGAATATTGTATTATTAAAAATTTCAATAAAATTTTCACTGATATATATTTTAACTTTAAGTGGCACAGCGTCATAGTCTTAGTTTTTAAAATCGACAATTTTCATTAAATAGATCCTGTTGTACCGAATTGTTTTGGTATTGACGTTACCACGAAATATTTTACTTCATTTATGCCATTAAGGGTCCTGAGCAAAGTGGTTTCTGATGTTCGTACCCTATTAAGGAGCTTGGTTTAATAATGCTGGTAATTGCTCCAGTATCTATAAAACATTTAATATTTTGCTTGCCAATGGTAAGAACTGCTATCGGTAATCTGAATTTTGGGACTTTATAAGAAAATTTACATCATTCTCTTCTTTATCTACCTTTATTCTGGTGTCTACTTCCATATACTTAGAATACTTTGAAGTGCTATTAGAATCTACACTCATGTGGGAATTTCTAGTTTGCCTTGATCTGTTTTCCCCATTAGTTGCATAATTAGCCATTATTATTTTGATGCATTTGTCGAGTATAAGTTGGATTGCTAGTATATTGGTTAATTTTCTGTTGGCGATTTCGACAACTCTCACTATAATTTAAATGTTCGGACCCATTACAACTTTGGTATGGGTGACTCTCGCTCTGACTCCTATCATTACCTCTAAAGAGTAGTCTTGGGTAATATGTCGGAAGTTTTTATTAAATTGATTAGTTTGTTGTGGAAATCGAAAATTACCAATTATTTGTGTTTCGAAACGAGAGTAGTTTTTATTAGAAAGTTTTTTAGTGGTTATTTCCTATATCGCTCTACTGTCATCTAGCAGCTTTGATTTAGTATACCTCATTATTATTTCGATCAAGCTTAAATTGTCATTTAGGTGTGAACTAATCCGACCATCTATTTTTCCCAATAATATGTCTACAAAGTCTCTGTCCACATTTTCTGATCTGTAAATTCTAGGTTTTAGTGGGTCGGACAAATAAATATCATTAATATCGAACTTGCAATTTTCAAAAACATTAAATAGTTCTGTTAAATTTCTTACTTTAATGGAACGGCAAAGGTTGACAATTTCTGCATACGTTTTCCTTATCTTCGATTCCTGCAGAATTTTTGATTTTCGTCCCATGAAGCACCGTTTTGCAGTTCTCTCAAGATTTTGTTCTTGCTGCCGCAGCACTATTTCCATTTCGGCTAATTTCTTTTGTACGTCCTCCATAGGTTTCTCATAGGCTTCAAAACGTTGTTTAAACCCTATTGATTGAGTGTTTTTTTTCGGTATTAATGCAGAAACTTTGTTTTATCAGAGACTTTAGAAAGTAATGAGATATCCCACTGTTAATAGACAGCGTTTTAACAGCAAATCTGGCGATGAAACAATTTAGCTTTAGTTTGGGGACAAATAAATCGATTATTTCCTTACAGTCTATCTGTTATAATGCACTTTTATGCGACACTACTCTTTTCATTGAAAATCGAATCGTTAAAGAGTTTTTATATTTTTGCCGGTTTTCAATGATCATAGCCTTCGACATAGGTCGCAATTAGATTTGGTTTCTAATATTTTTGGATTTTTCAACCAAGTCGGTGCTCACACATTTTGAAGAAAAGAAAATAAAGTAAACGTGAGCGCCGCTAACGCTAACGAATATATATTTTTACTTCAATAAATACTTTTTATTATAAACGAAAAGCTATTCTTCTTTTCCTTTTTATATACAAAACATACACACAATCATCATGGAGAATAGTAAAAAATTCAACGCTCAACATTATTATCAATTACTTTGGCAAAACAACCTTATTTAATGGGCTTCAGATTGTTGGATTTGGACAATCAAGGTATCATCATAATGCCTCTCTTATAGAAGCTTATCCATATTGGTGAAAAAATCGAATAGACGATTTTCACAAACTTCTCTTGGTATTGGTATCGTATATTTGTGGTATTCGTTGTATTAATTTGAATGATTTTATGAACATTTTTGAATCGACCAATCGAAAAACTGTTCAAGATTTATGTTTAATGATATAAAATATCATTAAACATAACATAACACACTAACCACTGAGCCGTAGCTCAGTGGTTAGTGTGTTCGCCTTCTGATCTGTAGGTCGTGGTTCAATACCCGGCTGATGCATAACAAATTTTATATCGAAAAGATTTTTCTTTCGAATGGTACCCACCTGTCGGCAAGCAATTGGCAATTCTTCCGACAGTAACAACTTGCCATGAAAAAGCTTCTAAAAAGAACTCTGTGACAAAGCTCAGAAAAAGTGATGTCACAAGTGTTCTGCCGTTCGGAACCGGCTAAAATAAGTAGGTCCATTCTAATACTGTCCAAAATTTAAGACGCACAACAGTAATAGAAGTGAAGCTCGGCCAATGAGCCCTTTGGGGCTTTAAGTGCCACATATTTATTTTTTTTTTTTTTTTATATAAAATATTTACAAATCAGCCATCATATGACAAAATTATGATAAAAAGACAATATTGCTTGAGATGCTCTCAAGCTAAGCTTTCAATTAACGACCCAACTCAATGCGCATGAGCGAAATAATGAAATAGAAAATTGTATTGAGAGCTTACGACGATTCTGCAAAAGTGAAACAGTTTTAATTACAAAATCTATAAAGAGTGTAAAAATGTTGAACCTCATTTTAGCTCCGTCCAATTTAATATTTCATTTGTTGAAACAGAGACTTTAAAAGTAATGAGATATCCCACTGTTAATAGACAGCGTTTTAACAGCAAACCTAGGTTTTCGAATGACTGTTATGAATTCTCTTCGAATCCCTTTCTTTCACTTTTTCTTCAATTATCGGCGATTTTTCTGCTTCTTTTACGAATTTTCTTAAAAAAAATAATTCGGATAATTCGAAATTATATTTATACAAGAATACGCGAAATTCAGCATATGTAAAACTTAATACTTAATAATTAATGAATATCAAAATTTTATTGAAAATATGTAGGTAATAAGAATTAATTAAATTATCATGGAACACGATTTTTCCTTAAAATATAATTTGTTTACAATAATTAATTGTTATCAAAATGTTTTAGTTATAGAAATTCAAGTTTTTTTTTTTTTTTTTTTTTTTTTTTTTTTTAACAAGCTTTTTTATTGAATCTTTCTAAAATTACTTAGAAACTAACAATATGTAATCAAATCTTACAAACTAAATAAAATTATGTGATATTCCCAACGTTCCATCACAATTTGTTGAGTCACGAGGTATAGCAATTTCACAGCATATTCAGTGTGTCTTTTCTTTTTAATCGACGATGCCCCGTGCTCAGCAACAATTGCCTAGCAAGGGGATTCGGATGACTGTGTAATTTTTGAATGTAGCTTCTGCAAGACATTGCAACTTCCTCAGTAATTGTGGGTACATTTAAATCTCGATGGATGTTAACGTTCCTCATATACCAAGGCGCGTTTACAATAATTCGCAGACACTTGGATTGTATTCGCTGCAATTTTTCGATATTTGAAGGAGATGCGGTGCCCCAAAACTGAATACCATAAGTCCAGATTGGCTTCAGGATTGCTTTATATAATAGCACTTTGTATTCGAGATTCAACTTTGATCTTTTGTGTAACAGCCACCATAACTGATTAATTTTAAGCTTGATCTGAGTTTTCTTTGCCTCTATGTGATTTTTCCAGGTCAGCCTTCTGTCGAGGTGAATACCCAAGTACTTTGTTGAGGAACATTGTGGAACTGATTGGCCATTAATTTTAAGTGGGGGACATGTATCTGGCCTTAGCGTGAAGGTTACATGTACGCTCTTTGATTCATTGACTTTTATACGCCATTTTGCTAGCCAGATTTCGAGAGAATCGATATGAGTCTGCAGGAGTTTAGTAGCTTCTATGGGGTTAGAGCGAGAGCACAATATTGCCGTATCATCTGCAAAGGTCGATATAAATGTATGGTTATTGCTGGGCATATCTGTAGTGTATAAGAGATACAGTAAGGGGCCCAAAACGCTTCCTTGAGGAACGCCAGCGTGAATATCCAATGGATTTGTTGTGTAATCCTTGAGATGTACAAGAAATTGTCTTTTCGTGAGGTAGCTACTAAGCAATGAGGAGACATTTGCAGGCAGTAATAGTTTGAGTTTGTAAATAAGGCCATCGTGCCATACTTTATCGAAAGCTTGAGTGATATCAAGAAAGACAGCTGAGCAATACTTTTTTTCTTCAAAAGTGTTCCTTATCAGAGTTACAATGCGGTGGACTTGTTCTATTGTGCCGTGCTGTTTTCTAAATCCAAACTGATGTTGAGGAATCAGTTGGTTGAGATTAATAAATGGAGTTATATTCATGACAAGTAGCTTTTCGAATACTTTAGAAAGTAGAGGCAGGAGGCTGATAGGTCTGTACGATGCAACTTTTGTAGGGTCTTTTCCTGGTTTTGCTATCATAATAATTTTTGAAGTTTTCCAGCATTTGGGGTAGTGTTTAATACGAAGGATAGCATTGAAAATGTGCATGAGATGAATTACTGAAGCCGGAGGTAGCTCTTTTATCATTTTACCGGTAATTTTATCTGGACCAGGTGATTTTTTTGGGTTTAAATCTTTATAAATTGCTTTGAATATGTCCTTTTTTTTTTATTTTGAGCGTTATTGAGCATGGTTGAGAAGTTAATTTTAGTAATGAGGACTGTGAAGAGGGTGGATTGGGTGTAAACACACTTTTTAGGTGGTTTGCAAAAGCCAAACCCTTCTCACAGTTGCTTCTAGCCCAATTACCGTCACTCAAACGGATGGGGGAATCAGTGAGAATTGGCCGATTTGAGTTTTTTGCTGATTTCCACAAAGAGTAGTCTGACGCTTCACCAGGTGTTAATTTCGCTATGTGCTCTTCTAACTCTTTGTTGTTTTTATTTTTTAAGGCTTGCTTTAACTTTCGAGTGCAGTGCTGTAGCTGTGTTTTCAGATTCGGTGATCTGAATTCTTGCCATTGTCTTCGGAGTCTTCTTTTCTGTCTTACTAGCAATTCAATATCGGCTGGTGTGTATGGGCTATAGTTTGATTGCTTGCATACCTTTGTGCAGGTGGCTGAGCTGAGAGCTAATGAGAGCAGCTGGTTGAATTTTTCGAGTGCTGAGTCTACATCGTGTCCATTTCTTAATACAGTACTCAGAGGAAGATGGGAATTTATATATTTCTTGAATTTTAACCAGTCTATTTTCTTTCTAACGCAATTACCTTGGGGGCTTGGTGATTTTATAGATATTACCGTGGGTGAGTGGTCAGATGATAGATCATAATTACACTCTGTGGAGATATTTTCCATCTGCAAACCTTTGGCGACTCCAAAGTCTATGAGATCGGGTATTTTCCTCTTGTCCGTCGGCCAATATGTCGGTTGACCATTTGAAATAACATCGTAGCCGTGGTTAGTGATGATTGAACATAGTCTTCTGCCTTTTGGAGTTATTAAGCGGGAGCCCCAGTGAGTGTGTTTGGCGTTGAAATCGCCAGCAACCAGGAATTTGCTACCAAGAGTTGAGAAAAATTCTTTATATTGCTGTTCGGTAATACTGTATCTTGGGGGACAGTATATCGCAGATATTACTAGCTTAGAGATGTATTCTTCCAGACATATAGATGTTGCTTGCAAGTAGACGCTACTGAAATCTTCGAGAACATGATGTTTTATTCTGCTTTTTATCAATATGGCAGTTCCTCCGCGTGCCTTACCATGAGGATGATTTGTGGTGTACAGTTTGTAATATGGTATTTGGTAGCAATTTTTGTCAGTGAAATGGGTCTCAGATATCATCATTATGTCGATTTGGTTGGATGCAAGGAATTGAATTAGCTCCAAACGGTGCTGGCTTAAGCCGTTGGCGTTCCAGTGGCATATCTTGAGACAACTCATGGTCTGGATAGCAATGTTTGGAGAATTCAAGTGAATTTCAATAAGAGATCATCCCATATTTTCCTACTGCAAACAAATCAACTCTATCATCTGTTTCTTTCTATTGCTCTCAATTTTCGTTTTCTACATATTTTACTACGTAAAAATTATATGTATAAATACAGCAGAATTGTCTATTTTTCATTGATAAATACGCGAGATCGGCAACACAGCAATCACGCGATAGAATTTTTGAAGACTTTGTCATTTTGCGCTTGCTCAGCAGGCAGCATAGCAAATTGTTCGTCTTTCGTTGATTACCCACGCATTGCCATATACACACACACACACATCTACGCATGTGCTCTTGATATTTTTATGTACATATATATATATATATATATATATATATATATGGGTGTGTGTGTGTGTGTATTTTTTTCGAGAAGGGGTATTACAGCAGTATCAACAACAACAACAACAGCAGCATTTATATTCGGATATGGATGCCATGAGGGAATTCAGGGCACTTAATGCCCGGAATTTCCTGTTGCCAGTAATAGCCATTGATAGCCTTATGATAGAAAAGACTATCAAATAAAAAAAGAGTGAGTTAAAACACACTGTATATGGAGAAAAAATTATGTTAACGTTGAATATTTGGTTGGTATTTTTACCAACCAGATTTATCTCAATGACGAGTTAATCACCCGCCTTAATATGGGCGTATCACACTTTTTAGAGAACCGCGAAAAATATAAATATTGGGTTGATACACCCTCCGGATCAGGAGGGGCAGTCTTTAATTTTTTCATAAAATTGTTACTGTTTGTACTCATTTTTATTAATAAATTCATTATAAAAGTAATTATAATTATAATTTTTTAATAAAACTTAATAATTAAAAAATAAATTTCTAAAAGCTGTAAATTATTTTTCTTAGGGAAATATGAGGTGATGAAATGTATGTATTTTGGAAATGAAATATAAGAATTTCATCGGTAGTATCTATGTTGGCCGCTTTCCATGTTTTAGTTTTTTCATCAAATTTATGGCGCAGGTATATAAAGATCTATTTAAGTGACACACACAGGTGTATGACTCATTATTCGTAATAAGTCTATTCCATTTGCAGTCCTTACTATGGATCACATTGTTACATTTATAAAAATCCATAACTGTGAAGAGCATCCAAGATATAAAATAAATTATCTCTTCCTGCCACAGTAATAACACACTCTTTTTGTATAAAAACATTTTATGATATCCCTAATTTTACCCATTTTATTTTAAAAAGAATATCGCTTCAACAATCATCAGCATAATGAATTATGTTTATTTAGTTCATTCCTCTTCAATAATATCATGATTTCCCTTTACATCCTCTATAACGACAGCATTTCCAGTTTTATGCTCCTAAAAAACTATAAATATCTAAATAGTCTGACATATATGTATGTAACCCTCAACTATAGCTATGACCATACATATATACATACATACACGTGTATATCCACTTGCTATACCAACCACATAGCTTATAAGCTAAGCCTAAGCAATAGCATTCTAATCCACTACAACATGTAGATCGCTCACTTGCTCACTCTCAATCCATCAATCCTCGCTCAAACCACACACCCACAAAAAAGAATAACAACAAAAAACATACATTACTAACCGATTAAAATCGGGAGAGGCAGCGAAAGCCGTGGAGGATAGACCAGGGCCTAGAATCTAGCCATGCCTAGAATCTCCCGAGATCCAGTACGAGCTCCACTACCAGCCAACAGGGCATCGGTTTCCAGACCGATGTTCGCGGGTGCACCAAACCACAAGGACCGTCGTACTGCGACGAGAATTTTAGAAAGAATACGTGCCATACCGGAGAGTGAGAGATCTGATAAACAGAAGGCCTCACTGGTATGGGCGACCGACATAACCAATCGCAGCAACATCAAGCGCCAGCGGTCATCTGAAGACACCGCTAAACCAGTTGCTAAAATAGCCCGCGGAAATGTCACTCCTTTAGCGAAATCCTTTAAGGAGACTTGATAATGGCGGTGGTCGCTAGCAGAAATCTCTAGAATGCTTGTGCGGCAGGATTCGCGCGACTGTCTTCTCGTATGGAAGCCGACGGAGAAGACATAGTTTTGGTCCAAGAGCCGTGGACAGTTGGCAACATGGTTTGTGGACTAAGGACACCTGGATATGACTTAATATACAAGCGTAACACAGGTAGACCTAGGGCCTGCATACTACTGAGAAAATCAATAACCTTGCTTTCACTCTGTAATTACAGCAATTTAGATACGACGGTGGTATGCGCAGAGAATATAGGTATGTGCTGCTGGTTTGTAATAGCCTACCTTGCGCACGACCACCTGGAATCACCACCATCAAGCAATCTCAAGCATCTGATAGAAGATGCCTAAAAGTCCAGTGCTGGATTCATAATAGGATGCGGCGCCAACGCGCTCCATACAATCTGGGATAGCAGGGATATTAACGACAGAGGTGAGTCACTGTTTAATTATATCCTTACAACAAACCTTCTAGTGTGTAACAGGGGTGAGACCCCAACTTTCATAACAAAAAATAGGTAGGAAGTTCTAGACTTAACTCTTGCCACCGAAGGCATTGTAAACCATATAAAGAGTATTGGATCAGCACTCTTTCTCTGATCACAGATACATACAGTTTGCCATAGATTTTAAACCTCCTGCTCCAGTGGTCTTTAGAAACCCAAAAAAGACAATCTGGTCACGTTTCAGGAAGTTAGTTGGTTCTAATCTACCCGTAGCTTCTTCATCGGAATAGCCGAACTATTGCTAGTTGGCTGGGAAGATCCACCGTCGGGGAAATAGTCCTTGATGTTAGCCGAGCCATATACACATGTTTGATGAAAGTGGCCTTTGATGCATACCCTCCAACAACTTCGAAAATAACGGAAATTCTATCGGGTTTTGGGCATTTGGGATTTTCACAATGCTATGGAGCCATTGATGGATCTCATATTGAAGTGCAGCCCAATAAAAGTGAAGCTACTGGCTTTTATAAGTACAAGGGATGGCTGTTATTCATCAATATTTGAAGCATCGAAGTTGAAATCGGTACATGAAAATCATGATGCATTGAAGCGATATACAAAAACATTTGAGGGCGAAAAAGCTTTGGTTTTGCTTATAGGATTCAGCGTTTAGATTGACAAAATTTGTAATGAAGCTGTTTCCTTTTAGTGCTGATCAAAACGATAAGGAAAAGCTTTTCAACAAACGTCTTTCTTCATGCCGTCGTGTCGTAGAGAACGTATTTGGCCAACTTAAGACTAGGTTTAGAAAAGCTGGACGAGGCATGAAGAACGTCAACGTCGTTGTCAAAGCTGCTTGCATTTTGCATAATATTTGCAACAGTAATAACAACCATAAAAAAGCAAATTGGATAGAAGACCACCACAACCTTATCGCCACGCATCCCGAGGAAATAACTTTGGAAATGAAATAAGGAATACTTTGATGAACCATTGTATTAAACGTAGTTTATTGGTATGTATAGTGTCGGACATATGTATCATTTGCAACAAAATTCAATATGATACATACTTATGTATGTTTATTAATTTTTTTTAAAAATATGTGAGTTTAGTCTATTCCATTTGCAGTCCTTACTATGGATCACATTGTTACATTTATAAAAATCCATAACTGTGAAGAGCATCCAAGATATAAAATAAATTATCTCTTTCTGCCACAGTAATAACACACTCTTTTTGTATAAAAACATTTTATGATATCCCTAATTTTATTTTAAAAAGAATATCGCTTCAACAATCATCAGCATAATGAATTATGTTTATTTAGTTCATTCCTCTTCAATAATATCATGATTTCCATTTACATCCTCTATAACGACAGCATTTCCAGACATATATGTATGTAACCCTCAACTATAGCTATGACCATACATATATACATACATACACGTGTATATCCACTTGCTATACCAACCACATAGCTTATAAGCTAAGCCTAAGCAATAGCATTCTAATCCACTACAACATGTAGATCGCTCACTTGCTCACTCTCAATCCATCAATCCTCGCTCAAACCACACACCCACAAAAAAGAATAACAACAAAAAACATACATTACTAACCGATTAAAATCGGGAGAGGCAGCGAAAGCCGTGGAGGATAGACCAGGGCCTAGAATCTAGCCATGCCTAGAATCTCCCGAGATCCAGTACGAGCTCCACTACCAGCCAACAGGGCATCGGTTTCCAGACCGATGTTCGCGGGTGCACCAAACCACAAGGACCGTCGTACTGCGACGAGAATTTTAGAAAGAATACGTGCCATACCGGAGAGTGAGAGATCTGATAAACAGAAGGCCTCACTGGATATGACTTAATATACAAGCGTAACACAGGTAGACCTAGGGCCTGCATACTACTGAGAAAATCAATAACCTTGCTTTCACTCTGTAATTACAGCAATTTAGATACGACGGTGGTATGCGCAGAGAATATAGGTATGTGCTGCTGGTTTGTAATAGCCTACCTTGCGCACGACCACCTGGAATCACCACCATCAAGCAATCTCAAGCATCTGATAGAAGATGCCTAAAAGTCCAGTGCTGGATTCATAATAGGATGCGGCGCCAACGCGCTCCATACAATCTGGGGTAGCAGGGATATTAACGACAGAGGTGAGTCACTGTTTAATTATATCCTTACAACAAACCTTCTAGTGTGTAACAGGGGTGAGACCCCAACTTTCATAACAAAAAATAGGTAGGAAGTTCTAGACTTAACTCTTGCCACCGAAGGCATTGTAAACCATATAAAGAGTATTGGATCAGCACTCCTTCTCTGATCACAGATACATACAGTTTGCCATAGATTTTAAACCTCCTGCTCCAGTGGTCTTTAGAAACCCAAAAAAGACAAACTGGTCACGTTTCAGGGAGTTAGTTGGTTCTAATCTACCCGTAGCTTCTTCGTCCATACCTAACATAAATCAGATAGACGCCACAGTCTGCTGCCTCACAAAAACTCCCAACAAGGCATTTAAGTTGTCCTGTCCGATTCGAAAAAATGGAGGAAAGGTAAACCTCCATGGTGGAACCGCGAGCTCGATAGTTTGAGAAAAGATTGTCGCAAGCTCTTCAATTGGGCTAAAAGTTTTCACCTAGAATCACATTGTGCGGGTTATAAATGGGCCCTCAGAACTTATAAATACAACCTCAGAAAATGCCAAAGAGAGGCCTGGAAGAGCTTCTGCAGGGATATAGAAGACACTTCTGAGGCTTCTAGACTTAGGAAAATCCTATCTAAATTACCCCATACTCCAAGTGTTCTGATCAAACCAGATGGAATGTGGAACACAACGTCTGCTGAAACGCTGAAAACGCCAGTAAATGCATATTTCCCAAACGATCCGTCTGAAACTGAAACCCCGCTTGATTACAAGCCATTACCGTTAGACTATTCTATAGTTGCATCGGAGAAGATTACTTGGGCGATAAATACGTTCAAGCCCTACAAATCCCCTGGACCTGACAGGATAATTCCAGCACAGCAACAACAGGTAGCCAAACTGATTCTTCCATGGCTAAAGCAGATTTTCATTGCCTGCATAAGCCTATATTCCTCAACTCTGGAGACAAGTCAAAGTTGTCTTCATACCTAAGGCTGGAAAGAGCTCCCATACAAGCTCAAAGGACCTTAGACCAATTAGTCTATCGTCAT
The DNA here is from genome assembly GCA_963854835.1 of Megamerina dolium. Classification (NCBI taxonomy): domain Eukaryota; kingdom Metazoa; phylum Arthropoda; class Insecta; order Diptera; family Megamerinidae; genus Megamerina; species Megamerina dolium. The sequence continues at coordinate 26,522,270 of OY978529.1, read as the reverse complement.
TCTTACTCAAAACACTGGAAAGATTGCTAGATATCCATCTAAGACACACCATAAGCAGCGAGATGCTGTCTCCTTCTCAACATGCATACACAAAGGGAAAAAGCGATACATGCGTTAGTTTCAACTGTGGAAAAATCTCTTCATAATAAAGAATTTGTACTAGCGGCTTTCACGGATATTGAAGGTGCCTTCAACAATATTCAACCCAGGGCAATCACGGAGGCTCTTGCATGACTCGGGGTGGATGTAACGCTTAGCAGATGGATAGAACGGCTATTGAAAGATAGTCTCATTACATCCGTGCTGGGTGGATCTACCATCACGAAACGTGTAAGAAGAGGAACCCCACAAGGTGGGGTACTCTCCCCTGTTCTATGGAACTTGGTAGTTAACGAACTACTACGGTAAATAGAGAGGAAGGGGTGCGGAATGATTGCTTATGCCGATGACGAAGTCTTGTTGGCGGTTGGAAAATTTCCGGAAGTACTAAAAACATTATTCAAATCAATCTTAACATGTTATCAAAATGGGCTAAGGATAGGGGCTTAAATGCGAACCCATAAAAAATGAGCTGATTTTGTTCTCCACAAAGCATAAAACACCATCCTTAAACGTTCCCACTCTAGGGGGGGTTCCATTAATTCTGCGAGAAGAAACTCGCTATCTAGGAATAGTCCTAGACCGAAAACTAAACTGGAAGAAGAACATTATTTGTAGGGTTGAGAAAGCCAGCACTGCACTCTATGCCTGTAAAAAAGCAATAGGGAAAAAGTCGGGAGTCCAACCATTTATGGAATTACAAGGCGGCTATCAGGCGATTATCAGGTGGTTATGGGGTACTGACCTGGTGGACTGCACTTACTAAATCCTCCCATGTCAGGTCCCTTGACAAAATACAAAGAGCAGATTATATTTTAATAACATGAGCACTGAGAACCATTCCAACGCTAGTACTAGCTAGCACTTCATCTTACTCCGCTTGACTTACTTGGTAAGCTGCTGGCGGCCAATTCTGCTTTACGCCTTACCGGCTTGCACCAATGGACATCAAAGTCCTTCGAATATGCAAGCACACTGGATAATTTTAAATCTTCACTTAATTATATCAAGCCTACATATGCCTTTGAAAGGAAATTCCTAACCTCCTTCCCTGATAGGTTCACCTGGGAAGCGGAAGGCATGAATGCCAAATTATGCTCTCATTTTCTAAGTTAGGTTCTAAGTTAGGTTCTAAGCTTGATGAAAGGGTGGGAGCAGGTGTGTATTCCGAATCATTCAACCTTAATATTTTTTTCCGCCTGCCTGACCACTGTAGTGTGTTTCGGGCAGAAATTAAAGCGATTCACAATGCACTTACTTGGATCAAAAAGAGCATTGTCTCCCGCAGAGACATCTGCATCTTGAGCGATAGCCAAGCTGCAATTAAGGCCCTGGACTCATTTCTCGTGAAATCGAAGACCATTCTTGACTACCGCAAATCTCTTAACGAGATGGCTGAGCAGCACAATATTCTCCTGTGCTGGGTACCCGGACACAGGAGTATACGAGGAAACTGCATAGCCGACGAGCTTGCAAAACAGGGTACAATAGAGTCTCTAACCCAGGAGAATTCTCGGTTAGGGATCCCCATAGTCACGTGTAAGCTTAATTTGGAGGTTATCACCAATAACGTCTTCCAGAAAAGATGGACGGATACACCCATCTGTAGGATGGCGAAATTGCTGTGGCCCCTACTTAACAAGAAACGTTCACAAAAGGGAGTCACTGGTCACTGCCTCATAGGTCCTCACGCTGCGAGATTAGATTTGGGCAACCTTACTCATGAGTTCTGCAGAAGCTGCAGAGATGAAAAGGAACTTGAAACGATCTCACATCTACTATGTACCTGCCCGCTTTATCTAAAAATCGAAAAAAAATTATAGGACACTACCAGCTGAGTGACCTAACCCAACTATCCCAGATCGATATTGTCAATCTCCAAAAATTTATTCAACGTTCCGGGTGGATTCGCGAGCAGCTAAGTGAAGGAAAAATCCGCGTGACGATATCACAACGGGCCTAATTCTGGACTATGTGCGCTCTCTTTCATTAGAAGGGGCGGTCGCTCTAACCTAACCTAACCTAACCGATGACATCACATACCTCAATAAAAAACACACTGCAATAAATAGCCCAGCATATGTGTCACTTTTTTTTTTATGTGTCACTCTTATAGCTATGATCATACACATACGCACACACGCACGTATACTCACTATACTAAACCACATAGTTGAGATATAACTATATCATGCACACTTAAGCAATAGCATTCTAATCCATTACACCATATAGCTACTCGTTCATTCTCAATCCATTGATCCTCGCTTAAACCACACACCCACAAAAAAAAAAGAACAAAAACATACTTCACTAACCGATGACATTACCTACCTCAATAACAAACTCACTGAAATAAACAGCCCAGCATATGTGGCACCGTTATAGCAGAGACATATATGCTTAGAGAATTATCATATTCCAGTATACAAAATTTTAAAAGGAATAACCAGAAATCAGCGGGAGTGGATTTGAACGTGTATGAACCGAAATATCAGACGAAATAGAAGTGGACAATCGAACAAATGGTTCGATCACACCGCAAAAAGTAGAAAGCTACATTATTGAAAGAAGACGAAAGCTGACATAACATACAAAAGCAGGCGTACATGCGTACAGATTTTCTATTGTTTATATTCGTGAATTTTGATATTCCTGGATCATATTCAATAATATTTCTTCATTTATATCATTTATTTAATATTATTTGTTATTTAATCTTTAAGTAATATTTGTTATTTAGACATAATATATTTATTTCATTTAATTTTTTTAAAAACATCTTATTTTATAAAAAAATTAGAATTTAAATTTACAAAAAATTTATAATTCATAATATCATTATCAGAGAAATAAAAATGCCTTATCAATATCCAACACGCATGTGCAATCATTTATTATTCTATCCAAATATGTACTACATACGCACATACATATCTGCAATATACAGTATTGTGCAAAACTTAAGCAACTGGCATAGTGCTCTCATTGATTTCAAATTTACTAAAAAATAAAAGCGCTTAGATTGAATGTTTTAATATTTATTTGTTCCTTCATTAAATACATAAAAAACAACAACAACAAAAGTTCGGTATTCTTACGAAATTAACTGTAAACAATAAAAAACAAATTATACTCATATTTCATCTGTGCAAAACTTAAGCAACTTTTAATATTTTGTGTAGTATCCCTTATTTTTAATTACTGCAGCACACCTTTTGGGCATAGAAGCTACTAATTTCGTTAAATATGATTTATTTATATTTTCCCATCCAGTTTTGAGGCCTAATAGTTCGTCTTTATTTTTAAAGCGCTTTGATCCCAAGCCTCGTTTTATAATTGAAAACAAATTTTCAATAGGATTCAAGTCGGGCGATTGTGCCGGCCAATCAAGCACTTGAATCTTATTTGACTGTAGCCAATCCTTCACAAACTTCGATGTGTGTTTCGGATCATTGTCGTGCTGAAACACCCATCGAAGTGGCATATTCCATTCCGCAAAAGGCAACATTGCAGTTTCTAAGATGTCCTTATACATAAATCTGTCCATTTTGTGGTCATTCCTATGCAACGGACCAAGTCCACTCCCCGAAAAACACGCCCACACCATGACGTTCCCTCCTCCATGCTTTACAGTCTTTTTACAGTATCGCGGATTGAGGCCTTCACCTTTCGCATGTCGAACTCTTATTATTCCGTCTGAATTAAATAAATTTATTTTAACTTCATCACTGAACAGTACGCCAAACCACTTTTTTATGGACCAGCCCACGTACTTCTTAGCAAATTCAAGTCTGGAAAAAAAATATATGTTGTTGTTTTTGTTTTGAAGGCATTAAACCAAACATACCTTTTTTTTACATGTTTTGGTGTAAGCATTGGTTTCTTTACCGCTTTGTAGCTTTTTAAACCAACTTTAATCAAATGCTTTCTTACTGTGCTCGAATCGACATTTAAATTAAGAGTATTTACTATATCTTTTAAAGACATGAACGGATTTTTTTTAATCAATTTTTTAATTTGAATAGCTTCCCTATAAGAAATTTTTTGGGGTCTTTCTCCTGAATTTCGATCTGTAACTCTACCAGTTTTTTCAAATAATCGTATTCATCTTGATATCATAGATTTGTTGATATTTAATGATTTTGCAATGTCATTCTGTGGTTTTCCTTCCTTAAATAACGATATAACCTTCATCTTAAATTGATGACTATAACGGACACGTTGCATATTGGATTTCAATATGTTTGAAAGAACTGTGCGCTAAGAAAGACTTTTTTGTACTGAGTTAGATCAATGTTAATGCACAAAGCAGAAAAAACTCCGAAAAAGATCCTTTATTTTCTGAACAAAGAAATATCGAACACCTTTGCACTCCGAGTTGCTTAAGTTTTGCACAGATGAAATATGAGTATAATTTGTTTTTTGTTGTTTACAGTTAATTTCGTAAGAATACCGAACTTTTGTTGTTGTTGATTTTTATGTATTTAATGAAGGAACAAATAAATATTAAAACATTCAATCTAAGCGCTTTTATTTTTTAGTAAATTTGAAATCAATGAGAGCACTATGCCAGTTGCTTAAGTTTTGCACAATACTGTACAAACAATCAAACTTGCTCAATTTCAATTTCTCTATTTGCTTATGTAAAAAGTATATGTACGTATGATCAGCAGAATACTATAGTTTTCATTGATAATTGCACTCAATCGGCAACACAGCACTTGCGATTGGATTATTTGGCATTTTTTGAAGATTTTGTCATTTCATGCCATCCAACAGCCACCAAAATCAAGAAGAAGCACTTCCACACATCAAATTGTTCGTCTTTCGTCGATTTCAGTCGCATTGGTACACACACTCATCTACTTACGAGGACAAAATAGAACATCAGAAATTTGTTGAGTGTCTTTCTTCCCCAAGAAACGAGAGCAAAAGCAACAACAAATACGCAGTCGTAAGTTTCGATTTTCAAAACTTTATGTTATAAAAATAAAAATTAGCTTCAAAATGTCCCAAACTAAATTCAGCAAATAATTTCTATAACAATAGCAAAAAAAAAAAATAAACGGTAAGAATGGTCAGACAATGATTTTCTCGATTGATCGGAAATATGAAATACATACACAAAATAATCTTCATCCTCTTTTTCTCAATTATGGATACACGAAAATACCTTGTAAGTTGTTTATTCACATTAATACATATTATATAACGAGTAAACATATTATCCTATGTGATATATTTTCAGATGATTGGCTTTAATAAGTCAAGAAATAATGGTATAGAATACATGAATAATACACAAGTTTTTGTTGGAGTACAATTCCACGTGTAGAAATAGTTACATTTTTCCAAGTCTATGGTAGCAACCTTGCCGCGGTGACTTGGCTTAATCATTATCAAACATTTGAAATAGTATACGATGAATTTGATAATGAAACCAATAGCTACCTCAATACATTTGCAAAATTATTTAATCGTATATTTATTTTATATAAAAATAAAAAATTAAGAAAGAAACATGTAATTTAGTATATCTATGGAAAGTAAAAATTCATGTAATATGTTAAGTACAAATTAAAAAAAAAAAAAACAAATAAAACAAGTAAATTTCTTATGCTCGCACGAACTTAAAATTTCAATGCACGAACTCATGTCTTTCTATTGTATATCATATGGAACAATAACAAATAAACATGCATATAATATGCAAACAATTTATTATCAATATAATACATAAATTCTCTTTATTTATTATTTGAGGAATAGTGTATAACAGAAATACACCATCTGATTATAAATCATAGTCTGATGTGGTTCGAATGACACTCATAACTCGTCAAAACATGTTGAATACTGCATGAACGCAACACCAACTTGTATATTGTTTTGGTGCTACTCATCTCACTTGCCTTATTTTCCCGACAAATTTCGTGTAGACTAGAAGATAATACTTCTTAATCATTCTATTTTCTTTGACGAAACGAACAAGACGCAGAGCAGCAAATACATACGTAGCTGCGCAATTTAAAAAGCAAATGAAATAGCAACAGCAAAAGTACCAAAAAAAAAAAACGAAAAAGAACGCTAGATTTTTTGTGGATAATTCATTGCTGCCGTTGTTGTTGTTGGAAATTTTGTGTTATGAATTGAACTCACGTATGCTACACATACACACACATACACACACACACGGCTGTCTTTTAAGGAACACCTTGCCGCGGTTAGCGATAAAGCTGCAAAGGTGAATAATGCTTTGTCGCGCATAATGTCGAATTGACAATTGATAGGCCTATTATTTATTATTATTAAGGCTATGATGCACCGCGACCTAAAGATCTTTTGTGCATCCTATTCCCTAACTAACTTGATTTTAACTACGTCCCTGGGAACTATGAATCCGTTGCCTAGGTAGTATAGTCTGCGTCTAGCCATAGCTGGGCAATTACAAAGAACGTGTTCTGCTGTTTCCTGCTCTTCAAGACAGAGTCGACAGAGATCGTTGTCTACCACACCCATTTTCATCATGTGATAATTAAGTTTACAATGACCTGTTAGTAGTTCAGTGTACAGTTTGATGTCTTTTCTGCTGAGGTTCAAGATAGTATCAACCTTAATATGTTCAGAGTCAATGAATCTTTTCGACTGCCGCATGCTTGTTTGGGCTCTCCAGTAATCGGTTAGTCTACTTTTTTCCTTTTCACATATTAAGTTGTTCATAAAACTACTGTTTACCCCGCAGAAGGGTTCTGGGCCTATGAAAGGAGTGTCTGCGCCTTTTTGGCCACTAAATCTGCCATTTCATTTCCTGCATGCCCCTCGTGTCCCGGTACCCATATTAGAGTCACAGAGTTCCTCTTTGCTAGGGTGTTGAGGAGTTCAAAGAATTCCCAAACCAACTTAGATTTGAACGAGAAATTCATTAGTGATTTTAGAGCTGCCTGACTGTCCGATAGAATGCATATGTTGGTTCCTCGAGTGCCCCTACGTAGGCATTCTCTGACAGATAGCTCTAAGGCATGGACCTCCTCCTGAAAAATGGTAGCTATTTTTCCCATTGCAATTGCCTTCCGGAAATTTGGCCCTACAATTCCCGCTCCAGCACTGCCATCTTCCATTTTGGACCCATAACTGTGAGCCCTGATCTAGAAATATTTCGTTGTTTCTCCACGCTGAGCGATCATGAACGATCACTTCGAAGAGTTTGCAGAATATAAATTTTTTATCCATCCTGTCAAAGACCGTGAGGCCCGGTGAATTCCAGACTACGTCTAGAATCTTAATGTGCCCTTTTAGGTTACCTTCTTTCAGGTGAATAGAGTTCGAAAGCCTTATGGCTGTACTGGCTGTTGTCCTCTTAACCACAAGGTGTAGAGGATTGAGACCTGTGATTATTCCTAAAGCTGCTGTGGGGCTAGTTCTCATCGCTCCCGTTACGCTCAAACAGGCTATTCGATGGATCCTGTTAAGGATCATCTGAGTCCCAATTTGATTTACCTTCGGCCACCATGCCAGAGAGGCATAGGTGATCATTGGTACTATTACAGTTTTGTAAGACCACGCCATCATTTTAGGTCGTAGTTCCCATGTTTTACCATACAGCCTTTGGCAAGCGAAGGTAGCCCTCAGGGCTTTGTTCGTGATGTATGATAAATGGTTGTTCCAAGTAAGAGTTTTATCCAGATATTTCATCTCCTCAGAGAGTGTTAGTTCTGTTTCACCTAACTTCAAGATCCCTAAATACAACTTCCTCCTCTCGTACCAACGTCGTTTTGCAAGGGTTTATCGAAAGTTCTTTCTCTTGACACCAATATTGTGTGATATCAAGAGCTAGTTGCATACCCTCAGTTATAAAAACAAATAAATATGTGGCACTTAAAGCCCCAAAGGGCTCATTGGCCGAGCTTCTCTTCCATTACTGTTGTGCGTCTTAAATTTGGACAGTATTAGAAGGGACCTACTTATTTTAGCCAGTGAACACTTGTGACATCACTTTTTCTGAGCTTTGTCACAGAGTTCTTTAAGAAGATTTTGCATGGTTACTGTCGGAAGAATTGCCAATTGCTTGCCGACAGGTGGGTACCATTCGAAAGAAAAATCTTATCGATATTAAATTTGTTATGCATCAGCCGGGGATTGAACCACGACCTACAGATCAGAAGGCGAACACACTAACCACTGAGCTACGGCACCCTCAGTTATGGTAGAGTCAAATTTGCCTCTAACCATAATTATTAAGTCATCTGCAAAGCCCTGAACTTCGTATCCGAGATTATCGAGAGTTTGAAAAAGCTCGTCAATGACCAATAACCATAGGATAAAACGCCTCCTTGAGGACAAACCTTGGTTGACTTGATAATGAATTTTTCTGTCCCCATTTCGTAAATTAATGTCCTGTTTTTCAGCATATTAAGAACCCATGTTATGATCAGTCTGTATGCTTCCTGACCATACCTTCCTCAATAGACCTGAAAGTAGCATTATCAAAAGCTCCTGTAATGTAAACCGATGTACAAAGAGCTATTTCTTTACCCTCCAATGCCTGTTCGATTTTACTCGTTAGGCAATGTATTGCAGTCTCAGTCGATTTGCCTGACTGGTAAGCATATTGTTCAGTATAGAGTGGTGTATCTTTAAGATAAACTTCTCTGATGTACTGATCTATAATTTTTTCCATTGCAGGAAGGATATTAGGCATATGGGCCGAAAGGATTTGAGCGTGTGATCTGCCTTTTTCACTGCTTTCGGGATGAAAGTGACCCTAGCTTTTTTCCATGATTTAGGCACCGCACCTAATTCCAGGCTTATCCTGAAAGTTTTTGTTAGAATTGGTGCTAATATATCAGCCCCTTGCCGAAGAAGGCAAGGTTTAATATCATCAACACCCGGAGATTTAAATGGATTAAATGAGGAGATTGCCCATTTAGTTTTATTGACGGTAAAAATTTTACGAGCCAGTGATAGTGACCTGTGTGTAGCCATCAAGAAACTGATATCCTCGATGCTTTCACTGTCCTCATCACAGGTGGCACAGCCTGGAAAGTGAGTGTCCAGCAGTAACTGTCCCGTTTCTTTCAGACTTCCCGTGTGGAAAGGCCAACTGAGTAATCTTTCTTGAGCGATTTCTGGAGTCTGGTAGCTACTGGGAGCTCCTCGATCTCCTCGCAGAACCTTTTCCATGAATCTCTCTTAGATTCTCTCAGTTTGCTATTGTAAGTCGTTAAGGCACATTTATAGGATACCCAGTCCCCATTGGATTTGGCTCTATTAAAAAGCTGACGTGCTTTCTTGCGTAACTTGTTAAGTTCCTCGCTCCACCAAGGGACGTTCCTAGAACGTTGCTTCATCACCAAGTCGTAGATCTTTTCGAAAGCTTCAGTTATTGTTTTTTCAAGTTTCCTGTCCTCGAGGTCCAGTTCTTAAGAATTGTCAATTCTCTCACTTAGGCACCCTAAATTTTGCTCTAAGTAGAAGTTATACAGCGACCAATTGGTCTTCCTAGCATTTCTAATTTTGAAGATGTCTTCAACTTCCCCTTTCAGATCAAAGCGTATATAACGATGATCTGACTAGGAGACTTCATCTAACACCCTCCAGTTAGAAATATTATTAGATATAAATGCACTGGTTAGAGTAAGATCTAACACCTCCCCCCTGATTGCATTTACAAAAGTTGGTTCATTTCCCCTATTTAACATCACAATGTTGTTAGTAGTAATGAAATGAAAAAGTGACTCACCTCGAGTGTTTGTATCCGTGCTTCCCCATACCGTATGATGTGCATTAGCGTCGCAACACATCACCCATTGAAGATTCCGAGTGAGGCAGTAACCCATGAGCTGCTGGAGCTCCTGGGACACCGCCTCCCCCGAATCATCACCAGGAAGGTACAAGGAGGCCAGTACTACAATTCTTCTTCCTCTGGCACTGGGCACTTCTGCCTGTATTGCCACCAGATCACGTTGTAGGAGCTCTGAAATTGGAAGAAGTTTAATATTTTTGTTGATGAGTAACGCTGCCCTGGGTCGGTCAGCATTTACGTCGTAGATCAACTTACCTGTTTTTGCCTGCAGACCATTTATTTGTCCCTTTGCGGCCCATGGTTCTTGGATGGCCACAAAGTCCAAACAATTTTGTTCCATCATGGCACTGAGTCTATATGAGGCTGCTATTGTCCGGTGGAGATTTATTTGGAGGCATTTGAGCTGCTTCCAACTGCCAGTATGCATTCGAGGTGGAGCCTGGGACATTATTTCCCAGACTGGCCCCTTCGGACCTTACCACCTTTCGTGCTTCGCAAGGTTTCCCTGGCACTTATCTCCTACCGCTATCACTTAAAAAATGAGGTTTTTAATCAATTACGCTCAAACCGCTCCTTCCAGGAAGGAGCTATCAAAGATTTCTCCTATACATTTTTCCCCAATCTCCACCACTCAGGGAGTCTACACTACATCCACTACAAAATAAACCTAAAAATACATGAAAATTGAAAAATAACACCAAAACTTCCTAGGAATCATGTCTAGGGGTGTACAACCGGTTCCAATCAGTTTTTCTTTTTCATTTTAAAAAATAAATAAAATTTAAAATTTTATTTCTATGAAATAATTTTGATTTTCTAAATCTTTTGTTGCAGAACCTAGTAGTTTATATTTTCCGATTATCTGAGAATGTTTATTGGAAAAAAAATTTTAAATGCAAATAAATTGAACAAGAAATGATATAGATGAAGGAGTAGAAATGGCTTTATATTGACCATTATTAAATATGCCAAACTTCGAGTTTTCACAATAAAATTAGAAACGTTTTTATATTGTATGTACGGTGAGCACCCTAATATGTATGTTTTAAAAATAATATTACTTTCGTATCTTATAACTAAAGTTTGATATTTCGTCGCAATGAGTGATACTTTTTATTGGAAATAAATATGGTATTTATATATTTAAAGATACAAATTCACAACAAAACGGAATACTTGTTTACCCGATTCCCAAACGAATGAAATAAATTAAATGGAAAAATTGAAGAACATTCAGGTCGGAATACAAACAATCTGGAATTCAACTGCAGTATTTACTTTTTAAATATTTTTTACCGTTCATTAAACATTTCGAATTTGGAGATAAGTTAATATATTATGCTTTCTCTCAATAGGTTTATTTTGCAGGTCTCGTTTGCTTGTATCATGTCTAAAGCAATTTTTGGAGGAGTCTATTCGGAATCTTGTGACTAAATTACGCACCAACTTTATATTATTAGACATTAAACCACCAACACGTATATGTAGAGTACGGACAGAGGAAAATATCGCAGCTGTATCCGCCTCTGTTACTCGACTACGTGCAAAATTTTGTGGAAGGATTTGGGTGTAAATCTTTTAAAATGCAGCTGGTGCAAGAATTGAAGCCACACGGCCTACCACAACTGCTAAATTTTAGTGAATGGGTGCCGGCAAAGTTGTGTTCAGCGGCGAAGCTCATTTCTAGTTGAATGGATACGTGAACAATTAAAATTGCCATATTTGGTGTGAAGACCAGCCAGAAGCAATGCAAGCACTGCCAATGCATCCGAAAAAATGCACTGTTTGGTGTGGATTATGGCCGGTGGCATCATTGGACCGTACTTTTTCAAAGACGATGAAGGCAGGAACGGTTCAGTGTATAGTTTATTTCACGTTTGGGTTGGTCAATTGGCCGCATAGATCGTGCAATTTAACGCCTTTAGACTATTTTTTGTGGAGCTATGTTAAGGCTCATGTCTATAGCGACAAGCTCGCAACGGTTGACGCACTGGAAGTATATTGAAAAATTTATTCGTGAAATACGGCCGATATGTTGGAGAGAGTATGCCAAAATTGGACACGGCGTACCATTTGCATGTAATCATCTTTAAACATTGAATTATATAGATATTTCTATCAACTCAAATAAAAATTTCATACATTTCTCCAAATATTATGTCTTTTTTTTTTTAATCAAATCCGAAGGCTCTTAAGAAATAACCCTGTAGCATATTTCATGCTATGTATTTTACAATAGGTTAATGTTCAAACGGTTGAAAAATATAAGAATTGAAGAAAATGAAATAAAAACTACATTCATTCATATTCTCGATATTATTGCAAACATTTTACAATAATGTCGACAAGAAAATGATGAAATGAAAGGACATGGAAAATTACAATTTCGACATTAATGCAAAAAATTAGTAATTAACACATTGCGACATCTAATATAATGTTAATGTTACCCCTAGAAGGTCAAACTCTCTAAAAATTACAGTATTCAAGTCTTGTAAGCAATACTGAAACAATACTAAAAAAAAACCTGTCATTTTATAATTAGCAGTTTTCATTTTGTTTAAGACGATAATACCAACCGCATTCATTTACAACATCTTTCGTAATCTTTTATGACTTTTCGACCTACCTGAAAGAAAGTCATAAAAGCAAGAAATTGCACATATAATAACAAGTAATATCAATAATTGTTTACACAAATTTTGCCAACACTTAACCAAAAAATACTATAGTTTTACATTTAACTCCAGTGATCAAAATGAAAATAGGATTTCAACTTAGCACACACCAAGTTCTAGATGAAAATCAACCTTTCATCACGACACGACATGATAAGAAGGGTAAGAAGTCGAAAAATCATTGAATTCTCATTTTGGTGTAATAATAATGGAGAAAATAGAAAACACAATAAAGGGAGTAAACAAGCAAACAAACATTTACCATAACAATTTGTTGGTTAAAATTAGGTACGAACATACAAACATTATGGGATATAGGAATGAGTGAAAGAGACTCTTAAAATGAAACTCTCTATTTGTTTACCTGCTTATATCTATGGATATATATCTTCATTTAAATAATTGGTAAATGAAAAGTAAAAAGATTTTCCTCTACTGATTGCTGTGATATTAACCTTTACAGAAGATGTAGTATGGGAATACTTTGTATTTTGACTAAGTGTAAAGACATGAAAGATAACATCAAATCGTTGTTGAAGTTTAGAAAGTATTAGCAATTGCTAATAATGTTATTTTGCTAATATTATACTTTAGTTTTAGTCCGATTTTTGTTTCTTATCTTTCATCTTCCTTCATATTTATGTACACATACAGTGCATTAAATATGCATAAAGCAGACCTCTATTTATTTTCACTAATTGCCTACATGTATCTATTTGTGGTGCTTCTGATAAAATGCACTCATCATACTCACAGCTACCATAATCTTGTCTAATGTTGTCCTCTATTAATATCTACTATGACTATCTGTAGTATTTTTTAACCTTTTTTTAACCACTCCAACGTATGTAAATGGTTGTATTAAATATGTGGCATTTCCTTTTTTTTTCTTTCTTCTAACTTTTCTATGTATTGTGAGCATGCTCTTTCCATCGAGTCTATTTACAAAAGTTCGTCTCAATCACAAATGGAAAGTCTAAAAGTTAAAATGATAACTGGTCACATTAAAGTAATTACACTAAAGTTTCATACATACAAGTACATGTACACATATATAGATTAGGTTATGTGGCTGCCCTCTCTCTGAGAGAACACACTTAGGCCAGAAAGGCCCATTGTGATACCACTAAGCTTCTCTTCCAATGCTGTTGTGCGAGTTAAATTTGGACAGCATTAGAAGGGACCTACTTTTATTAGCCGGTTCCGAGCGGCAGAACTCTTGTGACATCACTTTAACTTAATTTTTGTCACAGAGCTCTTTTAAGAAGCACTTTTGGTAAATTGTTACTGCCGGAAAAATTTCCAATTCTTGCCGCCAGGTGGGTACCGTTCTAAAGAAAAATCTTTTCGATATTAAATTTTGTTATGCTTCAGACGGGGATTGAACCCACGACCTAGAGATCAGAAGGCCAACGCACTAACCACTGAGCTACGGCACCCGTACACATATATAGTATTAGAAAATTTCAAAAGTTTCATTTGCACTGTGGTTTTCTTTTTTTTTTATTTTATTTTTATTTATTTCTTTTTGAATTACTTACTCATTTCTTGTGCTTTGAGCTTTTGCAGATTATTTTGGTTGAATTTCAATTTTTATTTAACCTATTTGTAATTGTGATCGTAGAGTAGCAATTCAAATGCGAATTATTTCCAAACAATTTTCAGGTAAATTACAGTTTAAAGTTTTAAAAAAGTAACAGGAATTTTTTTAATTGGTTAAATCTATTGTAATTAGAAATCAACATTTGTATGTATTATATGTGGTAGCGTCATTTGAGATTATTTTAAGTAGTAAATATAAATTAGACTTATAAATTGGTTGGTGGTATCTCGGGACAACATATTACTGAAAGCTTCAAACACATACACAAATATTTCTGCTAATCATTATTCAATCTATTGGGAGAGTTTTACCAGTCCTTGCAACAGAATTTCGAGGAAATCTAAGAATTTCTCAAGTGTTCAAACCATTGTCGTATTGTGTAAACCCATATCGCGCTATATGACTGCTTTTTATACGTCCTTCGTTATAGTTATCAAATATTCACTTTTCCGATTTACGGACCAAAATGTTTCGTTAAATCCCCCAAAAAGTGTGTTGCTAGACAAATGTAGTATGGCGTTATATGGTTTTTGCAGGCCGTAAAGCGAGGTATGTATGTATCTAAAACGATTCAAATTAAAACGTTAACTAGAGACCACAACACGATATACCCAAACGAATGTTAAAAGTGCCAGGGAACGTTTGAAGGTTAAAACTCGCAGATATTAAGTATCTCATTTATCTGATAATCTGATTTATCTATATGATAATCCGAAAACATTGAAAATGCTTCGCCTGAAAATCATATTTCATTGAAGCTAAATCGTAATGATCCTGTCTTCCTTAATTGCCGTAGTTATAAAGTGATCGGGCTGAAAATTAGTTCAAAGGAGTATTTTCACACACGAATCAATGAGTTTGTAAATGGCCGAAATTGGATGAAAATCACGACTACCCGAACGGTAGAACATCGTTTTTTTCTGAGCATTACCAAAGAGCTATATAAATATCAAAAGAATTACCAATTGCTTATCGAGATGAAAAAAGTTGTTATTTTATATTTTTTTTCGAACTCATAGGCACAAGAGTATTGTGCTAATAAATTTAGCTACAATACCTACAATAGATATGTTTATCCAGGGCATATTCCGAAGAATCCCTAATGGAAACACAGGCAGAAGATAGTCAAAAATTATTAAACGGATATACATATAAGCACTTAGCAAGGTTCATAATATTATTTAACTACTATTTCAGCAAATTTCTTGCTCTATTTGAATTCCATCAAAAGGGTTTATTGGTGTCTAAAAATGTTTATATAAAGCAGATATGTATTAAAAGGTAAACTCCGAAGAAAATATCCTTGAAAAAATAAAATTGCACAATCACGTAAGAAAACGATTCACAGACTTTGAATCCGAATCGAATCGAAATTGTATAGATTCTGCTGATGCTAAAGATACGAGTATATTATGGACAAAAATCAGTACCATAAAAAGTTTATTCGAGTCTGGAAAAGAATTTGCATAAAACTGACACATGATTATGTAAAAAAATTAAACTAAACTTGTGAAATAAGATAACAGGTGATTATTGTTAATAATAATGACAACTGGACCTCATTGCTCAAGACTTTTTTCTTACAAATTTAAGAAAACTTTCTTTGAAATCCGCATTATATGTACTAAAAATAAAAATTGACATTATTGAGCATTAAATGCGAACATATAATTCTTTAAAAAGAGTATCATTCTTCTTCAACACTATGCTAAAAAATACAATATATATTATAAATATATTTATATTTTATTATCATGCACATAGTACATCCATGTATATTTTTGGATGACTTCAAATTAAAACAATATTTTTTTTATTACACGAATACGATGACGATGCTAAGTAGAAACATATTTTACATCATTATTTTCATCTGACACACTTACATACCACACAAATGCATCGACAAATGTATTGTATAGAGCAAAGACACAATGAAAATGTGAATATAGTATAAAGGAATACTAGATACAATATAACTATTGAAACATGAGAAATAATAAAAGAAAAAGTATATTAAATAGAAAAAAGTGGTACAAAAAATACATTATAGCATTGTATGTATAATGTTATAAATTCTATGAATGTACAAGTAGTTGACCATTGGAAAATAAATGTAAAATATATAAAATAATAATATTTCAAAAATAAAATTTTAAATTATTTATGAAGGCAACTGGAGTGAAGATGAAGAAGGTGTTTAAAAAATTAAAAGAAAAATTCTTATACTACAAAATTTGTTTAGTGAAAAGGTTTTTTTTTAATACTAAACATTTATTGAATCTTTCTAAAATACCTAGAAACTAACAATAAGTATTCAAATCTTATAAACTAACTAAAATTATGTGATATTCCCTACGTTCCATCACAATTTGTTGATTCGCGAGGTATAACAATTTCACAGCATATTCAGTGTGTCTTTTCTTTTTAATCAACGATGCTCCGTGCTCAGCAACAATTGCCTAGCAAGGGGATTCGGATGATTGTGTAATTTTTAATATAGCTTCTGCAGGACATTGCAACTTCCTCTGAAATTGTGAATACCCAAGTACTTTGTTGAGGATGATTGTGGAACTGATTGGCCATTAATTTTAAGTGGGGGACATGTATCTAGCCTTAGCGTAAAGGTTACATGTACTCTCTATGATTCATTGACTTTTATACGCCATTTTGCTAGCCAGATTTCGAGAGAATCGACATGAGTCTGCAGGAGTTTAGTAGCTTCTATGGGGTTAGAGCGAGAGTACAATATTGCCGTATCATCAGCAAAGGTCGATATGAATGTATAGTTATTGTTGGGCATATCTGAAGTGTATAAGAGATACAGTAAGGGGCCCAAAACGCTTCCTTGAGGAACGCCAGCGTGAATATCCAATGGATTTGTTGTGTAATCCTTGTGATGTACGAGAAATTGTCTTTTCATGAGGTAGGTACTAAGCAATGAGGAGATATTTGCGGGCAGTAATAGTTTGAGTTTGTAAATAAGGCCATCATGCCATACTTTATCGAAAGCTTGAGTGATATCAAGAAAGACAGCTGAGCAATACTTTTTTTCTTCAAAAGTGTTCCTTATTAGAGTTACAATGCGGTGGACTTGTTCTATTGTGCCGTGCTGTTTTATAAATCCAAACTGATGTTGGGGAATCAGTTGGATGAGATTAATAAATGGAGTTATATTCATGACAAGTAGCTTTTCGAATACTTTAGAGAGTAGAGGCAGGAGGCTGATAGGTCTGTACGATGCAACTTTTGTAGGGTCTTTTCCTGGTTTTGCTATCATAATAATTTTTGAAGTTTTCCAGCATTTGGGATAGTGTTTAATACGAAGGATAGCATTGAAAATGTGCATGAGATGAATTACTGAAGCCGGAGGTAGCTCTTTTATCATTTTACCGGTAATTTTATCTGGACCAGGTGATTTTTTAGGGTTTAAATCTTTATAAATTGCTTTGAATATATCCTTTTTTTAATTTTGAGCGTTATTGAGCAAGGTTGAGAAGTTAATTTTGGTAATGAGGACTGTAAAGAGGGCGGATTGGGTGTAAACACACTTTCTAGGTGGTCTGCAAAAGCCAAACCCTTCTCACAGTTGTTTCTAGCTCAATTACCGTCACTTAAACGGATGGGGGAATCAGTGAGAATTGGCCGATTTTAGTTTTTTGCTGGTTTCCACAAAGAGTAGTCTGACACTATCTGGCTATGTGCTCTTCTAACTCTTTGTTGTTTTTATTTTTTTTAGGCTTGATTTAACTTTCGAGTGCAGTGCTGTGTTTTCAGATTCGGTGATCTGAATTCTTGCCATTGCCTTCTGTCTTACTAGCAATTCAATGTCGACTGGTGTTATAGTTTGATTGCTTGCATACCCTTGTGCAGGTGGCTGGGCTGAGAGCTAATGAGAGCAACTGGTTGAATTTTTCGAGTGCTGAGTCTACATCGTGTCCATTTCTTAATACAGTACTTAGAGCAATATGGGATTTTATATATTTCTTGAATTTCAACCAGTCTATTTTCTTTCTAACGCAATTGCCTTGGGGGCTTGGTGATTTTATAGATATTACCGTGGGTGAGTGGTCAGATGATAGATCATAATTACACTCTGTGGAGATATTTTCCATCTGCAAACCTTTGGCGACTCCAAAGTCTATGAGATCGCGTATCTTCCTCTTGTCCGTCGGCCAATATGTCGGTTGACCATTTGAAATAAAATCGTAGCCATGGTTAGTGATGGTTAGTGGTGGTGGTGGCTATGGTGGCCATGGTTAGTGATGGTTGAAAGTCTCTGCCTTTTGGAGTTATTACGCGGGAGCCCCAGTGAGTGAAATCGCCAGCAACCAAGAATTTGCTACCAAGAATTGAGAAAAATTCTTTATATTGTTGTTCGGTAATACTGTATCTTGGGGGACAGTATATCACAGATATTACTAGCTTAGAGATGTATTCTTCCAGACATATAGATGTTACTTGCAAGTAGACTCTACTGAAATCTTCCAGAACATGATGTTTTATTCTTCTTTTTATCAATATGGCAGTTTCTTCGCGTGCTTTACTATGCGGATGATTTGTGGTGTACAGTTTGTAATATGGTATTTGGTAGCAATTTTTGTCAGTGAAATAGGTCTCAGATATCATTATTATGTCGATCTGGTTGGATTCAAGGAATTGAATTAGCTCCAAACGGTGCTGGCTTAAGCCGTTGGCGTTCCAGTGGCATATCTTGAGACAACTCATGGTCTGGATAGCAATGTTTGGAGTAGCATCGATTGATTTTTCATCATTTCTTGCATCATTGTTTGCATTGAGTTCATGAATTGGTTCATATTCTGAATTAATGTTTGAAGCAAATGTTCAAGGGTACTTGGCTGTTGGGTGGGCAGTGAGTGCTTCTGCTTATTATTTACATTGCTTTGTTGGTGTGGGTTTTGTTTTAACACACTAGCGTATGAATTAGTTTGATTCTTGTTTGGGACTGCAGAGAAGAATTGTGTTGCATCAAGATTCTGTCTCTTACTTGAGTTGGCTATCTGAGTTTGCTCAACTGGTTTTAGAGGTTGTTTGCTAGCGGAGAAATATATCTTAAGGGTTGTATATACTGGGCAACCTCTATAATTTGCGGTGTGATAACCTCCACAATTGCTGCATTTTTTCATGCTAGCATCGCCTTTAAACTTTGGGCATTTGTTTGATTTATGAAGGTCTCCACAAAGTTGCTAACAATTTTTCAAGCACTACTTTTGGAGAAAAATATTCCACTGTTAAGATTGGGGGGAAATTATATACAAATACCAAATTGGAATAATCTCTTCATTTTGATAGAACCATATACCACTCTCTGATTTTAGTTTATCAGATTATTGTATAATGACATCAGCATATAATTCCTTACGGATAAAATTTTCGAATTTCTACACCTCCTATCGGAAAACGTTTTTGTTTCTACACCTCCTTTTGGAGCATGTTATACTAAGAGTATAACATATGAGCCATATCTATATATTTGTTAAGAGTATTGTTAATTGCTGCAAATAAATTAACTCAATTGTCTATTGCCACGTCATTATTATAGTATTTAACTGATTTAGTAATGTATTTATTTACCAACTTTTTTTCTCGCTTGCTCTATTTTTTGTTGTCGAGCAACAGTTGGTCTTGATTTTTTCGCCAATGCCAGTAAATAAAATCGTTGAATCATTCAATTTGTTTCAAAGTATTTACTTTATATAAACATATATAAACTAGTAAATACATCCTAGCTTCATGGGCAGTTTACCAGAGTCATTTATTAGCTCAATTTACTTTTTATTTATCATATCATATGCTGTACATGTTTCACTTTTCTTTTTGAAATTTCAACATGAACACAATATATTCACAAAAACTCTCCTACAAATAGTGAAGTAAAGAGTTAGTAATTAAGTGTTTTGTATTTAATAATTTAAACATTAATTTATTATTATCTACTTTTAGGCAATTATATACATACATATATATATTAGCAGAGTATATGACATTCAATTAGATTATTCGAAATGAAATAATGCGAGATTTACATTGTCAAAAAGAAATATATAAAATTATTATGGGAAACTTGAGTGAGTTCTCTATTTTCAAACAGTTCACCTTACCCAGGTCTTTTAGCTTTTAATAATACTTCAGATAACTTCATTTGGACATATATGTCATTCCGATGAATTGTAAACAGCGTACAATGTATTTCTAGAGTAACATAAGAAACTTTTCGACATTTTTGCAAATATTTCTGAAATTATCGCACACGTGTTCCGACAGTATTGATGTCTCAGACAATACGGTTATGCGTGTTAAGTACGGTTCCGAGCGGCAGAATCCTTGTGACATCACTTTTACTGAGCTTTGTACTTTTTTGTCCGATACGAGGAGCAACGAAAAAATAAAACAACTAAATAAAACAAAGCGATCTTTCTTTATTTACTACGTTCTTAAATACTATTATTTTGTTTATTGCTGCATTTTTGTTATTGAAAATGCAGCTATAAAAATACAAATTGATTGATTAAAATAAACACAATAATTCTTAAGAAATTTGTTTGGTGCATTTTGTTAATTGTTGCATTTTTGTTAGCGGAAATGCACCTGAACAAAGTGTAACAATTGTTTGGAAAAAATACAATTAATAAAGTTATAAATATATTAAAATTCTTTGAAATTAAAATTGTTTTCAGCGGATAAAGTATTGAAAATAATTATTAACATTCTTAAGAAGTAAAACAACATATGTATATGTGTATGACCAAATAATGTTAAGAGAATAGTGGGAGACACTATAACACCCCCACCGTTTGTTTGAGGCTCCGACGAAATTATATTATTTTTATTGGGGTATTTATAGTGGTTTCATTTTTTAATTGTAGGTTTGGAATATATGTTGTTTGTTCTTAAGGAGGTATATAAAAATAACTAAGATACATATTGATATGATAATTGAGATATCTATGCTATAACTAATTATTTTTGAGTTTTTATCTGTATGCAGTACTTGTTGCAGTGTTTTTTCGTACTCTATTTGTTTTAGATATAAAGATTCAATTTTTATGTTATATGATGTTTGCATTTTGCAATTAGCTTCTTCAAAGTTTAGTATATTATTCAAACAATTATCATTAATTTTTACAAGATTTCTTTTTAGATTATCCTTAATATACGTACTATAAATATTGTTTTCTAAATCTATGAGAACACCAGAATGGTTGAGCTTTATGGATTTATTATTTTTGTCAGGGATGGGTACGAATGTCACCATGGATGTGAATCTTGCGAATATTGTGGTATAGAGAGAACTATTATAATGTTACCTCCGTGAACTGCTATGGCTACTTTAATATTGGTATAACTGTCGAAGTCTGTGATTAGGTCAAGTTCGGTTTGGGTTAGAATATCTGTGGGGATGATTCCCAGTTTCCCGGAGAAAATAATCTGTCCGATGTCGTCTACATGATGCCGTAAGAGTGAGATGGCATTGTTAATCTGGTATATGTGTTCTATAAATGTTATCTCGTCGTTTATTTCCTATAATATTCTTGAATTTAGTTAAGTAATCCCCGATAGTGTTTGCTGATAGTTTATGTGATTAGTTATGTTCTAGATTTGGGCGTTCATGACATTGTTTATATAAGTTAGTTTGTTCATTTTGTTTGTTAAGTTTTCGTCGCTTGCATGTAGTAATTTAAGAGCTTTACTTATTTGTTCTTCATCGTCGCTGTCCATTGTACCTGCAATCATTTTAAGGCCTTTACCTACAATGTTTAAGAGAGCACGTTTCTTGCGGAAATGTGGGTTAAGATTTTCTATTTTTATAGCATTTTAATAGCATAAAGTTCTTGTTTACTGTATTTATTAATTTTTTTGATTCGCTACTGGATGTCTTTAGGATGTCAATATTGGTTTTGACTATTTTCATAGTTCGCTCATATTCTGTGGTGTTTATTATGTGCAGTACCTTTATATAGTGTTCTACAATTTTGGTTTCCCCTGTTTTTATTGGTATGTATCCGTTATTGTTCGATCTTTCCGGTTTTCATTTAACTTCTGAATATATTTTTCTTTCTTTGAGTATATAAGATCACGAATTTCTATGTATCTATCCTCATGTACTTTGCCATTTACAAAATCAATCGGCTTGATGCCGGTCGTGCTATGTATGGTGTTATTGTAGAAACCTATTATTCTTATCATTTTATCTTCCATACTTTCGTTTCTGTTTTCTTTATCATGCCTTAGCAAGCGTATGTGTTCATTGATTGTGTTATGTAGTCTTTCAAAGTCGGCGTTAGACGTATGGTTACTGTTTGAGGTATAATGAATATCTATATTCTCTTTTTTTAAGAATTCCTGCATGGGTATAGCTTTAAATCCTAGTTCGTTATCCACAATAATATTATTTAATTTCCCATAAGTATTGATTATCAGCATTAGTTGTGTTTTAAATTCTGTTTAACTTCTACCATTTATTTTTTTTTATTTTATTTTTTTTTTCATTTTCTTCTATTTATTGTATCTTTCTTACGAAACTAACAATAATTATACAAATCTTATATACTAAAAAATACATTTTGTTGATTCTACACCAATGTGTAGAATCATTCAAATAACTTAAAGAAAACAAATATAACATGTGATTTCATGAAGGACATATATAATAGTAATGAGAGATTATGTGAAAGATATATTTAAAACATTTTTCCTTTTTAGTCTTTTAATATATTTAAGCTTAAGGAGCTCTCTCGCTAGAGTATTAGGATGATTACTTAGTCGTTCAGAGTAACGTTGGCAATGTTTCCCTATGTCTATTTTAATAGTGTCAATCTGTAGGTCCTTGTGTATATTTGTGTTACTGATGTACCAAGGAGCTCGGCAAAGACGTCTAAGGATTTTAGATTGAACACGCTGAATTTTCTCATTTATTTGAAATGCTAAAGCGAACTTTGAAAATTTATCAATTGCTGTCATAAAAAGTTTCTTGCCTAAAGTATAAAATACGTCTATATGTAATATTTCGAGAGGTTTAGATGGGGTTTCCGTAATTTTATAAGGGATCTTTGGAGGTTTCCTATCATATCTTTCTAAGTTACAAATTTCACAATTGTTTATAAACTGGGTTATCCTTTGCTTTGTATAAAATTCATCTTTAATAAAAATAGCATTCAGCTGTGTTGGATTAAGTGGTTCTTTGGTATTGTAATGGCTGTTTCCCTGTACATTTCCTTCATAAAAATTATTTTTCTTTTATTCTTAAAAACAGATTTATTTTTTCTTCTTAATGATCCAGAGGTTGTTTTTATTATAACTACTTGATTTTTAACCATATTAATTGGTGAAGTAGTACTTTTTATTGTTACATTATCACATTCTAGTGTATTTATGCTGGTTTCAATCCTTGACAAAGCATCGGCATTGCTATTCTTTGTTCCTTTTTTGTATTTAATTTCGCAATCGTATTCAGATAGTTTTAACCTAATGAGTTTTGAATAGGGTTCCTTTATAGAGAAGACCCATGTCAGTGGCTTGTGATCTGTCTTTATTATAAACTTACGGCCAAAAAGGTAGGGCCTAAAATATTTTGTAGCCCATATGATAGCTTATAATTCTTTCTCTATTGTACTATAGTTTTTTTTGTGTGTATTAAGGGTGCGGCTTGCATAACATATTGGATGATTATCTTGCGAAAGCACTGCCTCCAAAGCATAATTACTTGCGTCCGTTGTCAATGTAAATGTCCGGATATGTTAGTATTGGATCATGTGTTAGTAGAGTCCTGAGGGTATTAAGGGGCACAACTAGTTTGACCGCCTGAAAAAAGGTGATTTTTGTGAATTGTTTAAAAAAAAAGTATTGCATCGAATGTTTTAAAATTAAGTAGATATATTTGTGCATAAATAATGAATACAAAGTAATTTTTTCAAATGACAATATTCGATTTTCAGCAAGTTATCCACCATCTCCTGAGTCTTAAAAAAAAGTTTTCCCACTGCTGCAGTGATTGTAGCCTTCGCAGTGCCTGAAATCAAAAAAACCAAAAATTTTATTAAATTAGATTATACAATGACACTCAATTGTAAAAAAAAAAATTAAATGGAATAAAACGGCGGTTTTTTTAAAAAATTATTAAAATCTTGCTGAAAAATCTGATGGTTTCTGGCCTGGCATAATTATATTTTTCATCCAATCATAAAACTGGAGGGTCATTGTATGGATAAAGAAATACAAAACAAGCTAAAAGAAGACCCAAGTCGATCGGATGATTTGTTATCAAGTTACAGCTGCAGCAAATTTGAAAAATGTAGTTTTGAGAAAAACGCGTTTAAAGATAAAAGTACTGATTTCATTGTTCATTGCAGCTGCTCTGTAAAAGGCTGTAACTCAGAAACTATTTGAGATTTTCACTTGAAATTTTAATATGTTAATTTTTAAGGTATAAATAATCGAAGTATAAAAAAAAATCGAAATTTGTAATATTTCAAACTAGTTGTGGCCCTTAAAGCTTTTTTCGTACCCCGGATCGTTTATGTTTATTTTTGAATCTTTCTTTAAGTATTTAGTCATTGGCTTAGCGATAGATGAGTAGTCTTTTATAAACTTTTTATAATAGCCTGTAAGTCCTAGAAATTGCTTGATCTGTTTTGTCGTTTTGGGTATTGGAAAGTTAACAACACATTTTATCTTTTTAGGATTGGGCTTGACTCCTTCCGTTGTAACTATGTGCCCAAGGAACTATGTTTCCTTTTTTAAAAATTCTGATTTATCCAGTTGAACTTTCAGGTTTGCTTATTGTAGCCTTTCGAATATAGGTTTAAGTGAATTTATGTGTTCCTGTAAGGATGTTGAAAATATGATTATGTCGTTTAGGTATACTAAGCATATTTTGTTGATGTAGTCTTGGAGTATATTATTCATTAGTCTCTGGAATGTTGCAGGAGCTGTTTTCAGTCAGAAAGGCATTCGCAGAAATTCGTAGCAAAGAAAATAGAATGATTAAGAAGTATTATCTTCTAGTCTACACGAAATTTGTCGGGAAAATAAGGCAAGTGAGATGAGTAGCACCAAAACAATATACAAGTTGGTGTTGCGTTCATGCAGTATTCAACATGTTTTGACGAGTTATGAGTGTCATTCGAACCACATCAGACTATGATTTATAATCAGATGGTGTATTTCTGTTATACACTATTCCTCAAATAATAAATAAAGAGAATTTATGTATTATATTGATAATAAATTGTTTGCATATTATATGCATGTTTATTTGTTATTGTTCCATATGATATACAATAGAAAGACATGAGTTCGTGCATTGAAATTTTAAGTTCGTGCGAGCATAAGAAATTTACTTGTTTTATTTGTTTTTTTTTTTTTTTTAATTTGTACTTAACATATTACATGAATTTTTACTTTCCATAGATATACTAAATTACATGTTTCTTTCTTAATTTTTTATTTTTATATAAAATAAATATACGATTAAATAATTTTGCAAATGTATTGAGGTAGCTATTGGTTTCATTATCAAATTCATCGTATACTATTTCAAATGTTTGATAATGATTAAGCCAAGTCACCGCGGCAAGGTTGCTACCATAGACTTGGAAAAATGTAACTATTTCTACACGTTCATGTATTCTATACTATTATTTCTTGACTTATTAGAGCCAATCATCTGAAAATATATCACATAGGATAATATGTTAACTCGTTATATAATATGTATTAATGTGAATAAACAACTTACAAGGTATTTTCGTGTATCCATAATTGAGAAAAAGAGGATGAAGATTATTTTGTGTATGTATTTCATATTTCCGATCAATCGAGAAAATCATTGTCTGACCATTCTTTCCGTTTATTTTTTTTTTTTTGCTATTGTTATAGAAATTATTTGCTGAATTTAGTTTGGGACATTTTGAAGCTAATTTTTATTTTTATAACATAAAGTTTTGAAAATCGAAACTTGTTCATATATGATAATATGATTTTACACAAGAAATCAAGTTTGATTGAGAAATGACTTATGCAATTCAAACATTTTATTTGCATATTATTGCATACAAATCATGCAATAATTACCGATTTCTCCATTCTCTTTTAATGTACATTTCCTGTATTTCTCGCTGCTAAAATGGATGATGGCGCATATGAAATCGAATGCTTTGAATTTCCGTTATTCATCAAGTGAAAATCTGAAGAGTGAAGAATTTATTCTGTGCGACTGAATTGAATATTTAATTGGTGTAAAATTTAAACATTTTATTATAAATATGCCAAGTGAATCGAATAAAGGCAAATTGTGCAAGTGCCTGGTGCACGGGTGTCCAGGCAAGGATAATAGTGTTGTGAAGCTATACAGACTTCCAAAAGACAAGTCTATGCTAAAAAAGTGGTGTGAAAATATTAGGTTACCTCTCGATCGAGTATTTGAGACACGAAGTCGTGTATGTAGCCGTCATTTTGAGGAGCATTATGTGGGAAGAGTGAAATTACAAAAGGGCTCCATTCCCACTCTAAAGTTGGGTGAGTCGGTACATATAATTATAGTAATATGTTAGGTGAGGTTAGATTGAGTCGGCTGTCTGGCGGTTATAACTACTTTCGATTTTTAATGTCCGTTCATCATTCATATCTACATTTATTAATATTTTTTTATGAATATTCTTTATGTTTTACATCTTCCATAAATTTGTCAAAAACCGACAGTGTTGTATGCAATACATATTAAACAAAATTTCAAAGCTAATTATATAGCCATATAGACATAGCTATGAACGATATAAAATAATTTGAAGGATATATCAAATTGAAAACTACAATATTATTAAACAGAAAAACTCGTCATACAAAAATGAAATCAATCCACAATTACTCGTATGCATGTATAGGATAGGAAACGAAAAGAAATTATGCTTATAACATACTATACGAGGAAGTGAACAAATGTCAAATATATGAACATAGTTTGTGTGTATGTACACAATAATTTGAATGTCAACATGTACGCATAAAGCAATGCACGATAGTTTTATTGAATACGAAGTAAAATAATTCGTTCTTGTAATTGGGTATTGGTTTTATACCAATTGAAAATGTTTAAAATAGTAGTTAAACTCAGAATTCGGAAATATACGTTCATGAACATATCATACATGAACGTATATATTTTAAATTTGATCTGTTTTATTCAAAATCATGTATGAGAAAACGTAAAAATATTCATAAATGAAAAGTTGATAAATTTTTGTCATCGCTCATACACGAATATGTATGCCTATTTTTTTTCAAGTTCTTATATATGATCGAATTGAAAATAAAAAAAATATTATCATATATGAACAAATTGAAAAAAAGTGATTATTCATATTTGATTATTTATGAGAATTCTGTTTATTCGTAAATGGACGATTCAAGATTTTGTTTTTGTGTTCATAATTGAACGATATGTAACGAAATCATGAGTTTTATATGTGATAGATTGGTTATTTATGAACGCACCATTTCTGAACGATTCATATATGATAGATTTTTGATCTATGGTTAAAATTTAAATTGCATAAGATTTTCAGAATCCTGGGTTGTATTCATAAAATATGTGACTAATTTCTTTACAAATGAAAGAAAATTTCGGAAAATTTCGTTTAATAAATCAAAAATGTTCTAAAATTTCAACAACAAATTTTGTAAAATAGAAAGTAGCAAGTTGTTGAGTATTTTCAAATTTATTTATCAAACTTTTGAAATATTGAATTTAATATTCTGTATTGTAAATAGGTCATCAGAACGATATACCTCATAGGAACTATGAAAATATGACCACTCGCAAAGATTTCAGACGATGTTGCTTAAGTCATTGTAACAGTGGAACAAGATTTTTTAAATTTCCATCAAATGAAGAATTGTGTGAGAAATGGTTGGAGGCATGCAATATGCATTATCATAACAAAAATGTTCGATTGATGTTGTGTGATAGGCATTTTGCTCACGATTTGATTGGGCGGAGAAGACTATTCTCGGGCGCCATTCCGACGCTTAATTTGACAAGTAGAATTATCCCTATCGAGGAATTACCGGCTCAACCGATAGAGCAACATCCAAGTAATAATAGTAGCACATCTTCGGCTTGGACAATGACAACCCCAAAAATTACGTATCCGGATCTGAAGCTAACTGACGATGACATCACTTTAGAGCAGTTTCATCAATTTAGTGTAGCAGAAGAGATACGGCAAAGATCGACATATACCGAAATAATACCGAAGAAGAAAGAACGCGCATCTAAAGAACGCACGTCAAAGCAAATTAGAGCCGAACAAATGCGTTCATTTCAAAAACGATTGCACACCCAACGGATGACAATAAAATCATTGAACAAAACAAATGCCGAACTCAAAAAGCGTATTATGGATATAACAAAAAAGGCCATAATACCAGATAATGATGCAAGCAAGCATTCGGTGACGTTTGCTAAAATGATATGTACATCTCGGAGCAAGCAGTACACACCGGACGAACAAATGCTTGCTCAAAATGTCAATTATATGTCGACGAGATCATATGGGTTTATGAGAGACGAGTTGGGGTTTCGGTTGCCTCACAAAAGTACGCTTCATCGTTGGCGCCCAATATAGATGGTGATGCCAGGTCACGACCCAAAAGTATTGAAAAATCTAAAACGGATGGTGGATAGAATGCCACAACGTTCACGGGTGTGTTGTTTACTTTTTGATGAACTTTCCATCCGTCAGGATTTACAATATAATAAAGTGAGCGACACAATTGATGGATTTGTTGATTTTGGTGGGGGTAAGCGCGAGAAGATGATTGCCAATAAAGTCTTATGTGTAATGGTGAAAGGCATTTTTGATAGCTGGAAGTACGTAATAAGCTATTATGCTTCATATAACGGTGTGAAGGCCAAGGAACTGAAGGACATTTTATTGGACAATATAAACGTGATTAATGGATTGGGCGTCACTGTGAAGGCAATAGTTTGTGACCAGGGCCCAGCCAATCAAAGGTTATATTCTGACCTGGGCGTAACCATTAAGGATATGTCGATCCAAGTGAATGGAAACAAAATCCATTGTATGTATGACAACAGTCATTTAATAAAGAGCATACGCAATACATTGCTTGGATATGATATATCAACCCCGGATGGCATCGCAAGTTTTCAGGTTATCCGAAAATTATACGAGATTGACTGTGCCAATCCACATTACAAAATATGTCCAAAGCTAACGGACTTACATATAAATCCCTCTACATTTGAACGAATGAGCGTATCGAGAGCGACTCAAGTTTTGAGCAATTCGGTGGCAGCGGGCATTGAAATGGCAGCAACGTTGAATTTACTTGGAAATGATCCGTATGTCAATAAATGTATTGGTCCAACCAAAAAGTTCGTCAAAAAAATGAATGACATGTTTGACGATCTTAATTGCAAACTGCTGCATAATAGAAATGCATATCGTGCACCTATGTTTAGGGATGACAAGCAGAAGAGAGCACGTATTTTAGATTACATCCATTACATGGAGAGTTTAAAGTTACCCAATGCACGGCAGATACCCTGCATAAAGGGGTATATTATAACAATGACGTCCATGTTGCATTTGTGTGACGATTTATTCGCTTAATGGGATGATGTGAATTTCATATTTTTGGGCAAGCTCAATCAAGATGCGCTCGAAAATTTCTTCTATAAAATAAAATCGTCACAGGGCATAAATACGCATCCATCGTTGTACGAAATAAAGCAAATTGTAGCGCGCCTAATGTCAATGAATATTCTACGATTTGACTTCGTCAATAAAGGTGGTTATTGTGAAGATGACGATGACGTAATGCTTGATTGGGATTACAACCCCGAAACGCCAATTTCTCATACGAACAGTGAGCCAATGCAAAGCATTTTGAACGTCGGCATTGAAGAGTTTGTATCAGATAAGCCAACCACCATTACTAGCTTGACATATGAAGGTCATGTTGCTGAAGTACCTGTCCAACGTTATATTGTCGGCTATGCGCTACACGAGAAGCTAATGCGCAAAATTGGCTGCAGAGATTGTGCCGAGTCAATGTGTAAGGCGCAAGCTAATTTCAAGAGCGCATCCGAACAGTTAATAATTGCTAAAAATTTTAAAGAGTGCAACGATTTGCGTCTTGTTAATCCCACCGATGATGTCTTTGATGTATGCCAAAAGCAATTAGTCTGGTATCAGCAATACTTCAATGAATACGCCCACATCGAAGGCATTGGAGCAATTTTAATAAATGCGATTCAGCAAAGAACTATGGGTATACACAAAGAATGGTTCGATTTGACTAGTCCATGTGGCAACCATCGGATGCAAATGCTACGATTTTTAATAACGGTGCTGTTATATAAGAATTCCAAGTGGTTGGCTCAGGAAATGATAGCACAAAAATGCAAATTTTTAAATGAGAGTAGAAAACGGCGAACAGATGAGAAATTGAGAAAATTAAAGCGATAATGTATGTAAGTTGACCAGCAATTGCATAATTTTTGGAAAGGTACAAATATATTATCTTCCTCTTTTTTGTTTATAGATAACTACATTATATTTTCCGGCGATTCGGATACTACTTCTTTTTCTCCTTCTCCATCTTCTTGGAATATTGTATATGCATATATACACGCAATTCTAAATCGAGCCAAACTATCCGTAAGTGAGCTTTATTGAATTTAATTCATGTAGATACAAAGTACATGAATTTTTAATTTGTGTTTGCTAGATCATATAATAATGCAACGTCGACGAGATATATATGAAATTATGTATCAACATATCTTATGCAATTGTCACATTTTTAAAATATGTGAATGCAGTATCAAACAGTAAGTAATAAATATATGCAATTCATTCAGCATGTATGCGATAAACTACCTACGAGTTTAATAAATTTAATTTTTACCTTACTTTTGTATATTTCAGAAGCAATCTTAACTTAACTACACGGTACTCAACAAAACTTACTCCTATATTTAGATCATCGTAGTAACATCTAGTAAGTACAGGTGTACATTTTACATAAATTAAATTACGACAATTTCAATAAGCATTAATTTCATTACCATTTGCAGCTTCTTATAGTATCATACTATAAGATGTATAGATGTTACCGATACCATAAATATTTGTGGAAGTGGTTGGAATATTTTTTCTTCATCCTCTTTTTCTCAATTATGGATACACGAAAATACCTTGTAAGTTGTTTATTCACATTAATACATATTATATAACGAGTAAACATATTATCCTATGTGATATATTTTCAGATGATTGGCTTTAATAAGTCAAGAAATAATGGTATAGAATACATGAATAATACACAAGTTTTTGTTGGAGTACAATTCCACGTGTAGAAATAGTTACATTTTTCCAAGTCTATGGTAGCAACCTTGCCGCGGTGACTTGGCTTAATCATTATCAAACATTTGAAATAGTATACGATGAATTTGATAATGAAACCAATAGCTACCTCAATACATTTGCAAAATTATTTAATCGTATATTTATTTTATATAAAAATAAAAAATTAAGAAAGAAACATGTAATTTAGTATATCTATGGAAAGTAAAAATTCATGTAATATGTTAAGTACAAATTAAAAAAAAAAAAAAACAAATAAAACAAGTAAATTTTTTATTCTCGCACGAACTTAAAATTTCAATGCACGAACTCATGTCTTTCTATTGTATATCATATGGAACAATAACAAATAAACATGCATATAATATGCAAACAATTTATTATCAATATAATACATAAATTCTCTTTATTTATTATTTGAGGAATAGTGTATAACAGAAATACACCATCTGATTATAAATCATAGTCTGATGTGGTTCGAATGACACTCATAACTCGTCAAAACATGTTGAATACTGCATGAACGCAACACCAACTTGTATATTGTTTTGGTGCTACTCATCTCACTTGCCTTATTTTCCCGACAAATTTCGTGTAGACTAGAAGATAATACTTCTTAATCATTCTATTTTCTTTGCCTGTTGTACGGAGTTGTCTGGTCAAAGAATATAGAAGAAATTTTCGAGCGCATCTTGATTGAGCTTGCCCAAAAATATGAAATTCACATCATCCCAAGAAGCGAATAAATCGTCACACAAATGCAACATGGACGTCATTGTTATAATATACCCCTTTATGCAGGGTATCTGCCGTGCATTGGGTAACTTTAAACTCTCCATGTAATGGATGTAATCTAAAATACGTGCTCTCTTCTGCTTGTCATCCCTAAACATAGGTGCACGATATGCATTTCTATTATGCAGCAGTTTGCAATTAAGATCGTCAAACATGTCATTCATTTTTTTGACGAACTTTTTGGTTGGACCAATACATTTATTGACATACGGATCATTTCCAAGTAAATTCAACGTTGCTGCCATTTCAATGCCCGCTGCCACCGAAATTGCTCAAAACTTGAGTCGCTCTCGATACGCTCATTCGTTCAAATGTAGAGGGATTTATATGTAAGTCCGTTAGCTTTGGACATATTTTGTAATGTGGATTGGCACAGTCAATCTCGTATAATTTTCGGATAACCTGAAAACTTGCGATGCCATCCGGGGTTGATATATCATATCCAAGCAATGTATTGCGTATGCTCTTTATTAAATGACTGTTGTCATACATACAATGGATTTTGTTTCCATTCACTTGGATCGACGTATCCTTAATGGTTACGCCCAGGTCAGAATATAACCTTTGATTGGCTGGGCCCTGGTCACAAACTATTGCCTTCACAGTGACGCCCAATCCATTAATCACGTTTATATTGTCCAATAAAATGTCCTTCAGTTCCTTGGCCTTCACACCGTTATATGAAGCATAATAGCTTATTACGTACTTCCAGCTATCAAAAATGCCTTTCACCATTACACATAAGACTTTATTGGCAATCATCTTCTCGCGCTTACCCCCACCAAAATCAACAAATCCATCAATTGTGTCGCTCACTTTATTATATTGTAAATCCTGACGGATGGAAAGTTCATCAAAAAGTAAACAACACACCCGTGAACGTTGTGGCATTCTATCCACCATCCGTTTTAGATTTTTCAATACTTTTGGGTCGTGACCTGGCATCACCATCTTTATTGGGCGCCAACGATGAAGCGTACTTTTGTGAGGCAACCGAAACCCCAACTCGTCTCTCATAAACCCATATGATCTCGTCGACATATAATTGACATTTTGAGCAAGCATTTGTTCGTCCGGTGTGTACTGCTTGCTCCGAGATGTACATATCATTTTAGCAAACGTCACCGAATGCTTGCTTGCATCATTATCTGGTATTATGGCCTTTTTTGTTATATCCATAATACGCTTTTTGAGTTCGGCATTTGTTTTGTTCAATGATTTTATTGTCATCCGTTGGGTGTGCAATCGTTTTTGAAATGAACGCATTTGTTCGGCTCTAATTTGCTTTGACGTGCGTTCTTTAGATGCGCGTTCTTTCTTCTTCGGTATTATTTCGGTATATGTCGATCTTTGCCGTATCTCTTCTGCTACACTAAATTGATGAAACTGCTCTAAAGTGATGTCATCGTCAGTTAGCTTCAGATCCGGATACGTAATTTTTGGGGTTGTCATTGTCCAAGCCGAAGATGTGCTACTATTATTACTTGGATGTTGCTCTATCGGTTGAGCCGGTAATTCCTCGATAGGGATAATTCTACTTGTCAAATTAAGCGTCGGAATGGCGCCCGAGAATAGTCTTCTCCACCCAATCAAATCGTGAGCAAAATGCCTATCACACAACATCAATCGAACATTTTTGTTATGATAATGCATATTGCATGCCTCCAACCATTTCTCACACAATTCTTCATTTGATGGAAATTTAAAAAATCTTGTTCCACTGTTACAATGACTTAAGCAACATCGTCTGAAATCTTTGCGAGTGGTCATATTTTCATAGTTCCTATGAGGTATATCGTTCTGATGACCTATTTACAATACAGAATATTAAATTCAATATTTCAAAAGTTTGATAAATAAATTTGAAAATACTCAAAAACTTGCTACTTTCTATTTTACAAAATTTGTTGTTGAAATTTTAGAACATTTTTGATTTATTAAACGAAATTTGCCGAAATTTTCTTTCATTTGTAAAGAAATTAGTCACATATTTTATGAATACAACCCAGGATTCTGAAAATCTTATGCAATTTAAATTTTAACCATAGATCAAAAATCTATCATATATGAATCGTTCAGAAATGGTGCGTTCATAAATGACCAATCTATCACATATAAAACTCATGATTTCGTTACATATCGTTCAATTATGAACACAAAAACAAAATCTTGAATCGTCCATTTACGAATAAACAGAATTCTCATAAATAATCAAATATGAATAATCACTTTTTTTCAATTTGTTCATATATGATAATATTTTTTTTATTTTCAATTCGATCATATATAAGAACTTGAAAAAAATAGGCATACATATTCGTGTATGAGCGATGACAAAAATTTATCAACTTTTCATTTATGTATATTTTTACGTTTTCTCATACATGATTTTGAATAAAACAGATCAAATTTAAAATATATACGTTCATGTATGATATGTTCATGAACGTATATTTCCGAATTCTGAGTTTAACTACTATTTTAAACATTTTCAATTGGTATAAAACCAATACCCAATTACAAGAACGAATTATTTTACTTCGTATTCAATAAAACTATCGTGCATTGCTTTATGCGTACATGTTGACATTCAAATTATTGTGTACATACACACAAACTATGTTCATATATTTGACATTTGTTCACTTCCTCGTATAGTATGTTATAAGCATAATTTCTTTTCGTTTCCTATCCTATACATGCATACGAGTAATTGTGGATTGATTTCATTTTTGTATGACGAGTTTTTCTGTTTAATAATATTGTAGTTTTCAATTTGATATATCCTTCAAATTATTTTATATCGTTCATAGCTATGTCTATATGGCTATATAATTAGCTTTGAAATTTTGTTTAATATGTATTGCATACAACACTGTCGGTTTTTGACAAATTTATGGAAGATGTAAAACATAAAGAATATTCATAAAAAAATATTATTAATAAATGTAGATATGAATGATGAACGGACATTAAAAATCGAAAGTAGTTATAACCGCCAGACAGCCGACTCAATCTAACCTCACCTAACATATTACTATAATTATATGTACCGACTCACCCAACTTTAGAGTGGGAATGGAGCCCTTTTGTAATTTCACTCTTCCCACATAATGCTCCTCAAAATGACGGCTACATACACGACTTCGTGTCTCAAATACTCGATCGAGAGGTAACCTAATATTTTCACACCACTTTTTTAGCATAGACTTGTCTTTTGGAAGTCTGTATAGCTTCACAACACTATTATCCTTGCCTGGACACCCGTGCACCAGGCACTTGCACAATTTGCCTTTATTCGATTCACTTGGCATATTTATAATAAAATGTTTAAATTTTACACCAATTAAATATTCAATTCAGTCGCACAGAATAAATTCTTCACTCTTCAGATTTTCACTTGATGAATAACGGAAATTCAAAGCATTCGATTTCATATGCGCCATCATCCATTTTAGCAGCGAGAAATACAGGAAATGTACATTAAAAGAGAATGGAGAAATCGGTAATTATTGCATGATTTGTATGCAATAATATGCAAATAAAATGTTTGAATTGCATAAGTCATTTCTCAATCAAACTTGATTTCTTGTGTAAAATCATATTATCATATATGAACAAGTTTCGATTTTCAAAACTTTATGTTATAAAAATAAAAATTAGCTTCAAAATGTCCCAAACTAAATTCAGCAAATAATTTCTATAACAATAGCAAAAAAAAAAAAATAAACGGAAAGAATGGTCAGACAATGATTTTCTCGATTGATCGGAAATATGAAATACATACACAAAATAATCTTCATCCTCTTTTTCTCAATTATGGTTACACGAAAATACCTTGTAAGTTGTTTATTCACATTAATACATATTATATAACGAGTTAACATATTATCCTATGTGATATATTTTCAGATGATTGGCTCTAATAAGTCAAGAAATAATAGTATAGAATACATGAACGTGTAGAAATAGTTACATTTTTCCAAGTCTATGGTAGCAACCTTGCCGCGGTGACTTGGCTTAATCATTATCAAACATTTGAAATAGTATACGATGAATTTGATAATGAAACCAATAGCTACCTCAATACATTTGCAAAATTATTTAATCGTATATTTATTTTATATAAAAATAAAAAATTAAGAAAGAAACATGTAATTTAGTATATCTATGGAAAGTAAAAATTCATGTAATATGTTAAGTACAAATTAAAAAAAAAAAAAAACAAATAAAACAAGTAAATTTCTTATGCTCGCACGAACTTAAAATTTCAATGCACGAACTCATGTCTTTCTATTGTATATCATATGGAACAATAACAAATAAACATGCATATAATATGCAAACAATTTATTATCAATATAATACATAAATTCTCTTTATTTATTATTTGAGGAATAGTGTATAACAGAAATACACCATCTGATTATAAATCATAGTCTGATGTGGTTCGAATGACACTCATAACTCGTCAAAACATGTTGAATACTGCATGAACGCAACACCAACTTGTATATTGTTTGGTGCTACTCATCTCACTTGCCTTATTTTCCCGACAAATTTCGTGTAGACTAGAAGATAATACTTCTTAATCATTCTATTTTCTTTGGTCTGGTGCTATTATCCTTTTTTATTTAAGTTTTCATTTTCGAAGTGCATTGGTAGTTTCCTGCTACCGATGGTTATTTCATTTTTCCTATAATCGATACAGGCATTTAGTGGTCTCAACATGTTACCTATTAGACCATCGTAAAAATTATGAAATTTTATTATGTAAAATTCTAGTGTTTTATTTGTTCTAATGTCGCTAAATTCTTCAAAAATAGGTACTATGGCTTTTTCATTAACGTGAATTTGATGTTGAAGGGTTTTAATTAAAAGTGGGTTTGTTGAATGAATTCTTTTTGGGTCAAATATCCCCGGATTTAAAATTGAGTTTGTTACGCCTGTGTCTATTATAAGTTTTATAAAACCTATCTTTGTTTTTATTATTATAAATGGTAATTTATTCTTGAGGCTGATTCCTGAAAATTTTCAACTACTTCCACTTTTTCTATGTCCATTGGTTCAGGTTGGTTTCTAAAATTTGATCTGTGGAATGGAGAAATTTGAGGATTGGAGTTTTGTGGGTTGTTGTTGTTGGGCGGGGTTGTTGGAATGGTTGTTGGTAGTCTCTTCCGCTAATTTGGAACATTGTTTGGAAATCCCTTCTGTGGTTTTGGAATGGTTGTTGGTAATCTCTTCCGTTATTTTGGAACATTGGTTGGAAATTGTTTCTGTGGTTTTGGAATGGTTGTTGGTAATCTCTTCCGTTATTTTGGAACATTGGTTGGAAATTCTTTCTGTGATTTTGGAATAGTTGTTGGATGTTCCTGTATTGTGCCCTATTCCTATTTCGACTACTATCTTTTTTATTGTATTGTGTGCTATTTCCATATTGATTGCTATTCCTATTATTTGAATGAGTTTTAAATTCTGGCCCGTTCCCATTATTGTTTCCAGTATATGCGTATCCGGCTTGAAATAGTATATCCATAGCTGGTTCTAAATTTTCTGGATTCCTACAGAATAAGATGGATTTCATTGGCTGAGGAATTTTACTTTTGAAGATGTTGAGGGGGGTGTGTTTGTTATTTATCGCACTCTGTCTAGTTGCTTCAGTTTCCGCCAGAATGACTATTAGTTTTTTATTCAACTGTGCAACTTGTTTTTCACGTAGTTATAAAAATCTAAGGTGTTTGTTCTAAAAGTCACGCTTCGTAGTTCGTCAAAAAGTTCTTCGCAGGAACGTCTGTCCCCAAAATTATTCTGTAATGTATTTTTAATATCTGTCCAAGAAATCACGTGGCAGTTTATTTCGATTGCCTGCCTTGCCTTTCCTTTGAGTTTCAATTTTATTACGTCAGAAAAAAGTAATTGAGATAGTTCGTCATGGGTATATTCTGTCAATAAGTGCAGTGAATGTCTGTAAATCTTTTGAGTCGCCACAGAACTCAGGTAAGGTGTTTAGGTATTTTAAAGAGTTTATAGTTAATCTGTTCATTGGGCCTTCAGCCTGTTCTTGTTCTGCCATTTTTAGTTTTTGGTTAAAAAAAAAAATGTTCTTTTTTTCTATACCCTAATGCGTTCTTCTCTTTTAGTTTTATATTTTAAATAATTTTTTCTTGCTTTAATTTTTATCAAGGTTATTTTACGTAGAAATTCTTTTGATTTCTTGTTCTCTGGACGTATACAGTAATTTTCTTTGAATTTCTGTCTTTATGCTTATCTTTTCAGTTACATATATTTAATAATATTAATAATATTAATATTAAATCAAATTCTTACTTTCTGATACTGTTTTCTGCTGGTGTTGAAAATTATATTGTTGTCTGCTTGGCTCTGCGTTTCCACCGTTGGGGTTAGAGTTGATTAGGACGTATTTCCAAGGATGTATATTTGTTTTTGTAGTTTAAAATTTCTTCACTATTGAATTGAACTCTGCTGGTTTTCGCAAATTAACTGATGAATTGTTCTCTGATACCGTTGTTTGCTGGTGTTGAAAATTATATTGTTGTCTGCTTGGCTCTGCGTTTCCACCATTTGGTTGATTAGGACGTATTTCCAAGAATGTATATTTGTTTAAAGTTTGATTGAGTTTATAAGGATATATCTTTATATCCTGGCTTTTGTATGAATATATCTTTGTATTCACTTCTGTGTTTTTAGTATTGATAAGGATAAATCTTTTTATGCTTTTCTGAACTTTTTTTTTCGTTGTGTTTGTTTTTTTTCTAAGGACATATCTTTATATCCTTTTTTTCCAAGGATATATCTTTACATCCTTTTTCCCTTCACTGATATTGAGATATAAAGTATCCTCTTTTTATTTTGTAATATAAATTTCGCGAAGATACCCGGTAATCCTACCAACTGCGCAACTTTTTTGTCCGATACGAGGAGCAACGAAAAAATAAAACAACTGGTTTGAAGTTCAGTCAACAAAAAGCGATCTTTACTACATTGTTAAATACCATTATTTTGTTTATTGCTGCATTTTTGGTATTGGAAATGCAGCTATAAAAATACAAATTGATTGATTAAAATAAACACAATAATTCTTAAGAAATTTGTTTGGTGCATTTTGTTAATTGTTGCATTTTTTGTTAGCGGAAATGCACCTGAACAAAGTGTAACAATTCTTTGGAAAAAATACAATTAATAAAGTTATAAATATATTAAAATTCTTTGGAATTAAAATTCTTTGCAGCGGATAAAGTATTGAAAATAATTATTAACATTCTTAAGAAGTAAAACAACATATGTATATGTGTATGACCAAATAATGTTAAGGGAATAGTGGATGACACTATAACACTTTGTCACATAGCTCTGTTAGAATCGTTTCCATGGGAAATTCTTACTGCCGGAAGAATTGCAAATATATTGCTGACAGGTGGGCAACGTTCGAAAGAAAAAATATTTTCGATATTAAAGTTGCTTCAGCCGAGGTTTGAATTCAAGATCTACGGATCAGAAGGCCAACGCTCTAACATGTAATCGCAAATATTTGCAAAATTCAAAAATACAAACTTTGAATTCACTTTAATTCTCCCGAAGTGAAAACTTATATTCCCTACTTAATTAAAAGGGTTTCTAGAAGAGTTTTTTCCGGCTTTGAATACCCACACATTTCTTATAGTATTATAAATTTTACTGATATCATTATTACTTATAGTAATAATTCAGAGAAATATAAATATTTTCTAAAAACTTTTAATTACACAATACATACACACACGTACATCATTAGAAAATAAACTTGAAAGTACTTACTTTTAATTTAAAAATAAAAAAATATAAAAACAAAAACAAAACTTATAAATCTGCATGCTTATACCCACACACATATGCCATATAAAGATGAAGATCTGATAAATAAATTACGTATTTGCTCACTCACGCTACAGAGAACGTTTTGAAGTGTTGCTTCCATGGTGTACTTGTTGGATTGAATTTAGTAACTTGGATGATGTTACAACTATAGTGTTCTTAGCTACTGGACTGACTGGAGATTAAAGAACGCATACACACACACACTCTAGAAGTGTACCTTTAGTTCACCCCACCATATTTCTTATAGATATTCGTACATATGGTGCTATATTGAATTTAGTACCCATGCCATATTCGTAAGCTTTGTTACTTCGTCTTCTATGATTATTTCACCTTCTTTTTCTTCATACCTCACACAACACGGGTGCATACGATACACAATTGCATTAGAAAGTTTTTAAGTGTCCCTTTGTGTTGAGTTTTTTGAATTGATGACTGCTGGGTATGTGGGTACGTAGAGAGATTAGTAGGTAGGGGACCTGCATAGAAAGGCGTGTGTGGGTGTATTTTGTATTGTTAGAATTTGGATATATAAAAATAATTACATATTTGAAGTTTTTAAATACAATACGTGCCTCAGTTATTACCAGTCATGTATATATGAACTTATAGAAATATAGGGTATTTCAAAGTAGGTAGAAGAAAGGTAGCTTATCTTCTAGTTTTGTGGTGGACGTTACATTTGAAAAGTATTAGGAGAAGTTGAACCGATTCAGATATCTCTTAGGGCTTTTGTTAGACCTAACCGAATTTAGTTTACTCATGACAATGCATATCTTAGTTATCCTCTATTTTAGTAGAATATATTTGTTTAAAAAATAGCATGTAAGTAGATTTTATGTACCTTCACATACATAAGCTGTAAAATATATATGTACGTAGGTAATAAAAAATAATTTCATGAACCACAAAATATTGAACGGAAAATACTACACTGCAATGTTACTGATAATCATAATATTATATAGTGATGATGATAATAATAATGATAATGCTGGTGGTGATGACGATGTCCAGGCATAGTAATAAAATTGTCTGCAAAAATGATGGTTTTTTCACCACACAACCTTTTTTATCACTACCAATTATCTTTGAAACATACAATATGTACAGACGTAAGTATTTGCAAGAAATTTAATTAAAGTCGTATGTATGAGAGCATAATGTGGCAAATTAGATATAGTGTTGTATTCTACATGTCTATATTTGTATAAACATACTATATTGATTGTATTTACTATTTGACTATTTTCCGGTAATTAATTGATAATTCATAACGTTGAAGGTAAGCTAGAAGAAACAGACAAAATGAGAGAGAGAGAGAAGACAAAGTCCGGTTAAATCCTATGTAGAGGGAAAAACGTAACCAAATTTTGTGAAATTTGTTAAATAGCTAGATTATGTCGATAATTTTGCTGGAAATTTTGATAGATTGGATATAAAATGTAATTCCTTTTTCATCACAGCATTCCATAAATTTATTATTGCAAATAATTTGCCACAGCGTTAAACACTTATATTGCGTTTTTGAATTATGAGGTTATAAATCGAAGAACGGCCTTACTATTTTCATATTTTACTTACTCCAATAACACAACTCTACAGATAGAACTTTTCTGTTTCGTGCAGGGATGAAATTAACTTTTCTAGAATAATATGGCCACGCGAAATACAAAAATTGCCTTCCAAAGTTTACGCTTGGAATTGTTTTTAGTATATTTTATAATAAATTTATATACATAGATATGGATTATTCATTTACCATACCTTCGAAAACCTTTCAAAACAAATACTATCTATTTTTTATCGACTTAAAAGTATATGTAAAAGTCGTTGGACCGCTTGATTTATTTTAGCATATAAGTAGTAATATTCAGCAACAATAGCGATATCACCCTGTGCTATACTCATCATCAGAGCCGCATTTAAAATTTGGGGGACCTGGGGGCTACATTGATGGAGGCCCCTAAAATGTATCTGGGTAATATCGAATATTTTCGAATAAAACCACATGCTGACTAATATATAAAAACATTATTCTTGTAATTTAAAGAAAGCTAAGCGCGATTTCTGATTTGCGTAAATTTTGACAACATCATCAAAATTATTCTCGCGAAATGCGTGAAGCATGAGATTCGAAAAGCGATCTGAAGACATTGTTGTACGCAATCTCTTTTTAATTATCCTTAGTTTCGAAAAAGATGTTTCCCCACTGCAATTCATTACCATCATCGATCGTACTGTTTTGCGAAATTGACGAAATCTTTCACATTTAATTCGATAGGTATATAGTAGGTAGTATAGTGAGTCCTATTAATAGAAGTGAATAGTTATTTGGTTGGTATTAAATTAATAAAATATTAATAAAATATATATTACAAACGCCTTCATTACACATTTTGCAATGGATGACCTCACATGTATTTTGCAATAGATGTCGCTACACCTGCTTTACTAGTTTTCTAAATTTTAGTTACGGACACGACATTCCTATGTATTAAATACTCAAACAAATAAAGATA
This sequence comes from Megamerina dolium, assembly GCA_963854835.1. Classification (NCBI taxonomy): domain Eukaryota; kingdom Metazoa; phylum Arthropoda; class Insecta; order Diptera; family Megamerinidae; genus Megamerina; species Megamerina dolium. The sequence continues at coordinate 26,479,479 of OY978529.1, read as the reverse complement.
AATGGGAGGATCTGAGGCAAATATTGATTGAGTTATGGAACTAAATGAGTACTGTATTTACGAAAAAATTTGTGTTTGGTCGCTGTCCATAAATCGTTCATAGAACAGTAAAATAGATGACCGATCAAAATTAATTTTTTGATCCTCTCAACATTTTATCTAGTACATATATCAACATCTTAGAGAAGTCCCTACAAAATTCATGATTAAAAAAAAAAAAATAAAGTGGTATGCCAATAAAATAATGTAACAATTACTTATCTAATTAATTAATTAATTAATCATTAAAGATATTAGCCACACGCTTACTATACAAACCCTCATCAATTATTTACAAGTACTGCTCATGTACACAAATGAACGTAGGTACGCTGTGCATGTGAATAGTATGCATAATTTGTATTTTTTTTGGAAGTGGCTCACTAACTGTGGTAAGTGTAGTACTTATTATAGTCTAGTATTTATTTCAATTAAGAAATTTAAAAAAATATATTTTTTACATTGGTATATACTACCATGCTTAGTCATTGGCATACCTTTTTACCCCAAATATTGTATATGGTATGTATGTATTTATGCACTTAAATATGTATATTGATTGATATTTTGATATTGTTGTTTTTTTTGTCGCTATTTGTATTGATTTTTATTGAAAAGATAGATTTATTTATGATAGAAATTTGTTTGTTCTTGATTGTTCAAAGAAATCGTTTAAAATAGGTGCAAATATAGTCGAGTCTGGATAGAGTGAACTAATTTTTGCAAGGGCTATTCAAGTTCGCTAGTGGGTGCCGTAGCTCAGTGGTTAGTGTGTTCGCCTTCTGATCTGTATTTCGTGGTTCAATACCCGGCTGATGCATAACAAATTTAATATCGAAAAGATTTTTCTTTCGAACGGTACCCACCTGTCGGCAAGCAATTGGCAACTCTTCCGACAGTAACAACTTGCCATGAAAAAGCTTCTAAAAAGAACTCTGTGACAAAGCTCAGAAAAAGTGATGTCACAAGTGTTCTGCCGTTCGGAACCGGCTAAAATAAATAGGTCCATTCTAATACTGTCCAAAATTTAAGATGCACAACAGTAATGGAAGAGAAGCTCGGCCAAAGAGCCCTTTGGGGCTTTAAGTGCCACATATTTATTTTTTTTTTATTCAAGTTCGCAATGTTCACTCTTTAGAGTGTTCAATTTGAACACTCTAAATTTTTGTTCACTCTATCCAAGTGTTCACTCTTTGGAATGTTTACTCTATCCGGACTCAACTGTATATCTTTTTTGAAATAGGAAACATTATGAAGATTATCAAACTTACATACCCTCTGACTTATAACGTTTCAAACGACACCCAATTTATGAAAATCAGATCAAAAATTGTTGACTTGTAACCTTGTTAGAGGCTTTCTTGATTTTTACCACCTCCATAACTTCTGTCAAAAAATTTTTAAGTCCATTTCTGTCAGTTTGAGCATAAATTTATTGCCTATGCAAAACTTAAGCGAAACAGAAGACCATTTTGCAGGAAGCCACCACTTTTTGTTACATTTAATATGGAATGGCTGTATTGATGTAGGATTGTTGTAGCTTTTGTTGTTTGTTGATATTATGAAGTGTGACGTGAAATACACTTGGAATTGTCGATTGTATTACTAGCTGAATTAAATTGCATCGTCGCCGTCGTCATCTTCATCGTAATCATCATCATCATCATGGATGTATTGTAGTACTAGTTGTTGTTATTCGTATTTTCATTGCTTGAATAACATAGATGAACTGTTGTTTTTGCAGCTGAATTATTTATTTATATGGCAATTGTAATTTACCGATTATTGCCAGTAGTATTAGTAGAAGTAGGGATAGTATAGAAAATACGTGACATAAGATTACACGGAGAAAAAAAAATCGTATGAAAATTCAATAACGTGGTAGCATCATTATTATTATTATCACTATAATTATCATCACATAATCACAGAATCCTCCATAAGAGGGTGACGGGTGTGACAATCCCGCGGCTACCCTAGTTAAAAACCCAAATCTAAGGTGGAACAGCATATGCCGATAGATGCATGGCCGTGAGGGTGCACGGTAATTAATATTCAAACTCAGAATACCTCCCGACCTTCTGTTTTAAGCTAGGCTTCCCTTGCCAATCTGGCTCTGCCAAGGGCGACTTCTACTTCCAGAATACTCGTGCGCGTCACCTACATGCCAAAGGGCTCAAAGGAGCGCTCATTCTTTTTTACTCTCTCCTCATGGGAGTTCTCCTCAAAACTAGTCTCAGAATGCTTACTTCCTTTCTGCCCAGAACCTTTCTGCGGTATAAGCTGGGCATCGGCCAAAGCTATGATAGAAAAACATTATCACGACAAATACCTACTACAATAGACAAGTTCGACAGGTCTCCGCCAAGTGAAAATCCTCATCAGCGTCGATACAGCTTTTGACAGAATTAGTCTTAGCAGAACAAATTTAATCCTAATAAACGTCTATCTCTCAGGATATAACTGATTAAAATACCACCTACACAAAATGGGACTATCCTCTGACACGGAGTGTAGACTCTGTCTGGAGGAGGATGAAACATCGATCCATATCTTTTGCGAATGCCCGGCCTTGGCCAGGCTTTGCCTCAAACCATTTCAGCTGAGTTTCCCAACACCAGCTTCAATCATCAAAAGTTCGACAAGATCAATTCTATCTTTGATTAAAAAGGTAGAGGAAATTCTAGTGTCATAGACGGGCTTGGGTACAAAAAATATCGTTTGGTCGCAGTGCCCGTAACACTTGTGGTTGGCCCTCAGTGGTATCAGCAGTAGGGCTCATATCCTCTAACAGACCTCGGTTTGGTTTCGCGTTGTCCACTTGATGAACAAGGATTATGTTCTTGCTCCAGCGTCACGCTCTCTTTTGATTGACTGATCATCACCAAATGTAGTAGAGCGCTTAAATTGGCACGAGTATTAACATCAAAAACTAATAAACTAACCAACCCAACAACCAAATAACCATCCAACCAACCGAGTAAATAATTTCGTAACGCATCTCATCTGCTGTCAATTTAAAAAAGACGAAATTATATGCAACAAGTGGCTACAAGTTTTTACTTTTATCTATTTACATATATGTAGGTATATTCGGGTGGTCCTGAAAATCAAAACAGCGATTTTTTCAGTGTCACCCCCATTACCAATCGGTAATACCACGGTCAAAGATATCACATATAAATTTTTGGTCCCAGGTGGAAATTGTTAAAGGGTGTCGCACAGGGGTCAAAGTCCAGACTCCTCTATGGAGACTTAAACAATTGAAAATAATTTTATTTTCATCTAATACCCAAAATCGATACTACTATAGTCGAACATATCACATATAAATGTTGGTGCCATTTGGAGATGTTTAAGAGGTGTCGCACACGGATAAAAGATCAGATTACTTAACCGTCTTCAATTGGGACCATTTATATGTAATATCTTCGACTATAGTAGTATAGATTTTGGGTATTAGATTAAACAAAAATTTATTTTTGAGTCTTAATAGGATAATCTGAACTTTGACCATTTTGCGATACGCCTTAACCGCCTCCAATTGAGACCAAAATTTATGTGTGATATCTTACTTACTTACTTACTTATGTGGCCATAACAACCGAATATCGATTTAGGCCGAAAATAACATGCTTCGCCAGCCATCTCTGTCCTTCGCTAGCTGGCGCCAGTTAGAAATTCCAAGCGCCGTCAGGTTCTCCAGTACTTGGTCTTTCCACCGGAGGTTTGGTCTTCCTCTTCTGCGTCGTCCTCCAGCGGGTTCCGAATATAACACCTTCTTAGCTGGAGCGTGTTCTTCCATTCGCTCGACATGACCTAGCCAGCGCAGCCGCTGGATTTTGATGCGCTTTACTATGTCAATATCGGCATATAGCTCGTACAGCTCATGGTTGTACCTTATTCGGTACTCGCCACCAACGCAAATAGGTCCAAAGATCCTGCGTAGGACCTTTCTCTCGAAAACTCCAAGCATTCGCTCATCCGAGGTGGAAATTGTCCAGGCTTCAGCGCCATATGTTAGGACAGGCATGATGAGAGACTTGTAGAGTGTAGTTTTCGTTCTTCGAGAGAGGGCTTGACTTTTCAATTGCTTACTCAGCCCAAAGTAACACCTGTTAGCAAGAGTTATCCTACGCATGATCTCCAAGCTGACGTCATTACTGCTGTTAATGCTGGTTCCAAGATAGACAAAGTCCCTTACTACTTCAAAAGCGTAGTTGTCAACAGTGACGTGGTGTCCAAGACGCCGGGACTCTTTGTTTGTTGACACTAGATACTTCGTCTTGCCCTCGTTCACCGTGAGACCCATCCGACGCGACTCTCTTTCCAACTCTGAGAATGCTGCACTGACTGCTCGCGTGTTCATGCCGATTATGTCAATATCGTCGGCATACGCTAACAGCATGACACTTTTGTTGAAGATAGTGCCATTATGTCGTAGATCAGCAGCTCGTATTATTTTCTCCATAATAAGATTGAAGAAGTCGCACGATAACGAATCACCTTGTCTGAAACCCCGTTCGGTATTAAAAGGTGCGGAGAGGTCCTTCCCAATTTTCACTGCACAACGAGAGTTATGCAGTGTCATTCTACAAAGTCGAATGAGCTTTGCAGGAATACCGAACTCAGACATTGTTGCGTAGAGGTAATCCCTTACCGGACTGTCGAAAGCGGCTTTATAATCAACAAATAGGTGGTGTGTGTCGATCTGTTTTTCTTGGGTCTTCTCCAGGATTTGGCGCAGTGTGAAAATCTGGTCTGGATTTACCAGGTCTGAAGCCACACTGATAAGGTCCAATCAGGTTGCTGAGCATAGGCTTCAACCTTTCACACAGTACGCTCGATAGAACCTTGTATGCGATGCTCAGGAGACTTATTCCACGGTAGTTGGCGCAAATTGTGGGGTCACCTTTTTTATGTAGAGGACAGAGAACACTGAGCCTCCAATCATCAGGCATGCTTTCATCCGACCATATTCTGCTTATGAGCTGGTGCATGCGGGTGAGCAGCTCATCGCCTCCGGTCTTAAACAACTCGGCAGGCAGGCCATCAGCACCTGCAGCTTTGTTGTTCTTCAGTCTTAAAATGGCCGTTTCAACCTCGTCATAGTCGGGTGGTGGAACATCAACACCATCATCTGTAATTGGGGTTATCGGGCAATCTCCTCCACTGGCGGAATTGTTCGTAGCATCGCCATTCAGTAACGTGGAGAAGTGTTCCCTCCATAGGCTCAGTACACTCTGGACATCTGTAACCAGATTCCCATTCCCATCACGACAAGAAGAGGCTCCGGGATTTAAACCTCCACTTAGGCGCTTGATCTTTTCGAAGAATTTTCGAGTCTCATTCTTGTCGGTACACATCTCTATCTCCTCACACTCACGTCTTTTCAACTCCTTCTTCTTGCGCCTGAAAAGACGTCTCTCTGCACTCCTTTTCTCTCTATACCGCTCCTTAACAGCTCGCGTTGCGCCTGCACGCAGGGTTCTTCTGTAGGCGGCGTCTTTCTCTGCGGTAGCGTCGCGACACTCCTGATCATACCACTCATTCCTCAGAGGCCGGTAGTAACCGATTACCTCCTCGGCAGCAGTAGTCATGGAGTGGGATATATGTGTCCACCGTGCGCATGTATCATCAAGTTGGGGAGTGTTCTGCATAAGCAGATCCGATAGTCGAGTGGAAAATGCATCTGCTGTCTCTGGTGATCGCAGCACCACGGATCGATTTCACGTCCATCACACTGGAAGCATGCCTTCCGTCAATCACCACATGATCAATTTGGTTTCTTGTACGATGATCTGGAGACAGCCATGTCGCTTTGTGGATGTCGAGATGCTGGAATCTGGTACCACCAATTACCATGTTTCGTGCTGCGGCGAAGTCGATCAGCCTCATTCCGTTATCGGAGGTGTTCTGGTGGAGGCTGAATTTTCCGACAGTTGGACCAAAGGTACCTTCCTTGCCCACCCTGGCATTAAAGTCGCCAAGCACGATTTTGATATCGTGGCGGGGGCAGCGGTCATAAGCTTCTTCGAGGCGCTGAAAGAAGCTCTCCTTGGTCACATTGTCCTTCTCATCCGTCGGAGCGTGGGCACATATAAGGCTGATGTTGAAAAATTTTGCCTTGATGCGGATTGTGGCCAGCCGTTCGTTCACAGGCGTGAACTGTGAGACAAGATGTCGTAGTCTCTTGCTGACCAAAAATCCACATCCTAATTCGTGCCTTTCAGCATGGCAACTGTAGTAGATGTCACAGGACGCTCTTTTGGAGCAGCCCTGTCCTGTCCATCGCATTTCCTGGAGAGCGGTGATGTCAGCTCTGTATTTTTCGAGGACATCAACCAGCTGGATAAAGGCACCCTCCCTATAAAGGGATCGGACATTCCAGGTGCATATCCGTAAATCGTGGTCCTTTTTTCGTTTGCGGGGGTCATCAACAAAAGCGGTAGTCCTTATCCGAGGCATATTCGTTTTTTTCATTGGGGGGGTTTTTTATGTGGCGGGTCCCAAACCCAACGCACAACCTCTAACCGAGGAGATTTTCGCCACTCACTTCAGCCGCCTCCCAGCGGGTGCCAGGAAGACGTTGCCCGGTGGTCGCCACATGGAGGGCCCCCATTAATAATAATGAAAGCGCCATCACAGAGTAAGCAGAGCAAGCTATGTGACTACCCCTCATTAACAAATAAAGGTATTATCACATAGCGCTCAGATCAAACTACATGACAGCCAGTGAGTTGACTTGCGATGAGTTCAACAAGGATTGCGCTAGCCCCACCCAGTTGAGGCAGTTAGACACGTTACCTTGCGAAAACACCACCAGACGGGGAAGGCCTATTGCGAGTAAAGTTTGGCAATCAATTTTTAGTTGTTAGATAAACGAATGCTTCTTGAGGGATATTTCATGCAATTGCATGGTTTCATGCAATTACATGGTTATAAGTTTTCAAATCATGATTCCTTCATGACATGTAATAATTGTATCCACTGACGAGTTCAAATTTTTGAACATTTTAGCTGGGAGTAGTAATAATATTCAGTGTTAAATCACAATATTTGCCTATCATCTTTAGCAAATTGATTTATGATATTTCGCAATCAGCCATATATACTAACAAATGTTTAATGTACTAATAAATTATAGTTATTTTCATAAAAATCATGCAAAATGAGAAAACTAATATGGAAGAGTGTCAGTAAAATTTTGCACTACAAAACGAATAAACTAAAAAAAAAAAAATAATAATAATAAAAACATAAATAAAAAATGTAAAACTTAAAACTCGATAACAATAACAATAAGTCCGAAATATATCAACATATTAATGACGATATGCTGAAATGGTAAAATAACAATAATACGAGCAATTATGATAGCACTGGTAGACATAAGCGAAAAACAGTAGCGAAATAAGTACTGTGGATAATTACAAATATGTACAACAGTCGAAAAAGCTCATTTACTTATTCACATCTGGGCATATCTGTATGTGCAATCGAAACTGATTGAAGTAAAAATGACAACTTGTCATTTATTGTGCTGGTGGTGCTGAAGGTCGTTAACATTTGGATAGAATATTGCAATTTATTTTGATTGTTGTTGCTGCTGAATTATTTATTTATATGGCAATTGTAATTTACCGATTATTGCCAGTAGTATTAGTAGAAGTAGGGATAGTATAGAAAATACGTGACATAAGATTACACGAAGAAAAAAAAATCGTATGAAAATTCAATAACGTGGTAGCATCATTATTATTATTATCACTATAATTATCATCACATAATCACAGAATCCTCCATAAGAGGGTGACGGGTGTGACAATCCCGCGGCTACCCTAGTTAAAAACCCAAATCTAAGGTGGAACAGCATATGCCGATAGATGCATGGCCGTGAGGGTGCACGGTAATTAATATTCAAACTCAGAATACCTCCCGACCTTCTGTTTTAAGCTAGGCTTCCCTTGCCAATCTGGCTCTGCCAAGGGCGACTTCTACTTCCAGAATACTCGTGCGCGTCACCTACATGCCAAAGGGCTCAAAGGAGCGCTCATTCTTTTTTACTCTCTCCTCATGGGAGTTCTCCTCAAAACTAGTCTCAGAATGCTTACTTCCTTTCTGCCCAGAACCTTTCTGCGGTATAAGCTGGGCATCGGCCAAAGCTATGATAGAAAAACATTATCACGACAAATACCTACTACAATAGACAAGTTCGACAGGTCTCTGCCAAGTGAAAATCCTCATCAGCGTCGATACAGCTTTTGACAGAATTAGTCTTAGCAGAACAAATTTAATCCTAATAAACGTCTATCTCTCAGGATATAACTGATTAAAATACCACCTACACAAAATGGGACTATCCTCTGACACGGAGTGTAGACTCTGTCTGGAGGAGGATGAAACATCGATCCATATCTTTTGCGAATGCCCGGCCTTGGCCAGGCTTTGCCTCAAACCATTTCAGCTGAGTTTCCCAACACCAGCTTCAATCATCAAAAGTTCGACAAGATCAATTCTATCTTTGATTAAAAAGGTAGAGGAAATTCTAGTGTCATAGACGGGCTTGGGTACAAAAAATATCGTTTGGTCGCAGTGCCCGTAACACTTGTGGTTGGCCCTCAGTGGTATCAGCAGTAGGGCTCATATCCTCTAACAGACCTCGGTTTGGTTTCGCGTTGTCCACTTGATGAACAAGGATTATGTTCTTGCTCCAGCGTCACGCTCTCTTTTGATTGACTGATCATCACCAAATGTAGTAGAGCGCTTAAATTGGCACGAGTATTAACATCAAAAACTAATAAACTAACCAACCCAACAACCAAATAACCATCCAACCAACCGAGTAAATAATTTCGTAACGCATCTCATCTGCTGTCAATTTAAAAAAGACGAAATTATATGCAACAAGTGGCTACAAGTTTTTACTTTTATCTATTTACATATATGTAGGTATATTCGGGTGGTCCTGAAAATCAAAACAGCGATTTTTTCAGTGTCACCCCCATTACCAATCGGTAATACCACGGTCAAAGATATCACATATAAATTTTTGGTCCCAAGTGGAAATTGTTAAAGGGTGTCGCACAGGGGTCAAAGTCCAGACTCCTCTATGGAGACTTAAACAATTGAAAATAATTTTATTTTCATCTAATACCCAAAATCGATACTACTATAGTCGAACATATCACATATAAATGTTGGTGCCATTTGGAGATGTTTAAGAGGTGTCGCACACGGATAAAAGATCAGATTACTTAACCGTCTTCAATTGGGACCATTTATATGTAATATCTTCGACTATAGTAGTATAGATTTTGGGTATTAGATTAAACAAAAATTTATTTTTGAGTCTTAATAGGATAATCTGAACTTTGACCATTTTGCGATACGCCTTAACCGCCTCCAATTGAGACCAAAATTTATGTGTGATATCTTTGACCGTGGTATTATTAATTATTTGCATTTTTATATTTAAGCGCATAATTATAAGTTTATTAATAATTTTGAATGGTGTTATGCAAATAATTTTTCAATTTTCTAGGAGTATATTAGCGTCAATAATTCTGATGTCGGTGTTGCAGTTAGATAAAAAACGGAAGAAAGTATTGAGAAGATAAGGACTGATCTTAATTTGTGTGGATTGCCGATTTTTGTACATCCTTTGAATCGGGGAAGGCCTACTTACTTACTTACTTATGTGGCCATAACAACCGAATATCGATTTAGGCCAAAAATAACATGCTTCGCCAGCCATCTCTGTCCTTCGCTAGCTGGCGCCAGTTAGAAATTCCAAGCGCCGTCAGGTTCTCCAGTACTTGGTCTTTCCACCGGAGGTTTGGTCTTCCTCTTCTGCGTCGTCCTCCAGCGGGTTCCGAATATAACACCTTCTTAGCTGGAGCGTGTTCTTCCATTCGCTCGACATGACCTAGCCAGCGCAGCCGCTGGATTTTGATGCGCTTTACTATGTCAATATCGGCATATAGCTCGTACAGCTCATGGTTGTACCTTATTCGGTACTCGCCACCAACGCAAATAGGTCCAAAGATCCTGCGTAGGACCTTTCTCTCGAAAACTCCAAGCATTCGCTCATCCGAGGTGGAAATTGTCCAGGCTTCAGCGCCATATGTTAGGACAGGCATGATGAGAGACTTGTAGAGTGTAGTTTTCGTTCTTCGAGAGAGGGCTTGACTTTTCAATTGCTTACTCAGCCCAAAGTAACACCTGTTAGCAAGAGTTATCCTACGCATGATCTCCAAGCTGACGTCATTACTGCTGTTAATGCTGGTTCCAAGATAGACAAAGTCCCTTACTACTTCAAAAGCGTAGTTGTCAACAGTGACGTGGTGTCCAAGACGCCGGGACTCTTTGTTTGTTGACACTAGATACTTCGTCTTGCCCTCGTTCACCGTGAGACCCATCCGACGCGACTCTCTTTCCAACTCTGAGAATGCTGCACTGACTGCTCGCGTGTTCATGCCGATTATGTCAATATCGTCGGCATACGCTAACAGCATGACACTTTTGTTGAAGATAGTGCCATTATGTCGTAGATCAGCAGCTCGTATTATTTTCTCCATAATAAGATTGAAGAAGTCGCACGATAACGAATCACCTTGTCTGAAACCCCGTTCGGTATTAAAAGGTGCGGAGAGGTCCTTCCCAATTTTCACTGCACAACGAGAGTTATGCAGTGTCATTCTACAAAGTCGAATGAGCTTTGCAGGAATACCGAACTCAGACATTGTTGCGTAGAGGTAATCCCTTACCGGACTGTCGAAAGCGGCTTTATAATCAACAAATAGGTGGTGTGTGTCGATCTGTTTTTCTTGGGTCTTCTCCAGGATTTGGCGCAGTGTGAAAATCTGGTCTGGATTTACCAGGTCTGAAGCCACACTGATAAGGTCCAATCAGGTTGCTGAGCATAGGCTTCAACCTTTCACATAGTACGCTCGATAGAACCTTGTATGCGATGCTCAGGAGACTTATTCCACGGTAGTTGGCGCAAATTGTGGGGTCTCCTTTTTTATGTACAGGACAGAGAACACTGAGCCTCCAATCATCAGGCATGCTTTCATCCGACCATATTCTGCTTATGAGCTGGTGCATGCGGGTGAGCAGCTCATCGCCTCCGGTCTTAAACAACTCGGCAGGCAGGCCATCAGCACCTGCAGCTTTGTTGTTCTTCAGTCTTAAAATGGCCGTTTCAACCTCGTCATAGTCGGGTGGTGGAACATCAACACCATCATCTGTAATTGGGGTTATCGGGCAATCTCCTCCACTGGCGGAATTGTTCGTAGCATCGCCATTCAGTAACGTGGAGAAGTGTTCCCTCCATAGGCTCAGTACACTCTGGACATCTGTAACCAGATTCCCATTCCCATCACGACAAGAAGAGGCTCCGGGATTTAAACCTCCACTTAGGCGCTTGATCTTTTCGAAGAATTTTCGAGTCTCATTCTTGTCGGTACACATCTCTATCTCCTCACACTCACGTCTTTTCAACTCCTTCTTCTTGCGCCTGAAAAGACGTCTCTCTGCACTCCTTTTCTCTCTATACCGCTCCTTAACAGCTCGCGTTGCGCCTGCACGCAGGGTTCTTCTGTAGGCGGCGTCTTTCTCTGCGGTAGCGTCGCGACACTCCTGATCATACCACTCATTCCTCAGAGGCCGGTAGTAACCGATTACCTCCTCGGCAGCAGTAGTCATGGAGTGGGATATATGTGTCCACCGTGCGCATGTATCATCAAGTTGGGGAGTGTTCTGCATAAGCAGATCCGATAGTCGAGTGGAAAATGCATCTGCTGTCTCTGGTGATCGCAGCACCACGGATCGATTTCACGTCCATCACACTGGAAGCATGCCTTCCGTCAATCACCACATGATCAATTTGGTTTCTTGTACGATGATCTGGAGACAGCCATGTCGCTTTGTGGATGTCGAGATGCTGGAATCTGGTACCACCAATTACCATGTTTCGTGCTGCGGCGAAGTCGATCAGCCTCATTCCGTTATCGGAGGTGTTCTGGTGGAGGCTGAATTTTCCGACAGTTGGACCAAAGGTACCTTCCTTGCCCACCCTGGCATTAAAGTCGCCAAGCACGATTTTGATATCGTGGCGGGGGCAGCGGTCATAAGCTTCTTCGAGGCGCTGAAAGAAGCTCTCCTTGGTCACATTGTCCTTCTCATCCGTCGGAGCGTGGGCACATATAAGGCTGATGTTGAAAAATTTTGCCTTGATGCGGATTGTGGCCAGCCGTTCGTTCACAGGCGTGAACTGTGAGACAAGATGTCGTAGTCTCTTGCTGACCAAAAATCCACATCCTAATTCGTGCCTTTCAGCATGGCAACTGTAGTAGATGTCACAGGACGCTCTTTTGGAGCAGCCCTGTCCTGTCCATCGCATTTCCTGGAGAGCGGTGATGTCAGCTCTGTATTTTTCGAGGACATCAACCAGCTGGATAAAGGCACCCTCCCTATAAAGGGATCGGACATTCCAGGTGCATATCCGTAAATCGTGGTCCTTTTTTCGTTTGCGGGGGTCATCAACAAAAGCGGTAGTCCTTATCCGAGGCATATTCGTTTTTTTCATTGGGGGGGTTTTTTATGTGGCGGGTCCCAAACCCAACGCACAACCTCTAACCGAGGAGATTTTCGCCACTCACTTCAGCCGCCTCCCAGCGGGTGCCAGGAAGACGTTGCCCGGTGGTCGCCACATGGAGGGCCCCCATTAATAATAATGAAAGCGCCATCACAGAGTAAGCAGAGCAAGCTATGTGACTACCCCTCATTAACAAATAAAGGTATTATCACATAGCGCTCAGATCAAACTACATGACAGCCAGTGAGTTGACTTGCGATGAGTTCAACAAGGATTGCGCTAGCCCCACCCAGTTGAGGCAGTTAGACACGTTACCTTGCGAAAACACCACCAGACGGGGAAGGCCTATTGCGAGTAAAGTTTGGCAATCAATTTTTAGTTGTTAGATAAACGAATGCTTCTTGAGGGATATTTCATGCAATTGCATGGTTTCATGCAATTACATGGTTATAAGTTTTCAAATCATGATTCCTTCATGACATGTAATAATTGTATCCACTGACGAGTTCAAATTTTTGAACATTTTAGCTGGGAGTAGTAATAATATTCAGTGTTAAATCACAATATTTGCCTATCATCTTTAGCAAATTGATTTATGATATTTCGCAATCAGCCATATATACTAACAAATGTTTAATGTACTAATAAATTATAGTTATTTTCATAAAAATCATGCAAAATGAGAAAACTAATATGGAAGAGTGTCAGTAAAATTTTGCACTACAAAACGAATAAACTAAAAAAAAAAAAATAATAATAATAAAAACATAAATAAAAAATGTAAAACTTAAAACTCGATAACAATAACAATAAGTCCGAAATATATCAACATATTAATGACGATATGCTGAAATGGTAAAATAACAATAATACGAGCAATTATGATAGCACTGGTAGACATAAGCGAAAAACAGTAGCGAAATAAGTACTGTGGATAATTACAAATATGTACAACAGTCGAAAAAGCTCATTTACTTATTCACATCTGGGCATATCTGTATGTGCAATCGAAACTGATTGAAGTAAAAATGACAACTTGTCATTTATTGTGCTGGTGGTGCTGAAGGTCGTTAACATTTGGATAGAATATTGCAATTTATTTTGATTGTTGTTGCTGCTGAATTATTTATTTATATGGCAATTGTAATTTACCGATTATTGCCAGTAGTATTAGTAGAAGTAGGGATAGTATAGAAAATACGTGACATAAGATTACACGAAGAAAAAAAAATCGTATGAAAATTCAATAACGTGGTAGCATCATTATTATTATTATCACTATAATTATCATCACATAATCACAGAATCCTCCATAAGAGGGTGACGGGTGTGACAATCCCGCGGCTACCCTAGTTAAAAACCCAAATCTAAGGTGGAACAGCATATGCCGATAGATGCATGGCCGTGAGGGTGCACGGTAATTAATATTCAAACTCAGAATACCTCCCGACCTTCTGTTTTAAGCTAGGCTTCCCTTGCCAATCTGGCTCTGCCAAGGGCGACTTCTACTTCCAGAATACTCGTGCGCGTCACCTACATGCCAAAGGGCTCAAAGGAGCGCTCATTCTTTTTTACTCTCTCCTCATGGGAGTTCTCCTCAAAACTAGTCTCAGAATGCTTACTTCCTTTCTGCCCAGAACCTTTCTGCGGTATAAGCTGGGCATCGGCCAAAGCTATGATAGAAAAACATTATCACGACAAATACCTACTACAATAGACAAGTTCGACAGGTCTCTGCCAAGTGAAAATCCTCATCAGCGTCGATACAGCTTTTGACAGAATTAGTCTTAGCAGAACAAATTTAATCCTAATAAACGTCTATCTCTCAGGATATAACTGATTAAAATACCACCTACACAAAATGGGACTATCCTCTGACACGGAGTGTAGACTCTGTCTGGAGGAGGATGAAACATCGATCCATATCTTTTGCGAATGCCCGGCCTTGGCCAGGCTTTGCCTCAAACCATTTCAGCTGAGTTTCCCAACACCAGCTTCAATCATCAAAAGTTCGACAAGATCAATTCTATCTTTGATTAAAAAGGTAGAGGAAATTCTAGTGTCATAGACGGGCTTGGGTACAAAAAATATCGTTTGGTCGCAGTGCCCGTAACACTTGTGGTTGGCCCTCAGTGGTATCAGCAGTAGGGCTCATATCCTCTAACAGACCTCGGTTTGGTTTCGCGTTGTCCACTTGATGAACAAGGATTATGTTCTTGCTCCAGCGTCACGCTCTCTTTTGATTGACTGATCATCACCAAATGTAGTAGAGCGCTTAAATTGGCACGAGTATTAACATCAAAAACTAATAAACTAACCAACCCAACAACCAAATAACCATCCAACCAACCGAGTAAATAATTTCGTAACGCATCTCATCTGCTGTCAATTTAAAAAAGACGAAATTATATGCAACAAGTGGCTACAAGTTTTTACTTTTATCTATTTACATATATGTAGGTATATTCGGGTGGTCCTGAAAATCAAAACAGCGATTTTTTCAGTGTCACCCCCATTACCAATCGGTAATACCACGGTCAAAGATATCACATATAAATTTTTGGTCCCAGGTGGAAATTGTTAAAGGGTGTCGCACAGGGGTCAAAGTCCAGACTCCTCTATGGAGACTTAAACAATTGAAAATAATTTTATTTTCATCTAATACCCAAAATCGATACTACTATAGTCGAACATATCACATATAAATGTTGGTGCCATTTGGAGATGTTTAAGAGGTGTCGCACACGGATAAAAGATCAGATTACTTAACCGTCTTCAATTGGGACCATTTATATGTAATATCTTCGACTATAGTAGTATAGATTTTGGGTATTAGATTAAACAAAAATTTATTTTTGAGTCTTAATAGGATAATCTGAACTTTGACCATTTTGCGATACGCCTTAACCGCCTCCAATTGAGACCAAAATTTATGTGTGATATCTTTGACCGTGGTATTATTAATTATTTGCATTTTTATATTTAAGCGCATAATTATAAGTTTATTAATAATTTTGAATGGTGTTATGCAAATAATTTTTCAATTTTCTAGGAGTATATTAGCGTCAATAATTCTGATGTCGGTGTTGCAGTTAGATAAAAAACGGAAGAAAGTATTGAGAAGATAAGGACTGATCTTAATTTGTGTGGATTGCCGATTTTTGTACATCCTTTGAATCGGGGAAGGCCTACTTACTTACTTACTTATGTGGCCATAACAACCGAATATCGATTTAGGCCAAAAATAACATGCTTCGCCAGCCATCTCTGTCCTTCGCTAGCTGGCGCCAGTTAGAAATTCCAAGCGCCGTCAGGTTCTCCAGTACTTGGTCTTTCCACCGGAGGTTTGGTCTTCCTCTTCTGCGTCGTCCTCCAGCGGGTTCCGAATATAACACCTTCTTAGCTGGAGCGTGTTCTTCCATTCGCTCGACATGACCTAGCCAGCGCAGCCGCTGGATTTTGATGCGCTTTACTATGTCAATATCGGCATATAGCTCGTACAGCTCATGGTTGTACCTTATTCGGTACTCGCCACCAACGCAAATAGGTCCAAAGATCCTGCGTAGGACCTTTCTCTCGAAAACTCCAAGCATTCGCTCATCCGAGGTGGAAATTGTCCAGGCTTCAGCGCCATATGTTAGGACAGGCATGATGAGAGACTTGTAGAGTGTAGTTTTCGTTCTTCGAGAGAGGGCTTGACTTTTCAATTGCTTACTCAGCCCAAAGTAACACCTGTTAGCAAGAGTTATCCTACGCATGATCTCCAAGCTGACGTCATTACTGCTGTTAATGCTGGTTCCAAGATAGACAAAGTCCCTTACTACTTCAAAAGCGTAGTTGTCAACAGTGACGTGGTGTCCAAGACGCCGGGACTCTTTGTTTGTTGACACTAGATACTTCGTCTTGCCCTCGTTCACCGTGAGACCCATCCGACGCGACTCTCTTTCCAACTCTGAGAATGCTGCACTGACTGCTCGCGTGTTCATGCCGATTATGTCAATATCGTCGGCATACGCTAACAGCATGACACTTTTGTTGAAGATAGTGCCATTATGTCGTAGATCAGCAGCTCGTATTATTTTCTCCATAATAAGATTGAAGAAGTCGCACGATAACGAATCACCTTGTCTGAAACCCCGTTCGGTATTAAAAGGTGCGGAGAGGTCCTTCCCAATTTTCACTGCACAACGAGAGTTATGCAGTGTCATTCTACAAAGTCGAATGAGCTTTGCAGGAATACCGAACTCAGACATTGTTGCGTAGAGGTAATCCCTTACCGGACTGTCGAAAGCGGCTTTATAATCAACAAATAGGTGGTGTGTGTCGATCTGTTTTTCTTGGGTCTTCTCCAGGATTTGGCGCAGTGTGAAAATCTGGTCTGGATTTACCAGGTCTGAAGCCACACTGATAAGGTCCAATCAGGTTGCTGAGCATAGGCTTCAACCTTTCACACAGTACGCTCGATAGAACCTTGTATGCGATGCTCAGGAGACTTATTCCACGGTAGTTGGCGCAAATTGTGGGGTCTCCTTTTTTATGTACAGGACAGAGAACACTGAGCCTCCAATCATCAGGCATGCTTTCATCCGACCATATTCTGCTTATGAGCTGGTGCATGCGGGTGAGCAGCTCATCGCCTCCGGTCTTAAACAACTCGGCAGGCAGGCCATCAGCACCTGCAGCTTTGTTGTTCTTCAGTCTTAAAATGGCCGTTTCAACCTCGTCATAGTCGGGTGGTGGAACATCAACACCATCATCTGTAATTGGGGTTATCGGGCAATCTCCTCCACTGGCGGAATTGTTCGTAGCATCGCCATTCAGTAACGTGGAGAAGTGTTCCCTCCATAGGCTCAGTACACTCTGGACATCTGTAACCAGATTCCCATTCCCATCACGACAAGAAGAGGCTCCGGGATTTAAACCTCCACTTAGGCGCTTGATCTTTTCGAAGAATTTTCGAGTCTCATTCTTGTCGGTACACATCTCTATCTCCTCACACTCACGTCTTTTCAACTCCTTCTTCTTGCGCCTGAAAAGACGTCTCTCTGCACTCCTTTTCTCTCTATACCGCTCCTTAACAGCTCGCGTTGCGCCTGCACGCAGGGTTCTTCTGTAGGCGGCGTCTTTCTCTGCGGTAGCGTCGCGACACTCCTGATCATACCACTCATTCCTCAGAGGCCGGTAGTAACCGATTACCTCCTCGGCAGCAGTAGTCATGGAGTGGGATATATGTGTCCACCGTGCGCATGTATCATCAAGTGGGGGAGTGTTCTGCATAAGCAGATCCGATAGTCGAGTGGAAAATGCATCTGCTGTCTCTGGTGATTGCAGCTTACTGACGTCGAGCTTTCTCTGTGTGGGACTTCTCTTGTTATTTGCGACACATAAGCGTGTGCGCACCTTAGCTGCAACAAGGTAGTGATCCGAGTCGATGTTGGCACCACGGATCGATTTCACGTCCATCACACTGGAAGCATGCCTTCCGTCAATCACCACATGATCAATTTGGTTTCTTGTACGATGATCTGGAGACAGCCATGTCGCTTTGTGGATGTCGAGATGCTGGAATCTGGTACCACCAATTACCATGTTTCGTGCTGCGGCGAAGTCGATCAGCCTCATTCCGTTATCGGAGGTGTTCTGGTGGAGGCTGAATTTTCCGACAGTTGGACCAAAGGTACCTTCCTTGCCCACCCTGGCATTAAAGTCGCCAAGCACGATTTTGATATCGTGGCGGGGGCAGCGGTCATAAGCTTCTTCGAGGCGCTGAAAGAAGCTCTCCTTGGTCACATTGTCCTTCTCATCCGTCGGAGCGTGGGCACATATAAGGCTGATGTTGAAAAATTTTGCCTTGATGCGGATTGTGGCCAACCGTTCGTTCACAGGCGTGAACTGTGAGACAAGATGTCGTAGTCTCTTGCTGACCAAAAATCCACATCCTAATTCGTGCCTTTCAGCATGGCAACTGTAGTAGATGTCACAGGACGCTCTTTTGGAGCAGCCCTGTCCTGTCCATCGCATTTCCTGGAGAGCGGTGATGTCAGCTCTGTATTTTTCGAGGACATCAACCAGCTGGATAAAGGCACCCTCCCTATAAAGGGATCGGACATTCCAGGTGCATATCCGTAAATCGTGGTCCTTTTTTCGTTTGCGGGGGTCATCAACAAAAGCGGTAGTCCTTATCCGAGGCATATTTGTTTTTTTCATTGGGGGGGTTTTTTATGTGGCGGGTCCCAAACCCAACGCACAACCTCTAACCGAGGAGATTTTCGCCACTCACTTCAGCCGCCTCCCAGCGGGTGCCAGGAAGACGTTGCCCGGTGGTCGCCACATGGAGGGCCCCCATTAATAATAATGAAAGCGCCATCACAGAGTAAGCAGAGCAAGCTATGTGACTACCCCTCATTAACAAATAAAGGTATTATCACATAGCGCTCAGATCAAACTACATGACAGCCAGTGAGTTGACTTGCGATGAGTTCAACAAGGATTGCGCTAGCCCCACCCAGTTGAGGCAGTTAGACACGTTACCTTGCGAAAACACCACCAGACGGGGAAGGCCTATTGCGAGTAAAGTTTGGCAATCAATTTTTAGTTGTTAGATAAACGAATGCTTCTTGAGGGATATTTCATGCAATTGCATGGTTTCATGCAATTACATGGTTATAAGTTTTCAAATCATGATTCCTTCATGACATGTAATAATTGTATCCACTGACGAGTTCAAATTTTTGAACATTTTAGCTGGGAGTAGTAATAATATTCAGTGTTAAATCACAATATTTGCCTATCATCTTTAGCAAATTGATTTATGATATTTCGCAATCAGCCATATATACTAACAAATGTTTAATGTACTAATAAATTATAGTTATTTTCATAAAAATCATGCAAAATGAGAAAACTAATATGGAAGAGTGTCAGTAAAATTTTGCACTACAAAACGAATAAACTAAAAAAAAAAAAATAATAATAATAAAAACATAAATAAAAAATGTAAAACTTAAAACTCGATAACAATAACAATAAGTCCGAAATATATCAACATATTAATGACGATATGCTGAAATGGTAAAATAACAATAATACGAGCAATTATGATAGCACTGGTAGACATAAGCGAAAAACAGTAGCGAAATAAGTACTGTGGATAATTACAAATATGTACAACAGTCGAAAAAGCTCATTTACTTATTCACATCTGGGCATATCTGTATGTGCAATCGAAACTGATTGAAGTAAAAATGACAACTTGTCATTTATTGTGCTGGTGGTGCTGAAGGTCGTTAACATTTGGATAGAATATTGCAATTTATTTTGATTGTTGTTGCTGCTGCTATTGCTACATAAATGTGTTCATGTTGCAATTATTGAATTTTATTGAACTAAATGTTACCTAAGTGCTGGTGTTGTCTTGGTATTGTAACAGTAATATTTACCACTCAAATTGAGTTTTGTATATGGATTTGAATGCTGTTCGGATTTATATGTACTCATATAGTATACAATTAAAGGAAAATACTGACATTTACTATTAAAATCATATATATAGACACATGCATTAGTATTACATGTAGTATAAATGGAAATGCAAGCATATGGATGCAAGTACCTCATTGGAGGTTAATTGAATTATATTTATTTCTAATGTTGTTATTGTTGTCGTTGTTGTATGCCTTACAAATTGATCATGTGTCTAGTGGTAATACCTATGTATACATTTGACTGATTTATTAATCCTCAAATTATCATACAAATTGTATTACATGTTGCGTGTTGTAGAGGCGCTTTTTGTGAATGGTGACATTGTTACTTTTCTTATGTCTTCCCAGTATATTCAAATAGTACATTAAAATAATAGCCCACATTTATTGTGCTCATCCTATACTCTATGCATTTCGTCTGAGGCCATCTAGCCGCATGAACTAAAGATCACATTGATTTGCTTTGGCAACGGTAATATTGTGTTTGGCCATCTAATGGCAAATAGCGAAATGTCATATTGAACTATCGTAAAGCAACAATAAAATTATTAAAGAAAAACAAAATCTGTAATTGGTAAGAAAAATCGCGTGGTGTATTTACAGCTTAGACTTACATGAGTAGATATTGGGGAACGGGTGAATGCCGGCGAGCTTGCTGCGATGTGGTGCACTTGCCTTCTGGTTGCGTTGGGGGTAGGTGATATAATCGACGGTGACTGTGGGAGTTGTTGTTGTGGTCACAAAAACACTTCCTCTTCACTTTAATATATTAATGTTAAGCACTTTATTTACTAATTATAAACCTACGATATTTAACTTGAATTTATTTAAGTTTACTTTAATTACATTAAGTCATTACTTACTTACTTACTTATGTGGCCATAACAACCGAATATCGATTTAGGCCGAAAATAACATGCTTCGCCAGCCATCTCTGTTCTTCGCTAGCTGGCGCCAGTTAGAAATTCCAAGCGCCGTCAGGTTCTCCAGTACTTGGTCATTCCACCGGAGGTTTGGTCTTCCTCTTTTGCGTCGTCCTCCAGCGGGTTCCGAATATAACACCTTCTTAGCTGGAGCGTGTTCTTCCATTAGCTCGACATGACCTAGCCAGCGCAGCCGCTGGATTTTGATACGCTTTACTATGTCAATATCGGCATACAGCTCGTACAGCTCATGGTTGTACCTTATTCGGTACTCGCCACCAACGCAAATAGGTCCAAAGATCTTGCGTAGGACTTTTCTCTCGAAAACTCCAAGTATTCGCTCATCCGAGGTGGAAATTGTCCAGGCTTCAGCGCCATATGTTAGGACAGGCATGATGAGAGACTTGTAGAGTGTAGTTTTCGTTCTTCGAGAGAGGGCTCGACTTCTCAATTGCTTACTCAGCCCAAAGTAACACCTGTTAGCAAGAGTTATCCTACGCATGATCTCCAAGCTGACGTCATTACTGCTGTTAATGCTGGTTCCAAGATAGACAAAGTCCCTTACTACTTCAAAAGCGTAGTTGTCAACAGTGACGTGGTGTCCAAGACGCCGGGACTCTTTGTTTGTTGACACTAGATACTTCGTCTTGCCCTCGTTCACCGTGAGACCCATCCGACGCGACTCTCTTTCCAACTCTGAGAATGCTGCACTGACTGCTCGCGTGTTCATGCCGATTATGTCAATATCGTCGGCATACGCTAACAGCATGACACTTTTGTTGAAGATAGTGCCATTATGTCGTAGATCAGCAGCTCGTATTATTTTCTCCATAATAAGATTGAAGAAGTCGCACGATAACGAATTACCTTGTCTGAAACCCCGTTCGGTATTAAACGGTGCGGAGAGGTCCTTCCCAATTTTCACTGCACAACGGGAGTTATGCAGTGTCATTCTACAAAGTCGAATGAGCTTTGCAGGAATACCGAACTCAGACATTGTTGCGTAGAGGTAATCCCTTACCGGACTGTCGAAAGCGGCTTTATAATCAACAAATAGGTGGTGTGTGTCGATCTGTTTTTCTTGGGTCTTCTCCAGGATTTGGCGCAGTGTGAAAATCTGGTCGATGGTGGATTTACCAGGTCTGAAGCCACACTGATAAGGTCCAATCAGGTTGCTGAGCATAGGCTTCAACCTTTCACACAGTACGCTCGATAGAACCTTGTATGCGATGCTCAGGAGACTTATTCCACGGTAGTTGGCGCAAATTGTGGGGTCACCTTTTTTATGTAGAGGACAGAGAACACTGAGCCTCCAATCATCAGGCATGCTTTCATCCGACCATATTCTGCTTATGAGCTGGTGCATGCGGGTGAGCAGCTCATCGCCTCCGGTCTTAAACAACTCGGCAGGCAGGCCATCAGCACCTGCAGCTTTGTTGTTCTTCAGCCTTAAAATGGCGGTTTTAACCTCGTCATAGTCGGGTGGTGGAACATCAACACCATCATCTGTAATTGGAGTTATCGGGCAATCTCCTCCACTGGCGGAATTGTTCGTAGCATCGCCATTCAGTAACGTGGAGAAGTGTTCCCTCCATAGGCTCAGTACACTCTGGACATCCGTAACCAGATTCCCATTTCCATCACGACAAGAAGAGGCTCCGGGATTTAAACCTCCACTTAGGCGCTTGATCTTTTCGAAGAATTTTCGAGTCTCATTCTTGTCGGTACACATCTCTATCTCCTCACACTCACGTCTTTCCAACTCCCTCCTCTTGCGCCTGAAAAGACGTCTCTCTGCACTCCTTTTCTCTCTGTACCGCTCCTTAACAGCTCGCGTTGCGCCTGCACGCAGGGTTCTTCTGTAGGCGGCGTCTTTCTCTGCGGTAGCGTCGCGACACTCCTGATCATACCACTCATTCCTCAGAGGCCGGTAGTAACCGATTACCTCCTCGGCAGCAGTAGTCATGGAGTGGGATATATGTGTCCACCGTGCGCATGTATCATCAAGTGGGGGAGTGTTCTGCATAAGCAGATCCGATAGTCGAGTGGAAAATGCATCTGCTGTCTCTGGTGATTGCAGCTTACTGACGTCGAGCTTTCTCTGTGTGGGACTTCTCTTGTTATTTGCGACACATAAGCGTGTGCGCACCTTAGCTGCAACAAGGTAGTGATCCGAGTCGATGTTGGCACCACGGATCGATTTCACGTCCATCACACTGGAAGCATGCCTTCCGTCAATCACCACATGATCAATTTGGTTTCTTGTACGATGATCTGGAGACAGCCATGTCGCTTTGTGGATGTCGAGATGCTGGAATCTGGTACCACCAATTACCATGTTTCGTGCTGCGGCGAAGTCGATCAGCCTCATTCCGTTATCGGAGGTGTTCTGGTGGAGGCTGAATTTTCCGACAGTTGGACCAAAGGTACCTTCCTTGCCCACCCTGGCATTAAAGTCGCCAAGCACGATTTTGATATCGTGGCGGGGGCAGCGGTCATAAGCTTCTTCGAGGCGCTGAAAGAAGCTCTCCTTGGTCACATTGTCCTTCTCATCCGTCGGAGCGTGGGCACATATAAGGCTGATGTTGAAAAATTTTGCCTTGATGCGGATTGTGGCCAGCCGTTCGTTCACAGGCGTGAACTGTGAGACAAGATGTCGTAGTCTCTTGCTGACCAAAAATCCACATCCTAATTCGTGCCTTTCAGCATGGCAACTGTAGTAGATGTCACAGGACGCTCTTTTGGAGCAGCCCTGTCCTGTCCATCGCATTTCCTGGAGAGCGGTGATGTCAGCTCTGTATTTTTCGAGGACATCAACCAGCTGGATAAAGGCACCCTCCCTATAAAGGGATCGGACATTCCAGGTGCATATCCGTAAATCGTGGTCCTTTTTTCGTTTGCGGGGGTCATCAACAAAAGCGGTAGTCCTTATCCGAGGCATATTTGTTTTTTTCATTGGGGGGGTTTTTTATGTGGCGGGTCCCAAACCCAACGCACAACCTCTAACCGAGGAGATTTTCGCCACTCACTTCAGCCGCCTCCCAGCGGGTGCCAGGAAGACGTTGCCCGGTGGTCGCCACATGGAGGGCCCCCATTAATAATAATGAAAGCGCCATCACAGAGTAAGCAGAGCAAGCTATGTGACTACCCCTCATTAACAAATAAAGGTATTATCACATAGCGCTCAGATCAAACTACATGACAGCCAGTGAGTTGACTTGCGATGAGTTCAACAAGGATTGCGCTAGCCCCACCCAGTTGAGGCAGTTAGACACGTTACCTTGCGAAAACACCACCAGACATTAAGTCATTATTATTTAAAAGAGGAGAAGGGAGGAATTGCCGCGCACTGCTTTGCTTAGGGAGTTGATGAACAATAAAAAAAATAAATTGGAAAGTGATAAGATAAAGTAAACAGAATAGTTAAAAAGAACGGGACAGAGAGAGGCAGAGAGAATGAGATCGAAAAATAGCGAGACGAAATAGAATTAAATTAGAGTTGTTAACCCATGCAAAATTTTATACGGGCAGTGCCCGACACACGTCTTCTGGCGTAAACATTCCGCTCCACGTTGATTGCTGAGTATTTGATTGATGAGTATGTTGATTGATGAGTGTTAATTGTAGTATGTTGATTGGTGTGAGATCGGGGTTGGATCACACCATCTCAGGTGAATAGATTCTATCAGGGCTGGTCGAAGACCAGATCAAAGGGTTCGATAAGTCAACATAGTTGACAAACCTAGAGCTCGTAGAGCGCTTGCAGCATAAATAATTCCAGGTTGTCGGGATTGCCAGAATATGTAACGCTCCTGACAAGTTATAAACTCAGATAGAATCTGCGTGTCTTGAGTTCATGATATGTAGCATATAATGTGAAATTAACACCTGGGATTATTCATACGCATATACACTATGCTAGTGCATAGTTTTATTGAAACTTCGTAGAAGTTCGGGAATTAAAACGGGCAGTTACAGTGAACTGAACAATGCGAGAGAGGGATGCGTATGACGGTCAGTATCGCATAACCTGACAAAACTTTGCTACATAACACGGGTGTAGCATCAGAGGCTTTTATGTTGCTCAAGCCACAATATTAAAATTACCTTTTATGTGACAATAATTTTGGGGTGCCAGTTTTAGGCGGGGTCGCATTCATTGACATTCGAATACAAATTTTCCTTTCGTTTCTTGACCGAGGCTTTTGTGGATACTCATGCTCAGCACTCACTATTCCGTTGGATATCGGTGTATGAGGGGTATTACGTGTTGAACGGGAGTTGTCTTCTCGATGTACGTGATTTGTGATATCGATCATTTGCAGCTGCTGGAAGAGTTGTCATGCCGTGCTCTGTGAAGCAGGGAATGACGTTGCTTCCCACAAAGATGGCATGAAAACTCGCTGCGCCACTTCGCAAAGGTATGGGATGTTGCCAAGCAGTTTATGCAAATCTTCTGCTGATGCACAAAGAGTATTCTCTCTTCAACCGTAAGTTTGGAGAACTCTGTGCATTGTCGTAGGGGGTGCATGCCTCTACATAGCGGGCAGCATGTCTTCGAAATAGTAGTGTTTGACGAAAAAACACTCTTAGTTGTTTGGAGAGATTTATCGGGAATTGTAGCGTGTTTTTGACTACTCATTTGTGCCTGAAGCTTATCACATCGAGCGTAAGAAGATGAATATGGAAGTCTATCGAAACTGATTCTGTTGTGGAACGATGAAATCATTCCGCGGGATGGCGTATTTACTGGATTGAGGATTGTGACCTGCATCCAAAACTGTATTGCATTTTTTCTTTGCAACAGTTTGCAGCTGAGAAGAAGGTGGTGGGAATGTTGAGATGATGATACACCGGGAGTTGTCGTTGCTTCACTATGAGTGCTGGATCCATTCACCGACCTGTGAAGCAGAGAGTGATGCTTTTTCTGGCAGAATGATCACGTGAATAAACTCTTGCAATTACTAAATTCGTGTGAATTAGCAACGCAGTTGATGTACAGATTCTGCGTTCTCACTACGTTTTATCGTTCTTCTATTGATAGTTTATGGAAATCCGGGCAATGGCAAAGAGAGTGTGTTTTCTTGCATAAAGGACAATCCCGAGTTACGACGCTGCTGCGATATGTGCTCATTATCCTGGGAGTCGTTGGAGGACTGTTCGACCGCCTGGGAGGCTCGAACCGACCGGGTTGCCGATTCGATGGCTGGCGGAATTGACTATTCTGTGGCTGGCTGGGTTGCCGGGAACCACTTCGAATATCTGAGACCGATTCCAATGTCTGATATCGCTCAGTTAAAAAAACGTCGAAGTCACTCCACTTTGGTATTTCGCGCTTATTCTTCAACGACTGTCCCCAAAGACACAGAGTTGTGTCGGGAATCTTCGTGGAACACAAGTATACGATAACCGCATCCCAATGACAGGTATCAATATTTAACAGCTTCAAGTTTTAGAAGCTGCCATTTATAGTGCATTTTTATGGAGGCAGCTGAACAGCTGGAAACGAATATTGATGAGATAGGTTTACATTGGGAATTTCGGGCGACACCACCTCAGCGTTCAGTTCATGAAGATGAGCATTAATTTTAGAGAGGAACCGGACATACGAGGTGTAACATTTTATATATACCTCTTTAATTTGGCTAATATCGACATCTTCAGTGACTTCCTCTGCTAGAACATTGTGATATGCTGGAATTGCTTTTGCTGTGCTTCTAAGACAAATTTTTTATGATTTTCCGGGTTGATGGCATGAAAATGCCATCAAATGCAATAAACTCTTCCGTGGTAGCTCTAAAAAATTGAGAGCTGACATTTTATTGTTAATTTGTAGAATCGCTGAAGAAAAGTACGAGATGCTTTTAAATACGACAAATATGCTCTCACAAATTATAAAACGGGTTGCTGAAATGTGTGTGGCAAGAAGGTAATCCGAAAGAATGTAATTAAGCATAAAGCACTAAAAATATTTAATTATTTAAAGGAAACAGGACAATCGTCAATCAATGAAGACAATCATCATTTCGTAGCTAGTAATGGATGGTTTGGAAAATTCACAAAAAGACATGCACTTCACAATTTAAAAATACAGGGTGAAAGTGCATCCGCAGACGCAGATGCAGCAGAAAAATATCCAGCAGAGTTCGAAAAAATTATTAAAGAAAACGGTTATTTACCTGAACAAGTGTTCAACGCAGATGAGACAGGCTTGTGGTGGAAGAAGAACTTTTATATCGAAAAACGAAAAAAGAGCTCCTGGCTTTAAAGTTTCGATAGATCGAATAACATTATTGCTGTGCAGTAATGCGTCTGGTGATTTTATGACCAAGCCAATGTTTATTAACCGATCATTAAATCCAAGATCTATGAAACAATGCAACAAAAACAACCTTCCAGTGTATTGGAGAGCCAACAAAAAATCATGGATGACTGCCAGTTTATTTAATGATTGGTTTTATCATTGCTTTGTTCCTGGCGTAGAAAATTATCTAAAAAAAAAGAACTTAGCATTTAAAATTTTACTACTTTTAGATAATGCGCCATCCCATTCGACTGATTTAAGTCATCCTAATCGCTATTACAGCCTTTAGATCAGGGCATAATAGCAGCATTCAAAGCTTACTACATTCGGAAATCCTTTGAGGTAATATTAGATAAGATGGAGTCAGCAAATATTACGGTTAAAGAAGTCTGGAAACAATTTACAATTTTAAATTCCGTTGAAATTGTTGATGCGTCACTTAATGAAATTCGTCCTTCAACACTAAAAGCTTGCTGGAAAGCACTAATACCGGAAATAGACGTTCAGGGCACTGTTTCTACATCAATAGAAGATGAATATACGAACATAGTGAGATTGGCGAATGCAGTAGAAGGTGATGGGTTTGATGAATTAACAATGGCTGATATTCAAGAATTAATTGCGGACGACGAAATAAACGAAGCAGATTTAGTGGCAATGACAAATGAAGAATCAGTTGGAGATAGCTCTGACGATCTTTCCGATGTTGAAAATAAAACCTTTTCACTAAAAAATATCGAAAAAGTTTTAAATATGGCAAAGCAGTTGGAAGAATACATTTTGGAGAACGACCCTTTAAGTGACAGAGCAGAAATATTTAAACGAAATCTTCAAAACAATTTAGCTCCCTATCAAGAAATTTATAAAGATTTGCGAAAAAGGAGCAAACAAACTTCAATGCACGATTTTTTCAAACCAATAATCGTGGAAAGGATTCCCGAATATGATAGTGGATCAAGCTCAGATTTTGAACTAGTACGAACAAAACGTTCGAAACAAATCATACTAAGTGATGAGGAGGAGTAGAAAGTTATCGTTCTGTTTTGGCTTTAATTTATTAAATCTTTCAACTTGAATATTTTACGTAGAATTGAAATTTTATTTTATTTTGTTTTGTTTTGTTTTTGTTTAAATAAATGGAGTGTTATTAAATTACATAATATGTATGTTCTTATGACTCAACAAATAAATGCACAAAATTATATTAAGCACATATTTTTA
Organism: Megamerina dolium; assembly: GCA_963854835.1. Lineage (NCBI taxonomy): Eukaryota > Metazoa > Arthropoda > Insecta > Diptera > Megamerinidae > Megamerina > Megamerina dolium. The sequence continues at coordinate 26,450,907 of OY978529.1, read as the reverse complement.
CTATACAAATTTCAATATTTTATTGAAATTTTTTTTACTTTGGAACCAAACTCTGATTTTTGTATGGAGTTAGAGTCTTCTACAACGCGATTTCCTATAACGCGGAGTTTTTTAGGAACCTATTCACCGCTTTGTAACAGGTTTACCTGTACTTGTTGTTGGTGCTTAATGGATACGCATAACTCATAACAGGTAGATTAAATTGAAGTGTCAACAACAACAGGTAATTGCATGTGAGTTTGAACAAAAAACACTGTTGTCCTTGCATGTTATCCAAGCAAAATTATATCGAAAAGGGAGGACAAATAATCGTAATATTGTGTTTTATGATCAATATACATATAAATTATGATTAAGAGGGGAAAAGCAACAATTCGAATTTAAGAAGTGTGGATGTTGTACCAAACAATATACGATATATTGTTGTTAGTTTGTGAAGCCAGAGATTCTTCTTAATTTGTAATTATTGGGAATGCATGTATTTTGATGTACTAATCCAAAAGAAAAAAAATCAAAAACAAGGGATCGCCTTTCCTTTTTAATTGCTGTGATAAACGAACGATTTATCTTAATTATCGTAGAGAGATTCGTGATGGTATGAGAGGAAGATCTGAGAGTGAGTATCACTTAACGCAACAACAAATATAGGGATTTAAACTCAAATGCATGTACATATACGATTTCTCAAGAAAGTGCGGGAGAATATAAAAACAAAGTCCAAGTGATTTGATCCAAATTTTATGATGTTATTATAACCGGGAGTATACATGTATACGTATCGGGTGTATGCAATTTATGTATGCCAGAGGCTTATGTGTACATATATGGGTATGTGAAAAGCATAGAATGCAATATTTAACTCAGCGAAAGATTCGCTGTATGTTAGAGGGATGTTTAAGCGGGATTTGTTATTAAATGTACGTACGACGTACTCATCAACAATGTAGCCAAGAATTAAAAAACCAACAATAATTGTGCTGCAACAATGTTATTAAATATTTTTGATTTGATTTTAGCGGGATGTGACGGGATAAATGTAAAACAATCAACGTTTGGGTATACACATGTACCTTAATTTTCATACATACGTGTAGATGTATATAAAAAATAGGTAGTACACCATATACAAATGTCACCATTAACCATACCTTGATGGGCAAGATTGTCTTACCACCCGTGGCGAGCCCTATCCGGCTCGAAGGACCAATGTTTCAGCGGGGTAGGTGATGTAGTCGACGGTGACTGTGGGAGTTGTTGTTGTGGTCACAAAGACACTTCCTCTTCACTTTAATATATTAATGTTACGCAATTTATTTACTAATATATAAATATATTTAATTTAAATTTATTTAAGTTTACTTTATTTAAAGGGTTATCCATTTTGCGGTTTCAAAAGTAAATGTAAATAAAACACATATAAAATATTTTTTATCATGATATTTCTTTTTTATTATAAAGTTTGAACATTGACATTATGTGTGAAATACTACATCATTTAAATAACCACCACGCGAATTGTTGCAAGCATCGATTCTTTTGAGGTAATTTTCGACCACTTTTTGACACATATTGGGCGGTATCTCAGCCATAACGTGACGAATGTTGGTTTTTAGGTGCTCAAGAGTTAAAGGTTTATCTGCATAAACACGGTCTTTCGCATAGTCCCACAAAAAAAAGTCAAGCGGTGTCAAATCGCATGATCTTGGTGGCCACTTGATATCGCCACGACGAGAAATTACGCGGCCAGAAAATTTCTCTTGTAATAAAGCCATGTTCGCTCGAGTTGTGTGGCATGTGGCACCGTCTTGTTGAAACCACATATTCTCTAAGTCGTATTCTTCAATAGCAGGCAAGAAAAAGTCGGTTATCATATGACCATAACGCTCCGAATTGACGGTGACAGTCGTTCCATCGTCGTTTTCGAAGAAGTAAGGTCCAATCACACCTCCGGACCAAAGAGCGCACCAAGCAGTAACTTTTTGTGGATGTAGTGGCCTCTCTTCAATTACTTGAGGATTCTCATAACCCCAAATACGACAATTTTGTTTGTTAACATACCCACCGAGTGAGAAATGTGCTTCGTCGCTGAAGAAAATTTTGTTCGAAAAATCGCCGTCCACCGCCTGTTGTTGAAGCACCCATTCGACGTATTTACGACGTTGTGAATGGTCAGCTGGCTTCAGTTGTTGTGTGAGCTGGATTTTATATGGATGTAGGTGTAGATCCAAATGCAAAATACGCCATAATGTGCCGTAAGACAGTCCTAATTCCTGAGAACGACGAGGAATCGAAACATTCGGGTCTTCGGCAACACTTTCACTTACAGCAGCGATATTTTCGGTGGCACGAGCAAAACGATGATGCACAGGCCTTACAATATCTGTAACCGATCCAGTCTCTTCATATTTCTTCACAATTTTGCCAATTGCTTGCGTAGTTGGACGATTATGTAAACCATAATCTCCTCTTAAAGCACGATATGTGGCTGTGGCAGAATCACCATTTTTGTAGTAGGTTTTTACAATTTTAATGCGTTGTGCGATAGTTAAGCGATCCATTTCCGCAGATGTCAGACTTTGAACTGAAAAAGAAAGAAATTTTTTTAGCAACTCAGTTTGACAGATGTCGAATTCTAGCCCTATACTTTTGAAACCGCGAAATGGATAACCCTTTACATTATGTATTTATAATTTAAAAAAAATTCGGGAGGATATTGCCGCGCACTGCTTTGCTTAGGGAGTTGATCAAAAATAACAAAAAAATAAATTAGAAAGTGGTAAGAAAAAGTAAGCAGAATAGTTGAAAAGAACAAAGTTAAGGAAAATAAATTGAAAGAAGATCAAAAAAAGGTAAACCGTTGATGGTATTATAAAGAAAATACGCCATAGCGACAAACTATTAACAACAACTTATGAGTGAGCGTGAAATTGCATCCACAAACCACAAGAAACACCAAGAATAACCAATTTACATTCTCTGATCTCTCCATAACGGCGGCCCCCGAAATAGTCCACATTTCGTTTTTGGCTTTTTTTACAGTGAGACACTTGAAAGTGCTTTCATCGTGGAAGCTGCAAAATGTGAGTCAATTTGGTTTTTTTTTTCAATTTATATCTATTATTAACTAAAACTTTTTTTTTTTTTCAATTTATACATATTAATAAAAACATTTGTTTTTCAATTTATACATATACAGGCCAAATTGAGGAAACGAAAGTGCAAATCTACAGCGAAACTCATTATCGCAAAGTAATTGCGGAATTTGATGCTGTAAAAAAGAATTACTACACATATCAGCTAAAAAGTAGTAAGGGCTTAATCGTTGTACTCAAAGGCGTTGAACCCAACGTTGATATTAACGAAATCAAACTTGCCTTTCAGGAAGAAGGGTTTCAAGCCAAAACAACATTCTCAACAAGAGCAATATACCTCAACCCTTATATCGTATTGAGCCTCAGCCTGTAACAAAACCCCTAAAAAAAGGTGAAGTACACCCCATATATAAAATTCGATATTTATTGCATCGCAAAATTACAATCGAAGAACCCCATAAGAGAACTGGACCTCCTCAGTGCAGTAACTGCCAAGAACATTTGCTTCAAACATTAATTCAGAATATGAACCAATTCATGAACTCAATGCAACATTGCTATCCAGACCATTGTCTCAAGATATGCCACTGGAACGCCAACGGCTTAAGCCAGCACCGTTTGGAGCTAATTCAAATCCTTGAATCCAGCCAGATCGACATAATGATGATATCTGAGACCCATTTCACTGACAAAAATGGCTACCAAATACCATATTACAAACTGTACACCACAAATCATCCGCATGGTAAGGAACACGGAGGAACTGCCATATTGATAAAAAGCAGAATAAAACATCATGTTCTGGAAGATTTCAGTAGAGTCTACTTGCAAGTAACATCTATATGTCTGGAAGAATACATCTCTAAGCTAGTAATATCTGCGATATACAAGATACAGTATTACCGAACAGCAATATAAAGAATTTTTCTCAACTCTTGGTAGCAAATTCTTGGTTGCTGGCGATTTCAACGCCAAACACACTCACTGGGGCTCCCGCTTAATAACTCCAAAAGGCAGAAGACTATGTTCAATCATCACTAACCTCGGCTACGATGTTATTTCAAATGGTCAACCGACATATTGGCCGACTGACAAGAGGAAAATACCCGATCTCATAGACTTTGGAGTCGCCATAGGTTTGCAGATGGAAAATATCTCCACAGAGTGTAATTATGATCTATCATCTGACCACTCACCCACGGTAATATCTATAAAATCACCAAGCCCCCAAGGCAGATGCGTTAGAAAGAAAATAGACTGGTTAAAATTGAAGAAACATATAAATTCCCATCTTCCTCTGAGTACTGTATTAAGAAATGGACACCATGTAGACTCAGCACTCGAAAAATTCAACCAGCTGCTCTCATTAGCTCTCAGCTCAGCTACCTGCACAAAGGTATGCAAGCAATCAAACTATAGCCCATACACACCAGCCGACATTGAATTGCTAGTAAGACAGAAAAGAAGACTCCGAAGACAATGGCAAGAATTCAGATCACCGAATCTGAAAACACAGCTACAGTACTGCACTCGAAAGTTAAAGCAAGCCTTAAAAAATAAAAACAACAAAGAGTTAGAAGAGCACATAGCGAAATTAACACCTGGTGAAGCGTCAGACTACTCTTTGTGGAAATCAGCAAAAAACTCAAATCGGCCAATTCTCACTGATTCCCCCATCCGTTTGAGTGACGGTAACTGGGCTAGAAGCAACTGTGAGAAGGGTTTGGCTTTTGCAAACCACCTAGAAAGTGTGTTTACACCCAATCCACCCTCTTTACAGTCCTCATTACCAAAATTAACTTCTCAACCTTGCTCAATAACGCTCAAAATAAAAAAAAAGGACATATTCAATATTGTTCTCTCGCTCTAACCCCATAGAAGCTACTAAACTCCTGCAGACTCATATCGATTCTCTCGAAATCTGGCTAGCAAAATGGCGTATAAAAGTCAATGAATCAAAGAGCGTAGATGTAACCTTCACGCTAAGGCCAGATACATGACCCCCACTTAAAATTAATGGCCAATCAGTTCCACAATGTTCCTCAACAAAGTACTTGGGTATTCACCTCTACAGAAGGCTGACCTGGAAAAATCACATAGAGGCAAAGAAAACTCAGATCAAGCTTAAAATTAATCAGTTATGGTGGCTGTTACACAAAAGATCAAAGTTGAATCTCGAATACAAAGTGCTATTATATAAAGGAATCCTGAAGCCAATCTGGACTTATGGTATTCAGTTTTGGGGCACCGCATCTCGCGCCTTGGTATATGAGGAACGTTAACATCCATCGAGATTTAAATGTACCCACAATTTCTGAGGAAGTTGCAATGTCCTGCAGAAGCTACATTCAAAAATTACACAGTCATCCGAACACCCTTACTAAGCAATTGTTGCTCAGCACGGGGCACCGTCGATTAAAAAGAAAAGACACAGAATATGCTGTGAAATTGCTATACCTCGCGACTCAACAAATTGTGATGGAACGATGGGAATATCACATAATTTTAGTTAGTTTGTAAGATTTGATCACTTATTGTTAGTTTCTAAGTAATTTTAGAAAGATCCAATAAATAAAGCTTAAAAAAAAAAAAATATTTTTGTAGGAGAGGTAGGCGTGGATTTTATCCGATTTATCCCATTTTTGATCTTGTTGCTTTAACTGCAAATGTAATTGTATATACCGAGATTCAAATTGATAGCTTTATATATGGAAAGTGTGAAAATGTAAATATGGAAGCATGAGGCGTAGTTTCATTCAGCTCATTTTTAATGATGACTTCTTTTTAATAAATAGAATCATATATATCTAGTTTTTGCTGAATTTAATTTGATATTCCCGCGAAAAGTGTTAAATCCTACATTCTCCAACATACTTTTATATGGGAGGTACGTGCAGTTTTCATCCGATTACATCCAGTTTGTGATATGTTAATTCTATGGTGAGACAAATATTTCGTGGCAATTCTTAAGTAAAGTGCTTGATATTTTCATGCGAAAAAAGAAAAAACACTTAGTCCACAGCACACTTAATTTCATTGAACTTTTAAATTTTAGATAATTCCTATAACAATTCATATAATTTTACTAGCATTTTAATTTCGAAATAACATATATTAGATTTCATTGCATATTTTTAGGCATCATATAAATAGTTCATCACATAATAAAGGGTTATCCATTTTGCGGTTTCAAAAGTAAATGTAAATAAAACACATATAAAATATTTTTTATCATGATATTTCTTTTTTATTATAAAGTTTCAACGTTGACATTATGTGTGAAATACTACATCATTTAAATGACCACCACGCGAATCGTTGCAAGCATCGATTCTTTTGAGGTAATTTTCGACCACTTTTTGACACATATTGGGTGGTATCTCAGCCATAACGTGACGAATGTTGGTTTTTAGGTACTCAAGAGTTAAAGGTTTATCTGCATAAACACGGTCTTTCGCGTAGCCCCACAAAAAGTCAAGCGGTGTCAAATCGCATGATCTTGTTGGCCACTTGATATAGCCACGACGAGAAATTACGCGGCCAGAAAATTTCTCTTGCAATAAAGCCATATTCGCTCGAGTTGTGTGGCATGTGGCACCGTCTTGTTGAAACCACATATTCTCTAAGTCGTATTCTTCAATAGCAGGCAAAAAAAAGGTCGCTTATCATATGACCATAACGCTCCGAATTGACGGTGACAGTCGTTCCATCGTCGTTTTCGAAGAAGTAAGGTCCAATCAAACCTCCGGACCAAAGAGCGCACCAAGCAGTGACTTTTTGTGGATGTAGTGGCCTCTCTTCAATTACTTGAGGATTCTCAGAACCCCAAATATGACAATTTTGTTTGTTAACATACCCACCGAGTGAGAAATGTGCTTCGTCGCTGAAGAAAATTTTGTTCGAAAAATCGCCGTCCACCGCCTGTTGTTCAAGCACCCATTCGACGTATCTACGACGTTGTGAATGGTCAGCTGGCTTCAGTTGTTGTGTGAGCTGGATTTTATATGGATGTAGGTGTAGATCCAAATGCAAAATACGCCATAATATGCCGTAAGACAGTCCTAATTTCTGAGAACGACGAGGAATCGACACATTCGGGTCTTCGGCAACACTTTCATTTACAGCAGCGATATTTTCGGTGGTACGAGCGAAATGATGATGCACAAGCCTTACAATATCTGTAACCGATCCAGTCTCTTCATATTTCTTCACAATTTTGCCAATTGCTTGCGTAGTTGGACGATTATGTAAACCATAATCTCCTCTTAAAGCACGATATGTGGCTGTGGCAGAATCACCATTTTTGTAGTAGGTTTTTACAATTTTAATGCGTTGTGCGATAGTTAAGCGATCCATTTTCGCAAATGTCAGACTTTGAACTGAAAAAGAAAGAAATTGTTTTAACAACTCAGTTTGACAGATGTCGAATTCTAGCCCTATACTTTTGAAACCGCGAAATGGATAACCCTTTATATGTTAAATATAAATAAATAAATTAATTGTTCAAATTTATTTACAAAGCTTACTATATTTTCTATTTTCAGTTTCCGTAAAATACATAGATATAATAAATTTAACATAAGTCATATTAGTATGGATTTAGATATATTTGCATTTTTATTCTTTTGTTCATATCACTCACAGTTACAATAAAGTCTATTTTACTTTTTTATTACTAAAATATAATAAAAACAAAATAATCGGTTGTACTGTATGCATACTACGAGCACGAGTATGTGCAGTATAGAGTAGTAAGAAATAAGAATCAGAAGAATCTTAGAAGTACATATAAGAAAACATTAGTTTTGAACTACAATCAAGATTTATGACATTTTTATTGTATGTAATAAGAAGAATTGCATGATGCTATAACAACGCCATGCTGCTCCATATCGTAGACTTGCTAAGGTTAGATAAATATATAAAGAAGAAAAGAGATGGAATAAATTCATATAAGTATCCCATATGCAATTGTGTTTTACATCTTATATATGTGAGCATAATATTTTATCTCGAAAAAAAAACAGATACAGAAATACAACCAGTAAGGCAGTTAGCATGTACCTCCCTATGTACGATAATACATGACAAAGTAGATCGTATAATGTAAATATTTTTTAATATAAACAAATAATAATATTGAGCAATGGGTTGGAAAAACAACAGCAACAACACAAAACAAAACTTGTAAAATACGACAACACTGTTATTTATGACGTTTTCAAATAAAAGTGTTTTGTGCCATTTTCAAATACAGCCCTACTGACAATGACACATATCGTGTCATTGGTGAATCAGATATGACATTGATAAAAGTAGTGTATTTAGTAGCAGGAGTTATCGTAATTCTACCAGTGTTGTTACTAGTAGGGCTGATAGTTTCGAAAATATTCATATTTGAGTGTAAATTACATTTAAATGAGGATAATTTCTTTAATTTTTTTCGAGGAACGAAAAATTCAGAATTTATTTTTCTCAATTCTTTCTGTATAATATTCGCTTTAAATAAAATCGAGTAGAGAAGAGAAGAAAACATTTATTTTATGATTTAGATTTGTAAAATATATCGTGCAGTAGTTGTAAAGATTCTAGTTGAAAGAAGGGTAGAATAGAGTACATATATCACTTAAATTGTTAGCGCAAAAGAAAGGTTAACGATGATGACTTTTTTGGAGAATGCAAGAAAGCAAAACTAAATTTATTTCTCTTATTTAAGCATTATATTTTAGATGAAGCACAAGTATGACATATTTTCGGTTGTTATGGCACATAAGCAATCAAGCATTTTAGATGAAGATATAAGATAGCGAAACCATGATGGAAGTAATTCCAACTACAACCAAATTTTTGTAGAATTATTTCAACCTGAAAAATTACAAAACCTATACTTATAGGCTCTTTGATCGAGCTTCTCTTTCATGTTGTTGTGCATGTTAAATTTTAAACAGTATTAGAGGGGATATCACCTTTTCTAAGAGTCTAATGCTCTTCCATGACAAATTGTTACTGCCGGTAGAATTGCCAATTGCTTCCTGTTCGTAAGAAAAGTCTTTTCGATATTAAAGTTGTACTTTAGCCGGGAATTGAATCCACGACCTACAGATCGGAAGGCAAACGCCCTAAACACTAAGCTACGCCATCCATTGGTAACATTATACTATTGATAAATGGAACTTTAAAATTCGTACAAGCGGCCTCAATGTTTTCCAATAGAATTGTTTCTAGAGCAAATTTGCATCTCATTCTCCTTCGTCATCTCCCCGCATGCATCACCTATTATCGAAATAATCAAAACTCTTGCATTTGGACTCTGAAAAATCAAGTTAAATAATTCAATAGTCATATCAACTAAAATCAGTGAAAAATTGGTATGATTTTTTACCAGGGGAACATTTATTACAATTTTATATCTTAAATGGTGCAGAGTGTTGGTTTAAACAAAAAATATATATATGGCATATAAATAAAACCGATAAAATGTAGATTCTCTGTGAGTGTTTCTTTGGGGTTTTCGAAGAAAAACATTTTTTTATTGCTATGAAACTACTTGTATATATTTATGTGGTTCTATCTCTGAACAGGATTTCTGAATGGTGTCTTGTGATGAGAAATGAGTCAAAGCAAGTACTCAAACTGTGGTCATACCAGGACTAACAGCCGGGAATGTTTTGCTGTACATTTGGTTTTTTTTTTTTTTTTTTTTTTTAGCTTATTTTTTTTTATTGAATCTTTCTTATACAAGAAACTAACAATAAGTATTAAAATCTTACAAACTAAATAAAACTATGTGATATCCCCTACGTTCCATCACAATTTGGTGAGTCGCGAGATGTAGCAATTTTACAGCATATTCAGTGTGTCTTTTCTTTTTAATCGACGATGCCCCTTGCTCAGCAACAATTGCCTAGCAAGGGGATTCGGATGATTGTGTAATTTTTGAATGTAGCTTCTGCAGGACATTGCAACTTCCTCAGAAATTGTGGATACATTTAAATCTCGATGGATGTTAACGTTCCTCATATACCAAGGCGCATTTACAATAATTCGCAGACACTTGGATTGTATTCGCTGCAATTTTTCGATATTAGAGGGAGATGCGGTGCCCCAAAACTGAATACCATAAGTCCAGATTGGTTTCAGGATTGCTTTATATAATAGCACTTTGTATTCAAGATTCAACTTTGATCTTTTGTGTAACAGCCACCATAACTGATTCATTTTAAGCTTGATCTGAGTTTTCTTTGCCTCTATGTGATTTTTCCATGTCAGCCTTCTGTCGAGGTGAATACCCAAGTACTTTGTTGAGGAACATTGTGGAACTGATTGGCCATTAATTTTAAGTGGGGGACATGTATCTAGCCTTAGCGTGAAGGTTACATGTACGCTCTTTGATTCATTGACTTTTATACGCCATTTTGCTAGCCAGATTTCGAGAGAATCGACATGAGTCTGCAGGAGTTTAGTAGCTTCTATGGGGTTAGAGCGAGAGCACAATATTGCCGTATCATCAGCAAAGGTCGATATGAATGTATAGTTATTGTTGGGCATATCTGAAGTGTATAAGAGATACAGTAAGGGACCCAAAACGCTTCCTTGAGGAACGCCAGCGTGAATATCCAATGGATTTGTTGTGTAATCCTTGTGATGTACGAGAAATTGTCTTTTCGTGAGGTAGCTACTAAGCAATGAGGAGACATTTGCAGGCAGTAATAGTTTGAGTTTGTAAATAAGGCCATCGTGCCACACTTTATCGAAAGCTTGAGTGATATCAAGAAAGACAGCTGAGCAATACTTTTTTTCTTCAAAAGTGTTCCTTATCAGAGTTACAATGCGGTGGACTTGTTCTATTGTGCCGTGCTGTTTTCTAAATCCAAACTGATGTTGAGGAATCAGTTGGTTGAGATTAATAAATGGAGTTATATTCATGACAAGTAGCTTTTCGAATACTTTAGAAAGTAGAGGCAGGAGGCTGATAGGTCTGTACGATGCAACTTTTGTAGGGTCTTTTCCTGGTTTTGCTATCATAATCATTTTTGAAGTTTTCCAGCATTTGGGATAGTGTTTAATACGAAGGATAGCATTGAAAATGTGCATCAGATGAATTACTGAAGCCGGAGGTAGCTCTTTTATCATTTTACCGGTAATTTTATCTGGACCAGGTGATTTTTTTGGGTTTAAATCTTTATAAATTGCTTTGAATATGTCCTTTTTTTTAATTTTGAGCGTTATTGAGCAAGGTTGAGAAGTTAATATTGGTAATGAGGACTGTGAAGAGGGTGGATTGGGTGTAAACACACTTTTTAGGTGGTTTGCAAAAGCCAAACCCTTCTCACAGTTGCTTCTAGCCCAATTACCGTCACTCAAACGGATGGGGGAATCAGTGAGAATTGGCCGATTTGATTTTTTTGCTGATTTCCACAAAGAGTAGTCTGACGCTTCACCAGGTGTTAATTTCGCTATGTGCTCTTCTAACTCTTTGTTGTTTTTATTTTTTAAGGCTTGCTTTAACTTTCGAGTGCAGTGCTGTAGCTGTGTTTTCAGATTCGGTGATCTGAATTCTTGCCATTGTCTTCGGAGTCTTCTTTTCTGTCTTACTAGCAATTCAATATCGGCTGGTGTGTATGGGCTATAGTTTGATTGCTTGCATACCTTTGTGCAGGTGGCTGAGCTGAGAGCTAATGAGAGCAGCTGGTTGAATTTTTCGAGTGCTGAGTCTACATCGTGTCCATTTCTTAATACAGTACTCAGAGGAAGATGGGAATTTATATATTTCTTGAATTTTAACCAGTCTATTTTCTTTCTAACGCAATTGCTTTGGGGGCTTGGTGATTTTATAGATATTACCGTGGGTGAGTGGTCAGATGATAGATCATAATTACACTCTGTGGAGATATTTTCCATCTGCAAACCTTTGGCGACTCCAAAGTCTATGAGATCGGGTATTTTCCTCTTGTCCGTCGGCCAATATGTCGGTTGACCATTTGAAATAACATCGTAGCCGTGGTTAGTGATGATTGAACATAGTCTTTTGCCTTTTGGAGTTATTAATCGGGAGCCCCAGTGAGTGTGTTTGGCGTTGAAATCGCCAGCAACCAAGAATTTGCTACCAAGAGTTGAGAAAAATTCTTTATATTGCTGTTCGGTAATACTGTATCTTGGGGGACAGTATATCGCAGATATTACTAGCTTAGAGATGTATTCTTCCAGACATATGGATGTTGCTTGCAAGTAGACGCTACTAAAATCTTCAAGAACATGATGTTTTATTCTGCTTTTTATCAATATGGCAGTTCCTCCGCGTGCCTTACCATGCGGATGATTTGTGGTGTACAGTTTGTAATATGGTATTTGGTAGCAATTTTTGTCAGTGAAATGGGTCTCAGATATCATCATTATGTCGATCTGGTTGGATTCAAGGAATTGAATTAGCTCCAAACGGTGCTGGCTTAAGCCGTTGGCGTTCCAGTGGCATATCTTGAGACAACTCATGGTCTGGATAGCAATGTTTGGAGTAACATCGATTGATTTTTCATCATTTCTTGCATCATTGTTTGCATTGAGTTCATGAATTGGTTCATATTCTGAATTAATGTTTGAAGCAAATGTTCAAGGGTACTTGGCTGTTGGGTGGGCAGTGAGTGTTTCTGCTCATTATTTACATTGCTTTGTTGGTGTGGGTTTTGTTTTAACACGCTAGCGTATGAATTGGTTTGATTCTTGTTTGGGATTGCAGAGAAGAATTGTGTTGCATCAATATTTTGGTGGGACTGGAAAGGAATCTTCTACTATAACCTGCTTTCATACGACTGAACACTAGATTCGGATCTGTACCATCATTACTTAGACCGTTTAAAGCTAGCGATTGACTGTAAGCGGTTAGAATTGACAAATAGAAGAATTGTTGTGAGCCATCGCAACCTTTTCCCTCACTTTATCACTTGGTAATATAAATTCGAATAATAATAATAAAAGCAACAAGTTCAACTACCCATTGAAATAAAATAAAAAAAAGTTTGATGTAATTGATGTAATGAAACAATAACAACAATAACAAAAATTGTAAGAATAACCACGTAATTGTATGTGCTTGAATACAACTTAAAGGAACCAAAATGCGAGGGACAGTGGGAGGATAGAGGGTGGAATGTAAACGAAACTAATGTAACAAATACCAATCCAATCGGCAAATTGAAACAAAAAAAAAATATTTTCTTAACAAATAACAAATACTGGTACAAACACATAGTTGTGGGAACCATCACGTCAAGAAAGCAGATTGAACTCAAAATGAAAACAGTAGAAAAATACAATACATGCGGTATGTACTACTGGCATATCGTTTGAAAGATTTGAACGGCTGCTTATTGTTGCAAAAAAAAGCAAGAAATTGCATAGACATACATACACATTTATAAACTTGAATACTTACATACAAGAAGTGTAGAAAAATACAAATATATATGTATGTGTAAATGTATATTAGCTTGTACAACTCTCTATACCAAAAAAAATTAATAAATAAATAAGTAACATCGTTTTAAATTGTGTAGAACTGTTCTTTATGAATTTACGTAAACACTTCAACTGGAGAAGTTTAAAGAATTTTAGCGATAATCAAAATATTTTTATCGATATATACAATATTATTTGGTAATAGGATATCATCCGTTAAACTTTTGATACAAACTCGTTTTGAGTGTTTTTAGGATCAGTAAAAATTTTGGTGACGAAATGATCTTAAGGCATGATTTTATTTAAAAAATTGTTCATCGACCCACTTTAATGTAAATATGTATATTTTGTGATTAAAAAGTTTTGCGGTTTCTTCAAACACAAATTTACATACTTTGATCATAAATTAATATATATAGTTTAAAAAAAATTTTTCAAATGGGTTTCTTGGCCTTCAAAATAAGGAAATCAACAAGGAATCTAGTGGAATTTCTTAAACCTATAATTTATGCATTCGACTGTATTTTATTATTTTATAAGTAGTCTATTCAAAATATTTAAATCTGAGGATAATATGGTTAATCTAATAGCCTTTTGTATTGAAAAAACTTTATTGTGTTACTATTGTAATGAAAACTACAGCCACATTTGTTGCTGAGGTTTGTCTCAAAGATGTTGGCGATCAAACTTGGTTACCTATATTGGTATTTCTAACTCAGTCAGGGAACAAAGAATAACCCAAACTAAGTATAAGTAATGTTTCTATCAAGCGATAAAAGTTTTGTGACTTTTTGAACGCTTGAACTTTACAAAATTCATGCTCTGTTGTAAACTAATATATACGAGGGCGGATTGATAAATAAGCTACCTAAGTACGAAGAGGGCAGCACAGACACAAAAACTTTTTTTTGAAATTGCGATCTGTCAAACGTCAGCTGTTAAAATTTCACCCAAATTCATCCATTAGTTTATTTATTGTAGTCGTTTGTAACCAACTTTTGTGTTTCTTGAAAAACGGAAAAAGCGAATTTCGTGCAGTGATTAACACTATTATTTGAAAGAGAAAACGGCGAATGAGACAAAAGAAAAGCTCGATAAACATTACGGTGAGTCTGCTCCGTCAGATTACATGGCAAATATTGGATTGCTGAATTTAAACGCGGTCGAACAAGCACTGCAACAATACCATCAACAGGAAGGCCAAAAGAGGTGGTTACTGAAGAAAATATAAAGAAAATCCTCGATATCGTTGTGAATGATCACCGAGTCAAGTTGCGTGAGCTTGTTGAAATGCTAACGATCTCATATGAACGTGTGTTCAACATTTTGCATGAACATTTGCATATGAAAAAGTATGGACAAGATGGGTGCCGCGTTTGCTCAGTGTCGAAAGAACGAGTTCGAGAGACCACTTCACAGCGGTGTTTGGACATGATAAAGCGTAATCCTGTTGATTTTTGGCGTCGATTAACAACTGTTGATGAAAGGTGGGTCCACCACTACACACCTGAAACCAAAAATCAATCGAAACAATGGGTGGAAGCTGGTGGAAGTGTTCCGAATAAGGCGAAGGCAGTGAAATCGGCTGGCAAGGTTATGGCCACTGTATTTTGGGATGCACTCGGAATATTGCTTATCGATTATCTTGAAAAAGGATCCACAATTACAGGAAAGTATTATCGTGCATTTTTGGATCAATTGAATGATGCAATCAAGAAAAAACGACCACATTTAAAGAAAAAAAAAGTGCTCTTTCTTCAAGACAATGCACCGGGTCACACAGCATTAGATACGATGCTAAAATTACGTGAAATACACTTCGAATTGGTTGATCATCCACCTTATAGTCCAGATTTAGGTCCTAGTGACTTTTTCCTGTTTCCAAACTTGAAAAAGTGACTCACAGGAAAAAGATTCAGCTCAAATGAAGAAGTGATTACCGAAACTAACGCGTATTTTGAGGGGTACCCGAAATCGTATTATTCAGATGGTAAAAAAAGTTGGAATATCGTCTTACTAAGTGTGTCGAAGTAAAAGGAGACTATGTTGAGAAATAAATGGTTTTTGAAAAAAAAAAAGTTTTTTTCCTACTTAGGTAGCTTCATTATCAATCTGCCCTCGTATAAGCGTAACAACTTGAACACAAATTCCATTTGGTGCATTTGTTTTGTGTGAAATGCGAGGAATGCATTTTGTAAATTGAAGATTTCTACTCTCAATGTTGAATGGTGATATTAATGTTTATATTGTTGTTGTTGTTGTTTACGTTTCCGATTCCAACTTTTTTTAAGAACACTGTATTGTGTTATACCTTATATAAATATAATGGTCTTGATATTGCTGTTGCTGAATTTTTCTGTTCTTCTGTTCCTTAACTCTGAAAACTTGTATATATACACAGTTGATAATACGTGCCATTAATTTGCATCGATCATTATCAAAGATTTCAATTTAATACTAAATACATACATTTTTTACTAAATACATACATATTTATATACATAAGCAAATATGTACATATTTATATGTGTATATAAATGCATTCAATATATAATCATAATAACAAAACAATATATAACAAAGCAACTACAGTAAAAGTACGATACTCCTACTAAAGGACAAAGATCACACCGATGACAACAACGCTTTTATGGTTTGATAAAACTAAACGAAAATGGATATCGTAGATATTGCGGGTGTTAGTAATGGTAATAGCAGCATAATATATTATGTTTATTTGATATTTATTTGATTTTCAATTGGTTTTATATTATTCACTTCATGCTTTATTTACATTAATTTCCATTTGGACAACTGTCCTGTTTTATGCATTCCTTAAAGTCTGCATTATTGTTTTTCATCATGATGTTTTACGTGCATTTTTTTGGCAGTATGTCTAGAATATTTATGAAATAAAAAAATTATGGTTGCAATTTTTCATTTTTTGTTTTAGAAATTCGTTAAATATAAGTTTAATATATTGCATCGAGAATTATTTAATTTACATTTCAGTTACAATTATATATTACTACGAGCGAGACTGAGGCAATGTCTTAAATAAATTATAATGCCTTATTTCTTTTAATAACCGTATAATATAAAAAAACGTATCGTAAACTTGAGGTCATGGGTTACAGCATCGATCTTCTGTGTTTAAGTTTGTAGGGTTAATTCCTGGTTCGCCAACTGAACGACATTCTTTTTCAGAAGGACATCAAATTTGTTTCGATTCAAAAAATTTTTAATTATGCTCTTAATTAGAAAATTAATTGTGTGTCACTTGTTTTCGCTTGATAACTTTATATTGCATATGAAATTACATATATGGAGCTGTAGATTTTATCCGATTCAGTCTATATCAGCTTGACTTGATTTCACTTTCATTAGCAAATTGTGAAAATGCACATTGAACAAACAACTTTTGCATATAAGCTAGGCTTTCATTCGATTACGAGCAATATCTATGGTGTGACGAGATTAACTTTATATACCTAATTTCAACTTGATAACTCTAAACTTTCATGCGCTTAGTGTAAAAACACACATATAACCACATAGTTTTGCATGGGTGGTGGGAGTGGCTTTTATTGGATTTTTTCCATCTATGAACTTATATATTAGTTGATGAAAATAATTGTATATACCAATTTTCAGGTCGATTGATTTATAATTTCGGCGGTATGCGTTAGACAGAGCTGTAAAAGAATTGAATCATTCGGAATTCACTCACCGTTAATTCATTTAAAAGTTGCATCAACTAGACTTCACTCTTTAGAACTTTGAAATACTGGAAATATGATATTATTTACTACCATGAGAAGCATAGCTGCTTTGGAACAAAACCCATGGTGTTATTATGAAGGTAGAGCAACTGCAAAAAATTCCTCTTGGCTGCGCGATATAATGTCAGAAACTGGCTTCTTGTAGTGTCAAGCTAGTGTGTTTCTTGTTTCCTCTTCAACTTCTTCTTTTTCCATGTTTTTGTTGGATCTACCTTGTGTTATTAAACCATTACAAAACCAATCAGCTGTTATTATTCACATAAATAAACGAATTGTAGTTTATAAATTCTTGGTTTTGAAATGTTTATAAGGTTGGTTGTTTGAGGTATTTAATTGGTTTGTTGCGTTTCTAAAATTCTCATAATCAATTAAATTTTCTTTCACATTTTTAAATTTATCTCACAAGATTCACTTTGAATAAATTCACGTTTAAAAAGAAATTAACGGATCATTATATATCTACGCATTATACGTAAATATGCGTATATATACGTAAAAGTTTTGAAGGAGGTCAAACTAACAGGAACAAACAAACAAAATTTTTAAAAATATTATAAAAAAAAAAAATTGTAATACGAAATAGAACTTCTATAATTTTTTGCATTTAATACTTTCTTTATATTTAATATAAGCCAATGACAACACATAAATGAAAGATCCAACAACCATACAGATATTTTGTAAACAACAAATCCCGAAGAAGAAGAAAGACTGTCAGCTTGATACTGAATGGATATCGCCACTCCCATTCATCGCATTCATCAAAATTTCAATTCTGTGCGAATTCTTTAGGTTTTTCAATTCATGAATTGAAAACGAATAGAACTAATTAATTTTTATCAGCCTAAAGACTTCACATACTGAATACTAGAAAAAAAGGATTTCAGCATTTCAAAATTTAAATAAAAGAATTAAAAGTGAAAATGACTTCACATTTTTACAGCTCTGGCGTTCTAACAGCCATCACTCAATCATTCAAAAAATTTATTCAGAAATCTTTTTCACAGAAAATCGCATGAAATGTGCTTACAAAATTTATCCCATGATTTAATGTTTAATTGAATTTAGTAAGGACAATAACCATGATTTCGCATTATAGCAAGAGAGGGGTGCGTGATTTTATTATCGTAAATTAAACTAATGTACGATATTAAAACAAAGGAGAATAAAATATAAACTTAGTTATGGCAGTTCAATCGCTACTAGGTTAAGTATTTGAAAATATCTACGAAAGCAAAGAGAATACTTAGCAGATGGGACTTAGTTTTAGGGAGAAAATGTATTCAGCGCACCCACTCTTAAATGAGAAAACAATTATCGCAGTTTGTTGCTGTTATCAGATGATATATGATTGTTATTCGAACGCTTTGAATATGCTGCCAAGAAAAATGTACTTCAATCATTCTATAGGAAATATTAAAATTTTTTTAATACAATATTTATATAATTTTAGGGGATAGACAAATGAAATAGAAACATCGAAAGGGATAGAAAATTCAAAAACATTATTTTAGTCGTGCAAATTTATTTAGAATTGATTTTCTACACAAATATATTCAACTACCAAGTTATGTATTCAAAATCAAAATTTGGTTTTTAATTTGTCATTTCAAGGTGTCAAAATACTGTTGTCAGTTTACCGTCTTATATTGGTAGCTCTTTTGGGAAAACATTTGTGATACATATGTATGTGAATGTGTGTGAATATGCAGATGTGTGTGTCGAATTCCGTTATGCTTGTTCATGGACTTGTGTTAGCAATTTAAGCGACGAGAGAAATGAGAGAAATTTAAATGTATTTACAATCGTCTTGATTTTCGCAAACTCTACGATAAAAATGAGAACATAAAATATATGTTGGCATTAAATTTATAGTTGTTTTTAACGTTTAATAAAAACGACAATTACAACAATTGACATATAATTGAAAACGATTGTAATACTTTTCAAAATCGTTCGAAATTCATTCGTTCATTATTTCATGTGTAAATTAAAATAATTTTCAAAAAGAAAGAGAGAATGCATGATATTGTAGGAAAATTGTAAATAATTATGTAGACTCTCATTCAGCGCATTTCTTCATTATCATATCCTTTAAATATCGTTGTCATCATCATCATCACCTCCTTCGTTCGTTCCTCACGACAACATAACCTTTTCACCAAATTTCAGTTTCAACTCATCCGTCCGAGTCTTATGAGTGTTTTGTAATATAATTGACGGGAACGCGTATGTATTCTGTGCTGCTACGTAAAATGTTGGAGAAGATATGTAAAAAAAAAAATCCAATAAAAAGTAAAAAGAAATAATGAAGAACGGAAATAATACATATAATTATCAAATGCAAAAAAACAACAAAAAAGAAGAAACTCTCAACAAAAGTAATAATAATTTCATAGTGTCATAGCCAAATATATTGAAAATATATGTATGTAAAGTAATTAAATGGGTCAAAATGCAAAATTCATTATAAAATAAATTAAAATAAATAAAAAGGAAACATCTCCCCAAAGGAATAGATTTTTGTGGAAATAAAATTATAAAGATACAAATACTAAATTTTCTTTCACTCAAAGGAATTCATAAATTATTGCACTCGGTTTAATAATCTTATTTCATGGTTTTTCGGTTTTCAGCCTTTTCTATCTGATTTTTATTAGTATACTGTATTTTCTTCGTCGTCATCTTAAGGATTTAGCAAAGGATTATAAAACTCATAGATGTTGCACAATGTATATGAAAACCAATATTAAAATTCTAACACAAAGTCATTATATATATTGTCTAGTACTTGTCTACTAAAAGTATTAAATAAAATTATACAAAATGTGCAAGATAATAGTGTCAAATTCTACATGAAATCTACTATGTAATTCATATGTGTATATGTAGCCAGGAGTTTATACATACATATTTAACATCCATTAAACACAACAAAAATGCTTGAGTGTGAAAATTTATCATCTAAAAACCATTGGATATAATTTCAAAGGGTATTGAAATTCACCTAAGCTCGCTTCAAGCTCAAAGTGACCACTAAACAATATAGACTATTTTGATGCTTGTGTGTATTCAAAAAAAAAAATTGTATAAAAATATATTAATTAAAATATACAGTTGTGGAAATTGAAACATTAACTGTACTTGTTTATATCATATCATGGTATAAATACCATATTATAATGCAACCATAAAAGTAAACAGAAATCTATCATAATGTTACGAGTATAAAGACTGTTAATCAAAAAAGGACTGAACAAGTTTTTCATGGAGTTTAAATTTAATAATAAAATGTCACTTTTAAGGTAAAGAAATAAATCGTCTATTTACGAAGCTGATAAATTGAGGACTAAATAAAAAACAAACAAAAAACCTTAAGATTATATAACGGATGTGAAAGAATATATGCTTTCTGATAACTCACAAATCGATTTTATATATATTTGGGTATAATGGGAATATAAAAGGGAAAATTATTTATCATAAAATGTTTATCGTATACATTTAGTTAGTTATTATTCATGATTTGATATGCAGAAATAGTGAAGAAATTAGTGATAGTATCCATTTTGTTTTATTGTTGATAGTACTTTATGAATAGTATTTTTGTTTGTCAAAATAGTATCTCGCTCAAAATTTGAAGTAATTTTATATATAAAATAAATAAATATGTGGCACTTAAAGCCACAAAGGGCTCTTTGGCCGAGCTTCTCTTCCATTATTGTTGTGCGTCTTAAATTTGGACAGTATTAGAAGGGACCTACTTATTTTAGCAGGTTCCGAACGGCAGAACACTTGTGACATCACTTTTTCTGAGCTTTGTCACAGAATTCTTTTAGAAGCTTTTTCATGGCAAGTTGTTACTGTCGGAAGAATTGCCAATTGCTTGCCGACAGGTGGGTACCATTCGAAAGAAACATCTTATCGATATTAAATTTGTTATGCATCAGCCAGGGATTGAACCACGACCTACAGATCAGAAGGCGAACACACAAACCACTGAGCTACGAAATCCACAATTTTATATATACATATATACTACTGAATTTCAGACTAAATTTGAAACAGTTTTGTTCATAAAATGCATAGTTTAGCATAGCATATCATTATATTAATATTTTATAAACACTATTGGTAATCTAATATGTAAGCAATATTATTTTTGAATTAATTTCGTTCACAAATAAATACTTCAAATAAGTTTACTAAAAATTATTACAAAATATTGCTGTGGTGATAAAGTTAATCTTCCAACTTATGCTACTTATGCAAATGTGAACTGCTTAAAACGAATTTCATTATATGAGTAGGAAGATGGAGAAAGGGAGAATGAGAAAGAAGCGACGTATGCACAACGAAGCAAATCGATAGAATGTGTGCTTTGAGAAAGAGAGATAGCAACCAACGAAACAGAAACCCGGAACATATATTGTATTTTATTGCGCCGACCTTTTATTTCTGTACTACGTAATTTTCTGTGCTAGGTAACTCCACGCTGAGCGCTCTCGTTTAGGTTGATCAGTAGTGCGGATATGCAAAAACATTATTGGTTGCTGTCAGACTGTGTTAGTCCGCTTTTCGACACAAAAACATTTGCATCAGAAACATTTTCAATTTTTTTTTTTTAAATTTCGTTCGCGTTTACATATAATAATAGTATAAGTATATAATAGCATATATAATAATAGTATAAGTATATAGTATAATTTAATCCAACAAGATCAACCATATTACAAATATATTCCAGAAATCATAATTTTGAATAATGATGTGAAACTCTATTGGGATAGAACCATCCTAACAGACAGAACCGTAATAAGTGATAGACCAGATATCACGCTGTATTAAGTTTGTGTCATTTGGAATTGCTATATCTATTAGGATGGTCTGTTAGGATGGTTCTATTCCAATAGAGTTTCACATCATTATTCTCAATTATGTTATTATTGCCGTTATTATTTTGTAAAGCGTCGGTAGACAAGTTATTGGTCTATAGTTTGTTGGGTTTTGCATATTTTCGTTCTTGGGTATGATATGTCTTTCCCTGTGTAAGAAATTGCGTTAGTATGTTTGGGTTCATCAGTATATTGTTAATTTCCATTGCTAGCGTGTTATGGAGTGCTGTGAATTGTTTGTACCTAAATTATGGATGTGATCAGTTCCGGATGCTTTCCAGTTATTTGATTTTTTTATTATATTAGTGACTTCAGATGTGGTTATTTTATGGCCCGACTGTTGTGGTGTATGTTTATATTTCTCTTCTTCAGCTTGAATCCACGTAGCTTTGTTATTAAGCGTCCTTGTTTGGGACCATATTGACTTTCAAAAGTCCTCCAGTTCGTCCTTTTCTGGCGGAACAACGCTTATATTATTGTTGGATGTGAGTTTTCTATAGAACTGTCTTTGATTATTATTGAATTGAATGTGGTGGTTCTGTCTGTAGTTTGATTCTCTGTATCTCCTAAGTCTTTTTGTATATACTGATAGTTGCTGTTTTATTTCTTTTTCAATGTTTTGCCATTTTACCAGATGTGTCTACATTACGGTGGTCTGGTGGTCTGGTGGTGTTTTCGCAAGGTAACATGTTTAACTACCTCAACCGGGTGGGGCTAGCGCAATCCTTGTTGAACTCATCTCAAGCCGACTCTCTGGCTGTCATGTAGTTTGTTTTGAGCGTTATGTGATGATACCTTTGTTAATGAGGGGTAGTCATGTAGCTTGCTCTGCTTACTATTTGATGGTGCCTTCATTGTTAATGGGGGTCCTCCACTTGGCGACCACCGGGCAATGTCCTCCTGGCACCCGCTGGGAGGCGGCTGAAGTGAGTAGCGAAAGTCTCCTCGGTTAGAGGTTATTCGTCGGGTTTGGGACCCGCCACATAAAAAAACCCCCCAGTGAAGAAAACAACAGCTCCTTGGATTAGGACAACCGCTTTTGATGATGACCCGCGCACACGACAAAACGACCATGATTTATGGATATGCACCTGGAATGTCCGGTCCCTTTATAGGGAGGGTGCCTCTATCCAGCTGGTTGATGTCCTCGAAAAATACAGAGCTGACATCACCGCTCTCCAGGAAATACGATGTACGAGACAGGGTTGTTCCAAAAGAAAGTCCTGTGATATATACTACAGTTGCCATGTTGAAAGGCACGAATTATGATGTGGATTTTTGGTCAGCAAAAGACTACGACACCTTGTCTCATATTTCACGCCTGTGAACGAACGGCTGGCCACAATCCTCATCAGGGCAAAATTCTTTAACCTTATTACAACCTTTTAACAGCCTTATATGTGCCCACGCTCAGACGGATGAGGACAATGTGACCAAGGAGAGCTTCTTTCAGTGCCTCGAAGAAGCTTACGATCGATGCCTCTGCCACGCTATCAAAATCGTGTTTGGCGACTTTAATGCCAGGGTGGGCAAGGAATGTACAAAAATTCTTCGAAAAGATCAAGCGCCTAAGTGGCGGTTTAAATCCCGGATGGAAACGGGAATCTGGTTACAGATGTCCAGAGTGTACTG